>OY757911.1:81631886-81651886 GCA_963585895.1 Sepioteuthis lessoniana
CTGACAACATTCCCAGCAGAAGAGTAACACTCCCACTCATGACATGGTGTTGAGGTTCCGGTTCCAGAGATCTAAATACTACAGATTAATTCTCCATTTTAATTAATCCCAGGTCCAATCTGACCCAGAGTAATTGTACTTTGTGCCAAACTCGTCTAAGATTAATAAAAAAAATATCCGCGCATACACACGCATATAGAAAGGAATCAACCGAAAAGTACTCGAATATACAACAAGATGGTTCATTATTAACAGAGAGTCCTGAACACACATTGCTCTTCAACACAGTGACGACATCTGGCGGGAACATAGTACATCAATCTAATTTCGAGCCACTTATTGGTATCTGATTTGTAAGTACAATGCACCGGCTAAAGGGTACGTATTTCGCCACAAGGCTAAACACTCTATGATTAAAGGCAATTTCAATAAAAAAAATAAAAAAAAGTGGGGCTGGTTTCCTTGCTCGTCACTTCTACGCTTTATTTTATTTTATTTAATTTTTTTTCTCCCTATTGAAATTTATTCTCGGATAGATGAGGTTAATTGTCTCTAAAATAACCGGTTTTTGACTATTTCTTCTTCTCATTGTTATTATTTTCTTTTAATAACCTAAGAGATAAGAGGGTGAAAAAATGTAGGTAGAAAAGGAAGCCAGTGCCGCTGCCACCACCACCACCACCGTCGATGAGAATAAAAGATAAATAAATGACAATTAAGACCAAAGAGAAAAACAGAAAGAAAAGAAAGGAAATAATTGGTGTTCTTTAGGTTTCAATGGGAAATAAATGTGGATAATAACACACACACACAATATATATATATATATATATATATGATTGTATGTGTGTGTGTGTATATATATATATATATATGTATATATATATGTATGTATATATATATATATATTGTGTGTGTGAGAGAGTAAAATTTCGAATTAAATCTGACAGTATAAGAGGAAAAAACAGACACGCACACACACACACACACACACACACATATATATATATATATAAAATAGTTTTTGTCATTTAAACATAGAAATTCATGGATAAGAGCAAAAAGAAGAAGCTTATATATATATATATATCATCAAGTCAAGTTGCACTGATTGTACAGTGTCCATTAAATCTCTTTCAGCCTATCTTCTATCGCTCCTGGCAACTCCTCTAGATACCATTCGACGTCCACATAGAGCTGATGTATGTCCATGTGTTGGAGTCCTTAGAAGAATATCGCTTATGGGTTCGTCCTTATTTCCTTAGCACTATTCTGCGTCTTTTTCTTTCTTGGATTTTTGCCAGATGGGAGAACAGTGGCCGTACTGCTGGTGTTTTGTGGAATGCTGCTTCCAGGAATTTATTCAAACCAGTACGTAGGTACTTTATCCTATTTACCAACCCCTCCGCTCGGGCAGGATATGACACAAGGTCAATTTTTAAGCGGAGTTTAACAGGTTGAAATTCAGAGTTTTCCTTCTATTCTAGACTAGTTGCCTCACCAAGGCTAAAGAACTCAGTCTGGCCTACTATTTACCCATAGCTGGAGGGAGAATAATTAGATTCATACCTTTCCCAAGTGTATTAGTGCTATGTGAAATGCAATCAATCTCGTCTAGGATTTGAACTCGTGTCGCCGTGTCCATTTCCTACGTTGATAACCATTACATCATGGTCAACACGGTAGATACTTTATATATCTATATCTATCTATCTATCTATATATATATATATATATATATATATTAACGGAACTGTTGAGACAAACAGAAATATATTTTTTGTTCGTATTTTACTTAAGTAGTTTCTGCCATTGGTCATCGTCAGGTAAAGGCTTTGTGAAAAAATGCATTGTCAGCGTAGGATATTCTTAAGTTGAATGAAAATTATTTTCTGGTATCTTCAGATGACCTTTATATATCTGCTGTCGGGACAATTGGCCATGGGCTCTTCATTTGACTCTTGTCCAGTCGGCTGGAGCTGTAGAATATACCGAATGCTTCGCTGCAAAGGAGTAAGACCATCCCCAACGAGTCTCCTGGATATGACACTAAACAATCTGATGGTGAGGTTCCAGTAATGCGGGAGCTTTGGGGAATGCGGAGCACTCCTTCAATACCATTGCTCCCAGGCCTACTCAGGCCCGTTGTAGTAGCACCTGATAGGGTCCTAACTACAGGTCAACTAGAACTGAGCTGTGTACTAATTCTAAACTGAATAGCTTGAAATAGGACTGCTTTGACATTTAAACTGTTTACTCATGCTAAACTGAATTGTTTGAAATGAAACTGTTTTTGCGTGCAAAACTGAAATTTTTGAGATAGAACTGTTTTTGACACTGGAACTATTCTTACGTTAAACTGAATTGTTTGAAATAGAACTGTTTTGAAATTTAACCGTGAATATACAAAAACTATACGTATATGTAAATTGTTTGAATTAGAACTGTTTGATTAGATTGAATAGCTTGTAGAAATGTTTTTGACAATTAAATTATGTACTTATGCTAAGCTGAATTGTTTGAAATACAACTGGGTTTTTTTATAAAAATGGTTTTGGCATTAAATAATCTAAAAATTTTGATATGCCATAAAACCCAAACAAACAAAAAGTTTATTTGACTCAGCTTCATCATTCCTCCCTATGTTGTAACAAGTCTCCTAGCCAGTATCCTGTATCCTCACAGATCTGCTCGGTCAAAACTGGTGTACCCTTGTGTATAAGTCCATGTATGACTATGGTTGAATATTGCTAATCAGTTCCTCCTTACTTTTCAAGCAGAGTCCAGAACGTCTTCCTCGTCTTGGATGGTTTGTTAGATGGGAGACATGTGGCTGTACAGCTACTGTTTTGTGAGTACTTTTTCCATCATTTATTGAAAACAACTCTAAGTATTATAAGAAAGTTCCTGTTTAGCTTTTTCTTCAAGTGTTCAGTTAAAGTCTCAGTGATCAGCCATATAAGAGAACTAAGACGGCCACAGATTGAAAGAATTTTTATTTTATTTCATCAGAGATCAAAATTCCACTCGGTCGTTAACCTGTCAATAGTATCCCATGTTTTACCTCTGCTTATGTGGAAATTGCTTTCAGTAAATGGGATATAGCTATCAAGGTATTTCAGAGATTCATCATTTATTGCGGAGATGGCAGCATCTTTTAAATAAAATAAAAAAACACCGTTGTTTTATTGATTTCGCGTAGAATGACTCTTACTACCTGCTCTGGGATATTCCTTAGATATTCGACTTATGGAAACAAAAGTTTTGTTACACTACTCTTCCAATGATTAGATGAATGGTCAAAATCTGAGAAATTGCGGATTGATCTTTGGGGAAATCAGAATGATTTTCCCAAGAACATTCGCAATTTCAGGTGGGATAAAATTACGAAGTAAACTTTAATAACAAAAATATCATTATGATCATATTGTACACATGATTTTCTTCTTTTAAAAACGCTAATCTTAATCTCTGACAGTTGATCATAGATTTCTTCAAACAATTTAAACTAGGACACGAGGATCCAGTGGCAAAAATTACTGAAAATCACAAGATAATCTATCGATTAATCATTGGTTGTTATGACTGATAGAAATATTCAGTTTCTTAATGTTAAGGATTAAATCTCAGTGTAGGACTTGATGTAGCTCAGTAGTTAGTGATATATAAAAAAACTTTTATATGTAGTTAGTTCAGATACAGTTGATGCTTAAAAATATATGCATAAATTATAATATCTCAGAAATAAGAAACAACAAATATAGATGTGTGTTTGTGTGTTTGTTTGAATATACAATCAAGATATTCAGTAGGTGATTTGATTTATTGTTAAATCGTTTGCTAATATATATATATATATATATATATACATATATATATATTGTTACGCCACCATGTGCTCAGCGGTTTTGCAGGGTGCTGTTCGTGTCAGCCAAGTCCACCAGTTAACGCAGGGCTCAGACGTTGGCTGTGGTTTGCAGAACGCTATTTAGTGTTACAGATATCACCAACTCCCTTCAGGAAACACATGTTAAAGTCACAAGTCGAGTTATAGGGAAATTATTAACAGTCAACACAGCTAACTGGCAAGCTTTCCCCCTCAAATTCAGGGTCTTCGATAAGTACAATTCTTCCACAACAAAAAAAGACTCTGAACTGCCGTGTTTGGGTTAACAAGATTAATAACAATATCTTTTTATTGAATAAAAGAAAGAAACAAAGAAAAAGACAATTCAGGTAAAAGCCAGGAGCGAGAAAGTCTTTCTGTATCACGGAGGAGCCTCCACTAAAAATATCCGTATACCGGACAAGGTCCACATTTAATATCTGTTTGTGGCGGAAGGTGAGAATATAGTTCGTCAGTGATAGACACGTTCCGCTTTCCTTTGGACTTTGGGATTTAATGGTAGAGCTCGTGCTCTAAATCTCAAGTTTATCATGGGGGAATTATTCCCTCTTTTCTCCTCTATCTTATCGAAGCTATTCTTTCCTCCCGTAATTTGTCTTTTGCTCACGTCAGCATAAATGCAGCAATATGAATTTGAATATACTTAAACTGTATGTTCACTTACTTGGGATTTTGTGGAATTTATTCTCTCCTCTTTTTCCCCTGGTTAGTGGGTTTTCGTAACGCGTTGGTAGAAGGATACATGTCTTATTTCTGATAAGACCAAGATTGATAATTGTCTCTTTCCTCGTGGACAAGTCTTTTCTTTGGGTATTCGTTTAACGAGGCTCACCATACCTCCGAGTACTGGTTCATTCAAAGGAGAAGTTCTTTTTTTTCTCTCAAGGTTCTCTGCGCTGCATTATTTTGAATTTGGGTTTCTTTCATCTCTCAAATTACGTGTCTTCACTCGTAAGAAGCGGCAACTCATCATGTGTCTTTACCCTTTGACGACTACATGGCAACTCATTTTGCGTCTTCACCCTGTGATGAATAAATGGCAACTGATTAGTCCCCGTAGTTTGAAAATTCATCACGTGTTGGCTTTTTTGGTGGTTTTTCCTCAATACCCATCGTGGTTAAAGGTTTGCTTCTCCGCTGACACATACATGGCTAATAGAGAGTGAGGTTCTCCTATGCCCATATCACCTTGTAAAGATAGAGAGGGTGGAGGAAAGACGGCCTCTCCCACTTCCACTATTCTGTAATTCATGCTTACTACGATCGTCCGCAGACGGCCAGAGAGTCGCAGCTCCTTCCCCCACAACCCAGCGAATGTATTCGGGTGGCATATATCCTCGTTACAATATATATATATATATATATATATATATATATATATATATATATATATATATATATATCGAACAACTAGCTCACAATGTCCTGGTATGACACCAAATTGTATCCGATGGTAAAGTTTCACTTCTGAAGCTCAAAAAAGTGTTGTTCCATCACTTATTCTCTTGCGACATCCTTTCTGTTCTTCAGAAAATTACCCACGGCTTTCAAGCGAATCATAGATCTCTTCTCTTATTTAAGCTGTCAGGGTCTTCAACATCACAAGTAAACATGTTATCAGTAGGTAATCACTTGAGTTGTACTTTTTTTGTGTTCTTTCTGGTTGAGGATTCTTTTCATTCACGTCATTCATTTGAGTATTCTCAATTCTCATTGGCCTTTACTCAATTGCTGAGACAATCTGTCGTGAATATACGGGAATTTTTTAAAACCATAATCCAAGAATCCCATCGTGGCCTTGTCTTCCTATTTGATACTTTCTTGAGTTTTGTTTTTACTCAATCCTGATATATTCCAGCCTCTTGGTTTCTTTCAAAGTTACTCGAAACCGTATAATCGAATGAAAAAAATTCTAAACGCGACTTAAATAACCCAACAAGGGTTAACATGCCATAGAAATGATCAACATTCCAAGCAATAAGTTAAAAAGAATAAATAAATAAATAAAACGTAGGTTCTCGTAAACGAAATCTGTCACTTGTCACGCTTTCAGATCAAAGCAAAGGGCAAATCCGATAACCGCTTTACCTTAGCAGTTATATTTAACGAGCTAGAGAAACAGGAAGGTGGGAAAAATCAATTAGATTTACACTTTTTTTTCGCAAGTCTTTTACACCTAACTTACGAATTTGCCATTGTTATAAACTGAGGCAGCGAGTCTTCGAGAATTGCTTTTCTGCTTGGCAAATCTATCGATCAAAATTTTGAATATCTTTCGCGCTGTTTTAACTCGTTTCATCACTCAATTTTCTTAAAGTGAAATTAGAAAATTGTTTCTTGCTAATCGAAGAATAAAAAAAAGACAGGCTTTAAATTAAATTCTTCCTTGAGGTGTCATATTCTATCTCTGTTTACGACCAAGTATATTACAAAAAAAATGTTTCCTTACTTTTCAGTTTTGTTAATTGGTTTCGTATTCCATATACATATTTACCCAACCCCTCCACACGAGCAGGAAGCAAGGCAAGGTCTATTTTAAGTAGAGTTTAACTATTTTGAATTCAAAGTTTTCTTTCTTGATTGATTGCGAAACCAAGATGAGTACAGTCAGCCCTACTATTTACTCATAACTGAATAGTGAATGACTGAAGGCAGACATTTTTCAGGGGTAGGAGCGCTATTTAAAACGCAAACAGCATCATTCAAGATTTGACCTGGGGTCACCGAGTCCATTTCCTAAGACTGTAACTATTGCACAACGAGCGCCTCTATGTAGCATAGTCCAGGTTAAAAGGGAAGTTGGTGTAACAGAAGCTTTATCTTTCCGATGCAAGTGCCATTATGGAATAAAAAAAAATTCAAACGAGCCAGCCTAAGGCCCGTTTAAATGCTTTTCTAATTATGATTAGCCCTTACCACGCTTTTAACCTGGATTTATATGATTGGTACGGTTATTATGACTACTGCAATCTTGGTATCAATCCTTTCACCGCTGTGTATCTCTATAAGCAATTTCATAACGCAGTGCCATATGCGGCTATAGTCGAATTTCTGGTGTCGGTGAATCTGGAAATGTTGAATTTTATACTACGTATTTTTTAGTAGATTAATCTATGTGTAGAATTAATTCATTTTACTGTTCACTGTATCAACACACACATTCACATGCACACACATTCATATAAATATTTGAGTCATTCAATAAATAAGGTGAAATTTGCGAACCAAGTTGGCTACAGGAAGCACTGTGTATTTTTCCGTCTCTTTAAAGGAAATTAATGGTGGCGTATTCTTTTATGTTCTTGAAAAATATCAGCATAATTTTTTCTAGTGATTGCTGCGCCCGAAACTTTTTTTTACCGGAGAACCGGTGTGTTTCCATTCAATAGATTGTCTTTTCGATTCTGATTCGTCGTGGGGAAACCCATGTTTAGCTCATTTGTAAACATTTCTTGGACTTAACCATATTTCTCTGCACTCACGACACATTCTTCTGTAAATTTCACATAGTTTACACATCTCAGCCACCCAAAATTTCATATGGTTCGCCTTTCTCAGCCATCAAAAATTTCATGTGGTTTGCCCTTCTCAGGCACCAAATATTTCATATGTGTTGCACTTCTCAGACGCCAAAAATTTCATGTTTTGCACTTCTCTACCACCAAAAATTTTACATGTTTTGCACCTCTCAGTCAGTTGAATTTTTACATGGTTTGAATTTCTTAGCTGCAATAAAATCACTACAAATTTCTGTTCAAACTTGAAACACTTTGTTTAATTCGTCGGTACTTTGAATAGCCTCAAAACAAATATTTTTTCTGGGATTTAGATTATTTTTGCTATACACCATTTCCAAACAATGCATTGCTTATATTTCTGGAAAAAAAATTTTGTGAAATTTTTGTTTCTTTTTTTTTTTTTAATTCACTTTATTCATTAAACGACCCAGGCACACACACACACACACACACACACATACACTCACATATATATATATATATATATATATATATATGTGTGTGTGTGTGTGTGTGTGTGTGTGTGTGTGTGTGTGTGTGTGTGTGTTTATATATAGAATACATTGACTACTCCGACGGTAGCTCTTTCCAGATTCAACTATTCTCTTAGATCATTCTATTTAGAAGCTGTAGAAATTATCTCAGAACAAGAGGGAATCTTTCTAATGTAGTGGCTAATGTGCTGACAGTAGCATTGTAATAAGCGAGTTCGAACTCCATCCGTGCTATTAGGATCTATAAGTATTAAATCTTATTGATACGTGGTTTTTAAGTTAATGGTTTGTAGGTAGATTTGTTGCATACATATATATACCGGATACATACCGACGCAATGATAACAGACGCATGACAAATGACAGACGCACGAAGAAAGGACGCAAGAAGACTTCTTTAGCAACATATTCACCTCTCACTTTATTGCAAGGGTTTGAAAGGGTTGTTGAAGGGTTGCATGTGAGAGAATGCTGGAGACCGAACATAAACTTCATATTTTGACCCCACTGTTATGACCGTCACGTTGTGTCTTTCTTGTTCTCTTAGATGCTCAACCAGAGGTCTTGGGTTCTACTCCATCGGGGCTTTTCCGAGGTCCCCCGAGGTCGGATGTGGCCTTCCCTACCACATCTGGTCTCTACTCTCTGGAAGTCTGCTGGCAACTGCTTCGGGAGTTTCCGAGGTCCCCCTCGGTCGGGTGTGGCCTTCCCTACCACATCTCGTCTCTAACCCTCTGGGAGTCTGCTGGCAACTGCTCTGGGACCCAAACTCAACTGAGTTAAATAATAACTCAACGCCCACACGATCGCTACTGGATCTTTGAAATCGAATGTTTAATCGTCATCAAGCGGAAATAACTGTCATGCAGTTCAGAGGTTACTCTCTTCCGGTGCATGACTGTAATGGCAGAATGGGACCTTCACCTTTTCCCATATCATAAGCCTTAATCCGCCCACGCGATCTCTTTCGATAACTGGTCGTTGGAATGTGTCACTTCCTTCCGGTATATCACCTTGGACTAGTATTTTTAGGGTGGGGCAAGGGGTCAAAATATAACATTCATCTGTAAATTATTTTTCAGGATTCCACATGTGGAATTTTCTTCACGTTCGTCTCCATCAAACTCACACATATTTTACAGAATAATTTACAAAGGACAATAATGGCTGAAAACACAAAAAAAAAACAACTTGAAACACAGCAAATAAAATCTTACTTAGAGGGCGACCTTCTCTCTATGTAACACTTGCCCTGCTAATTATAATCTAAATTTGTCTTACTATATTTGCGTGGTTGGCCATCTTGACATGTGTGCATCAAGGTACCATACGGATGCATTTTTTATCTTCTCAACACAACGGGCCCTCCATAATTCCTTGAAGAAATTTCAAAACCCTAAAGGGAACATACTCTGGTCCATATCCTGGTCACGGCACCAAATTAATATATGTTGCATACATATATATACCGGATACATACCGACGCAATGATAACAGACGCATGACAAACGACAGACGCACGAAGAAAGGACGCAAGAAGACTTCTCTAGCAACATATTCCCCTCTCACTTCATTGCAAGGGTTTGAAAGGGTTGTTGAAGGGTTGCATGTGAAAGGATGCTGGAGACCGAACATAAACTTCATATTTTGACCCCACTCTTATGACCGTCACGTTGTGTCTTTCTTGTTCTCTTAGATGCTCAACCAGAGGTCTTGGGGTCCACTCCTTCGGGGCTTTTCCGAGGGTCCCCTCGGTCGGATGTGGCCTTCCCTACCACATCTGGTCTCT
The DNA here is from genome assembly GCA_963585895.1 of Sepioteuthis lessoniana. Lineage (NCBI taxonomy): Eukaryota > Metazoa > Mollusca > Cephalopoda > Myopsida > Loliginidae > Sepioteuthis > Sepioteuthis lessoniana. Next base: position 81,641,595 of record OY757911.1, read on the forward strand.
ACTGTCTGGAAGTCTGCTGGCAACTGCATCGGGGATTTCCGAGGTCCCCCGAGGTCGAGTGTGGCCTTCCCTACCATATCTCGTCTCTAACCATCTGGGAGTCTGCTACCAACTGCTTCGGGGGTTTTCCGAGGTCCCCCGAGGTCGGGTGTGACTTTCCCTGCCACATCTCATCTCTAACCCTCTGGGAGTCTGCTGGCAACTGCTCTGGGACCCAAACTCAACTGAGTTAAATAATAACTCAACGCCTACACGATCGCCTACTGGATCTTTGAAATCGAATGTTTAATCGTCATCAAGCGGAAATAACAGTCATGCAGTTCAGATGTTACTCTCTTCCGGTGCATGACTGTAATGGCACAATGAGACCTTCACCTTGTCCCATATCATAAGCCTTAATCCGCCCACGCAATCTCTTTCGATCACTGGCCGTTGAAATGTGTCACTTCCTTCCGGTATATCACCTTGGAATAGTATTTTTAAGCCGGGGCGAGGGATCAAAATATAACAGATTTTGAAAAGAGATTGAGCTAATTTGCTGGCACACAGTTAAATGGTTCCAAGTATTGCATATATCTTTAATCAAACTTTTTCTCTCACTGTTTAAAAAAAAATCAATTATACATATTTATATTTCTGTGACAATTCCGAATGATTTTTGATACACTTTATACCTTCCAGATTGAGGTTTGCAATTATGATTTCAATTTCAGTATCCCTATTTTCTTTACTATTGGATCTATTTCAGGATTAAATTGATCCTTCGGCATTGCACTGTTTACTACTTCTCTTAGATGATTTTATTCCTGATGCTCAGGGGTTTCTATCAAGTTTGGCTGAGGCGAATTTGACTTTGGTTTAGGTTTATATTTTTCTAGATTGGTCAATATGAGAGTCTGGTTTAACATGAGATATCCTTGTGACGACTGAGACAAGCGCTTAAATTGGGATATTTTTGTTGAAAAATACAACCGAAAAGAGAAAGTATAACTTCAAAAACTAGTTATCCATGGATTAAAAGTCTTTGAGAAAATTGATTCGTTTAAGTATGTTTAAATTCGTTGTATCTAGAAACTAACCGCAACGATGAATGGAAACTAGTGAGGATTGAACTCATTAACAAGTTGCCAACCAATCGCTCCGCAGTAGGTTCCTGTCGTTGATAATTGCTGATGTTAGTTCACAAGAGCACAGGAAAATACTAATAGGCTTCCAGTAGGGATCTGACTCACTTTCAACCGCCTGTGAGACTGCCTTATTAACAGTGCGTCTTCTTTCGGGACAATAGTTTTATTTTGTTGACTGCTGACAAATATAAGAACTGATACAACTATAACGAAGAATGAAGAAATTCATGAGCTTAAAACAAACCACACTTCTTCTTCTTCTTCTTCTTCTTCTTCTTCTTCTTCTTCTTCTTCTTCTTCTTCTTCTTACTACAACAAGGTTTGGTTTGGTTTGTTGGATTTTATGGCATATCAACCTTTGTAGGTTATTTAACGCCATATTGATTTTCATGTAAATAATCTGTTCTATTTAAAACAATTCAGTTATGCATAAGCACACAGTTTGTCAAAAACATTTCTATTTCAAACTATTCAAGCAGTTATATGTAACAATTCAGTTAAGTGTAAATACAGTTTTAATGTCAAAAACAGTTCTATTTCAAATTATTCAGTTAAGCATAATCACGTAGTTTAAATGTAAGTACGGTTTAATTGTCTAAAACATTTCTATTTCAAGCTATTCAGTTTACTCAAACAATTCATTTTAGCATAAGTACGATGCTAGTTCTATTTAACCCATAGATAGGGCAATGAAGGGGTACTCCGCATTCCCCAAAGCTCCAGCACAGCTGGAACCTCACCATCAGGTTGTTTAGTGTCATATCCAGGACACTCGTCTGGGGGGGGTCTTACCCCTCTGCAGAGGTGCAGTCAGTGTATTCTACAGCCCCAGCTGACTGGGCAATACAACAACTACTACTACTACTACTACTAATAATAATAATAATAATAATAATAATAATACTTCTCCTCCTATTCATCTTCCTCTTGTATTAATAATGACGTTTTCAATGTCACTGAAGAAATACGTAGTATTTTGACTTTGTTTTCATCACATTAATATTAGATAAAGTAAGATTAGAACCATCGATACTATAATTATTCTTTTTCTTTCTCATTGAATATTTCTCCAAATTTGATCCGATCCTTTTATTAATAAAGGGTTCTGTACACAATTTGTATTATCAATTAATATGAATACGTGTCTTTGGGTATGTGAGGGGTAAGGTAAGGGTTCGATATTATCTGTGTCGGGCGTCTCCAGGGGTCGGGCTAGCTAAGCGTGGAAACATCAACGATGCCATCAAGTTTTAATAAAACTTTCATTTGGCTTTGTAGCTTGGCTGTCTGGTCTCAGAGTCATCGATCATAGAAGCCAGTGGGTGTGGCAATGAGCTGCGGGGTACAATTAGTCGGGAGTGGGATTGCCGACGACATGAGATTGCACAGATGGAATCAATAATGAAATGGACACATTTCACTGCGACCACTGCAGGCACGACCGATATTTACGCCTCTTAGCTTAGCTTATTAGAGCAGAAGGTCAAATAGGGGAGAAAAGATTGAAGGAGTAAGATTGTACAGCGCCGAGCTCCAAAATGAGAATGGCTTGACTGCTCGACTGCATAGAAAATTGATTTAAATATTGCCTTTTGACACCGTGGAGAAATAAGTAACTCTCTTTTTCACAAGTTAATTCGCAAAGATAAAAACATAATGAGGCTCTACCCTAGAGAATGGTTAACGGGAAATAGTTTCCTCCATGGTGAGAAGAAGAAGAAGAAGAAGAAGAAGAAGAAGAAGAAGAAGAAGAAGAAGAAGAAGAAGAAGACTCAATATAAAAAAAATAGTAAAAAAACATAGTAGAAGCAAAGAATAAAAAGGAAGAAGAAAAGAATAAAGTTTGTTGAAATTATGAAAGAAAAAGGAACGAGTACAAAGGGAAAGGAAGAAAGAAAGTACCAGCAAAAAGGAAATGAAAAAAGAAAACAGTAAACTTAAAAAGAAAGAACGAAAATGAAAAAGAAAGAATAAAATAGTGAAAAGGGTAATAAAAAAAGAGAATATGAAGGGAGAGGGAAAAAAGTAAGAAAAAAGGGAAAGACTGATAGCGTAAGATGGTTTTCCCAAAGAAAAAATAGCGAAGGTGCAAGTTTACGCAGACTTACAGGTAAATGTCAATAAATATTTCTGTCTTTTTGGTGGTGTTTAATACACGTTAATTGCATCCTTTGCTGAGTGAATACATGAAAGCAAATAACTGTGCAAATTATTTCTACAAATAGTTACTTGAAACTGGGTTCATAAAACTGCTTGAAAAAAGCCTAATTTTGCCATTCAATAACCCAACAACAGTTGGAATACTGTAAAACCAATCAACTAACTATATCCTCCTACAATTTCAACAAACGTTGTTTACAAAACTCAAGTTGATAGACGAATAGTATCATAACATATTGAAGATGATTTCATTCCTCTCATCATACAATGTCTCCTTAAAAAGTTTTCTGCACACACACACACACACACACACACACACATATATATATATATATATATATATATATATATATATATATATATGCATTTCATTTTTGATAAATAATGACACCAGTTCTTTCTCTAGAAAACTAGAGTGCAAACATCATCAATGTAAATTGTCCTCATCTAACAATGCCGTCATTGAATAAATAAACTAGTGCATCCCAGCAGGTTTCTCGTGTTCTCATCCATTTCCTCGATGAATTCAGCGAACCTGCTCCCATCAAACAGAAATTTGAGAACTCATCGAGTATATATACTTGGATAATATCATATTTTCCGGTGGGTGAGGAATCTCTACTCAAAACTATACAATTTGATATTCTACTTAGCAAAATCCATTTTTGTATATTTTTACTTTTAATTGATCTATACATATATTTTTAAATAGTCAATGAGAAGGTTCCCTCCACCAAAGACATTTTAACAGCCATTTGGGAAAATTAAACCACTTTGATAAAAAGAAAATATGTTACTTTTAAATTAGAGAAATTCTTGCCTGACAGAATTACGGCTGTCATATAAGCTCGAAGAATAACTAAGTTGAATTTCAAATTTCTTTGTCAATGAATTCTATAATTTCTTCCTTGATAATGAGTTATTCCCTAAATTTTTTCTCGGTATGGCTTGGGAAAAATTATACCATTAATTTGAATAATTTAATTTGCTTTGTTTAAAGAATATTTTTTGAAGCCAGAATGTTCAGTTATCAAAAAAATGTGTTGTGTCTTCTTGGTTATTTGTTTATTTACTGCTAAATAAACAAGGCATTTTGAATATTTTCAAATAGACTTAATTCTCTATTTTTTTAATCAGGGGTAGTATATTAGTTTCTTATGAACATAGACAAAGCCATCAATTATGAAAAACATTTCTTTATTCCTAATAAATATTAATATTTACAATCATGTCTTAATTTTTGTAAATTCTTTAGACGCTAAAAAATCTGAATTCGGCATAAAATAACACAACTAGGGTTGACTTGTAAAATGAACCTAACAAAAACCAACCAAATCAACAAACAAATCAGTGGGACTTAAATTACACTGAGAGAAACTCCTGAGGTTTTCCTGAATATAACAAAATCGGCATCTGATGGTAGCAGAATATGTTAGGGTCCCATTTATCGATCAATCAGATCTGTTTAAAATTATCTGTATTCGATAGTATCGTGTGCAAATGAATCTTCTTAGAAACAACAACCAAAAAAGTGCAGAAGTCCACGTTGTGCACTGGTTAAACAGCTGCTCTAAGGCCTCGAAGTAAGTAAGTTCTGTGATTAAACAGAACGTAGAGTGGGTTCGATTCATACCTTTCGATGAAAGAAATTGATGAAAGCAAAAAATTACTGTTCGAAATATGTTCTTCATCGATTTCATTTTTCATATTAAGAAACATCACTTCCGGTCACCGATTTCGACGGATTTTTAACAGTTTTACAAAATTTGGGTTGATGAAATTTGCCTTTTTGACCTTTAATCTTAGACAAAGAAAAATGTAGTTATGGGAGAGTGGTTTGTCAAAGAAATTGTACAAACACATTTTGGTTTTGTTCTTATTACAGTAGGAAGACTATTTTTGTCAAGATATTAGATAATATCGTACGCTACTGGAAGAAGCTGATCCATGCCTTTCTCACCGGTTAACATATATTTCTTCGAAACTTATTCCATAACCAGGTTTGGTTGCAGTGGTGAAACTAATGTAGCGTGTCTTGGGTACTAATATCCCTGGCTGGTTTTAATTAATTTTCCTTCTCCTAGACCAGTTGCCATGCCAATGTTAAGAGTTCAATCTGCCCTACTATTTGTCAATTGCTGGATAAAGTATAGTCGGATTCATACCTTTAGGAGGTGGGGTATTAACGCTTTATGAAATCCACACAGCCTCAATCAAGAATTGAACTCAGGTAACTGAATCCACTTCTTACGATTACAACCGTTACACCATTACTATGACGCATAAATACAAATGACATTAAAAGTTATCAACTGAATTATCAAGAAATGTTGATTTCTTTTTTTAATCTGTAGTTTTGTCACTTGTTTTCTACGAAAGATCATGACAGGAAACGGTCTGAAACAACAAGTTATACCTTGACAATTTTGTATGAAGCATCACAGATTGAAAAATTGTGATTATTTTGAAAATCTTTTTGATGAAATATATACAGACACTAATTTTTCGGAAATTTTTGCCCTGTCAGGTTACAGGGTAAAATTCCTCCCACTCAAAATGGTGTATATCATTAACTTGCAACCAGTGATGATGCGAGACTCCTGGAGCTTTGGGGAAGAGTCACTTCTTCTTTGTCATTATTCCCAGGTCCTTTTAGACCTGTTAATGTTCCATCTAAAAGTCAAATAGATCTGTTTGATGTAAGAAAATGCTGACCTGTTTAAAATGACCGTGAAGATACTTTTTATACCGTATATATTTAAAGAAGGTAATTGTTTAAATGATTTCAGTATAAAATATCCCACCAAGGGTTGATTTGCAGTAAAGTCAATCAACCAACTACAAAAATTTCCATGCAGATTTCCAATCGAGCAAAAGAGATGTTGACACAAAAAGTTTGTGACTCCACTTCCTTTCACAAAGACCGAACTTTTTATTTTTAATGTCATATCAACCTTTTTGGATTATTTATTGCTAAATCCATCCTTCTAGAAGAATAGTAGTAGTGCTATTTAACCATAAGTTAGGAGTATAAGGGGTTTCATGCCTTTGCCTGAGAATATTTGTTCTAAAGTGAACGTAATAGAACGACTTGAGTTCGAACTCGCTTACATATGATTCCGCAGTCCAGCACTTTAACCATTATACCACGAGGACACACTGTCTGTTACTGAACTTCTGCCGGATAATATTTTTAAAATATGTTGTTATTAATCCTGTTGCCACTTAAAAGAAATTACTTCAGGAGTCACAGCTGTAGAATATATGTACAAATACTAAGTTCTATCTATGAGATGGTATTTTTAAAAAGTATTGAAACTGAGGATTTATATTCTTTTATGCTAAAATTTAAATTTTATATAGAAATGAAGGAAATTTGATATCAAAAGGATTATGTAGACTTCTGTCTTAATATTTTGAAGAACCAATGTAAACTTGCAAAGAAATTGTGCTGCTAGTCTTGATACCTTCTGAATTTCAGTCTTTGACGAAACAAGTTTATGCATACTTCATACTCACCAGACCTAACTACGAACAAATTTATCAATTTCCTGAACAGAAAATTTGTTCAATGGGTAAAATTTTAGGATGTGGAGAAAATTAACGAAACACAAACTGGATTTGAATTTGGGTTGCTAGCTACCTTGCTCCATATGTACACGTAACTATATATATATATATATATATATATATATATATATATATATATATATATATGTGTGTGTGTGTGTGTGTGTGTGTGTGTGTGTGTGTGTGTGTGTGCATTAACCCCAATCTATAGATTTTTTATGTGAAGGAAGTAGAAAAAATAATCAAAATTTGATGAATTTATTATTTTGATTCTTTTTGTTTTTTTTATACTTTCTTCAAACTGTCCTATTTATTTCAATATTCACATCTAGATTTGTATGTGTCATTGTATAAATTAGAGTGTTTAAAAATCAATTTATTTTCGTAAATAACCATTTCAGTTGGTGTCGAGTTCTGATTTATAACTGATTATTTCAGACATTGGCCCAGCGGTTAGAGTGTTCACCAATGGCCCGGGAGACCAGGGTTCAATCCCAGGTCGAGTCATACCAAAGACTTTAAAAATGGAACTTGATACCACCTTGCTTAACACTCAGCATTATAAGGTACGGTTCAAGGGTAAAGTGGAGCAATCCTGGGAATGGAGTAGCGCCCTCCCCTACACCTTGGTGTAGTAGCTATCGAAAAGGGAGCCTTCGGGTCACCCTCGACTATGGTCGCTAACTTTACTTTTACTATTTCAGAAAAAAATCAATCGAAAATTGCTTCTAATATCTATCATTATACAAATGTTAGGATGAAAACTGCTCAAAATAATTACTCACAGATGCTTTTTTATCAAAAGGAAAGAAATAAGACTGCACACCATATCACAGCAATGCTTTGATCAATGCTTTTGATCAAATTCGTTGCAATAAGAGCATTAAATGCTACTGGTACAATTTTTTTAAAGATATTAACGTTTTATTCATTGTTACTTTCTACCATGGTAAATACAGCTTCAGTGTCAATACTTTTCGAACACACCTTGTATATTAAAAATTAGAGTTTGTTTGTCTTTCTTCTATTGAAAGTCAAACAGTTTTATTTCGAACTACACATTTTTTTATGTTTACTATCGGGACCCGTTGAAAGGGATTATTATTCTCATATAGAAAGCAAATTTTCAATGAGCTATAAAAAAATAATGGGAAACCATGTTGCTACAAGACTACTGATGGTCTTCTTTCATGCTGTCTATTCACAGTCATTTGCTTTCATGGGAATTCAATTTTATCTTAACTATGTTTGGCTCAGAAATATTGTCGGAGAACAGTTATTACTTAATGAACTAAGATTTGACACGAGGCCAAAATTTACTTACTTGTTAGCAATGGTATGGTGGCCAAGCTCCCTTATCATCATATTACGTGCGGAGAGTTTTTCAATGTTTTCCTATCGTGTAGATTTCTTCCAAGCAGCGGTCGTATCGATACTGCTATATGGATGCACTACGTGGACGCTAACAAAACATATGGACAAAAATCTTGACGGTAACTACACCAGAAAGCTGCGAGCAATATTGAACAATTCATGAAGGCAGCATCCCACAAAACAACAGCTATGCGGCCACATACGACCCATCACAAAAACTATCAAAGTTAGACGAACCAGACATGCGGGACATTGCTGAAGAAATAGATAGGGGCGTGCTCATAAGTGATGTACTCCTGTGGACCCCTTCACATGGACGAGCAAAGGCAGGACGACCAGCTGGAACCCACATACAGCAGCTCTGTGCTGATACGAGATGTAGCCCTGAAGACCAGCGGGAAGCAATGGACGATAGGAGGAGTGGCGAGAGAGGGTCAGGAATATCCATGCTGATGGTTCGACATGATGATGAGGATGACATTTTAACAGGTCTTGCCGCAATGTCTGTAAAACATAGAGAATACCTGGACCTGCTTGGGACGTTGACTCATGACGCGTTGACTGTGATTCAAATTTAGAGTTTTCTTTCCTCTGTAGTGGTTCCTCGACGAACGCCAGAGAGTACAACTAATTTAGGATGACAGGAGATTGAGAAAGAAATGGTTTCATGCCTTTCCACAAGTGCTTTTGTGCAAAATGAACGTAGACAACCCTGGTGGAAATTTGAACTCTGTATGCCTTTTCCATTTTACGCACCGAAAACCGTTACGCCACCAGCACACCCTAACTAATCGTACAGAGTTTAAAATTCCAGACATCAAAAGAAATAATTTATAAATCGTCTTAATAAAAATATGTATTTAAATTTAATTAAAAATTTCTAATTAAATCTATATGTACAATATCGCCCATAAATAAGTACATTACAAATAAAATTTCATAAAAAAGTTAATTTTCTTCTAAACTTAAGATACCAGTATTTTGTTATTTTTAATGGAACATTAAATAATCAAAATAGATATCGTTATGTATAATTTATTTACAAATTCACCCGGACAATTTTTCTTTTTTTTTCTTTTTTCATTTTCTTTTTTTTAGATAACCCAATTTTCTTTACATTGAAGTTAATAATATCCCACCAAGTCTGCGAAATAATATTATATATTCTTAAAGATTTTATGAGCTTTTGAGAGTATCTGAGATTGAACAAACCTGAAACCACTTTTCGTACATAACGCTCTATATAAACAAGTGAGTAATACGTAGTAAATCATCATCATCATCATCATATCGTGCTGGCAGCACGGATATCCCTGACCCTCTCTCGCCACTCCTCCCTATCGTTCATCGCCCTAGGCAGGTCTTCAGGACAACATCCTGTATCCTCACACAGCTGCTGAATGTACGTTCGTGCTGGTCGTCCTGCTTTTGCGCGGCCGTGTGTGGGGATCCATAAGAGTACATCTCTTATGAGTTCATCTCTGCTTCTCCAGCAATGTCCTGCATGTCTGGTTCGCCTAACTTGAATAGATTTCGTGATAGGGGGCAGGTGGCCGTACAGTTGGTGTCTTGTGGGGTGCCGCTGCCAGGACTTGTTGAGGATTGCACGCAGCATTCTTGTGTAATTGCCATCTAGTTTCTTCTCGAGCCGTTTTGTTAGCGTCCATGTAGTGCATCCATATAGCAGTATCGATGTGACCGCTGCCTGGAAGAAACTGCGTTTCATTTTATCGGTTAGGTCTGATTTCCATATAGTCGATAGCCTATTGATAGCTGTCCATGCTTTCGTTAACCTCGTTTCGATGTCCTTTTCGGTTGATTCGACGCTGCTTCCTAGGTACGTGAATTTGTCTACTAGTTTAAGAGGGGTTCCTTCTAGAGTGGAGATGTCCCCCGTTTGGTTATAGCACATATATTCCTTTTTGTGTGCATTAACATGGAGGCCTATGCTTGCTGCTGCTCGTTCCAGGCTATGCAGAAGTGTTTCGGCTTGGTCAGGTGTATTTGCCAGTATCGCTATGTCATCGGCGTAGTCGGCGTCGGTAATTGTTGTTGCGGGAT
>OY757911.1:81654386-81714386 GCA_963585895.1 Sepioteuthis lessoniana
GCTCTTCGCGCGGGTAAAAAAGGGGCGCGTCCTGCTGAGGTTGGAGCCCTGGCCTCGGTGTTCGAAAAATCAGCTACAGAGCTCAAACAATCAAAACTACTAAAATGCAAGCAAACACTACAAATAGCCACATTTAACGTAAGAACCTTAAATAGAATAGGACAACTCCCAGAGCTAATTGCATCGGCCGAAGAACATAATATAGAAATAATTTGCATACAAGAACACAGATACACGCACACAGAAGATATCAAATATCACGAAACTGGCAATGGATGGTCGCTCGCCACTGTATCCGCATGGAAAAACTCTGTCAACGCCGCTGTAGGAGGGGTAGGATTGCTTATAGGACCTAGAGCACTAAAAACGCTTAATAGCATAGAGAAAATACGACCTAGGATGATGGTAGCTACATTTAACGGAAACCCCAGAGCAACAATCGTCTCATGCTACAGCCCCACCAATGTTAGTGAAGAAAATGAAATAGTCACCTTCTACGATGAGTTATCCTCATTAGTGCGTAGCATCCCGAAACACAACATGTTAGTCATTGGCGGAGACATGAATGCACAAATCGGGAAAAACGGAAACAACAAATACAGCCTCCACAACACGTCAAATAGAAATGGGCAACATCTAACAGATTTCATGATAGAAAATAGATTAGCATGCCTCAATACAAACTACCAAAAAAGAGAGGGCAAACTATGGACATACACGTACGCAAACAATACTAAAGCTCAGATAGACTACGTCCTTATAAACAAGAAATGGAAGAATAGTGCATTGAATTGCGAGGCATACTCCTCTTTTGAGGGTGTGTCCACCGATCACCGAATAGTCACGGCGAAAATACGGTTAAGCCTACGAAAAAACGCCAAACGAACAGCGACCACCAAACACTATGACTGGGCCCTATTAAACAACAAAGATGTCAGAGATAAATACGTATTAGAATTGAGAAACAGATTCGAAACACTACAAGAAAAGACGGAAAAAAGTACACCAAACGACGAATACGAAAATTTCGTCAATGCACACCTTGAGGCAGCAGCAAAATACATTCCAACAAAAATTAAAACTAAATATAGAGTTCCATGGGAAACCTTAGCGGTGAGAGAAAAACGTGCACTAGTGAAAACAGCCTCCAAAAACTATCGAAAAAACCCAACAAACACAAATGCCTTAAAACTAAAAACGGCACAAAATCAATTAGCAGGCATATATATAAAGGAACAGACAGAATACATTCAAAATCAGATAGATAAGATCAGAGACTCGGTAGAAGATAGACAATCTAGAATTGCCTGGCAAACAATAAACGAAGTGAGCAGAAGAAAGAGCACAGCCAAAGCTAAACTTAAAGCAGCAAACCAACAAGAAAGAATAAAACTGTGGAAACAGCACTTCGAAAACTTACTTGGAAACCCACCAAAAATAACGCATGAACCAATCACCAGAATAATTAGCAAACAATTAGACATTAAACTTGGACAGTTCACACAAGGAGAACTCGACTCGGTTCTCAGAAAAATTAAAAATAGGAAAGCTGCAGGACTGGACGAAATTCCCCCGGAAGTATGGAAGACCAGACAATTCGACGACATACTGCTCCGACACTGCAACGCAGTATACAATCAAAATCCGATAGATAGATGGACGAAGGGATGCATACTCCCCTTCCCTAAAAAGGGGGACCTCGGATTAGCCAAAAACTACCGAGGCATAACACTTACATCCATAGCTGCCAAAATCTACAATGCCCTACTACGAAACCGCATAGAACCCAAAATCGACAACATACTTAGAAAAAACCAAAATGGCTTCCGAAGAAATAGATCTACGACCTCACAAATACTAACCATCCGCAGAATCCTTGAAGGTGTACGGGCAAAGAACCTACAAGCGACATTAATATTTGTCGACTTTACCAAGGCTTTCGACTCCATTCACAGAGGAAAGATGGAACAAATCCTACTAGCGTACGGCATACCTAAAGAAACCGTAGCGGCAATAACGATTCTCTCTCTTCTATATATATAAAAACGTAGTAAATAAACGATAAAAACATATCAAACATCCCTTAAATCTAAATATTAACCCAAAGCTTAATAAAAGCAACTCAACATCTTTTATTTTCATTAATGATCATCTTACAACTAATATGAAATATGGATAAGTACCGCTAGAAAACATTTAAACAAGCGACTCTAAGTCCTTTAATTTTAACAAGGACCATCTTACAACCTTTTTATATAAAAATATGTATATATATATGTGTGTGTGTGTGTGTGCAAACAAGAAGAAGAAATGCAAAATGTAAGTGTTGGTAATAAGATTAGAGTTCTCCAATGCTCGTTAGCAGAGTACCATGAAAACTAGCTATCCAGTCTGATGATGGAAAATGAGATAGATGAATGAAAAGAAAAAAATTCGGACAAAAACGTGATTTTTTTACATTTTCGAAAATAAAAAAAGACGTCAGTTGAGGACAAAACTGAAACACAAATTCGTAGAAAAGAGCAATGAATTTTTCTTTTTCCTTTTTCATTATTTTACAATGTTTTTACTCAGAAATATTTTTCGGGGGAAGTTGTAATCGATATCGTACTGCCTTGATGATGGTTGTTTACTCCGAAACGTGGGCATATACAAAATACATCACATGGATAGTTCGTGTTTTCTTTTATAAACCGACGGATTAATCATACAAACTCTTTAATATATGTATATGAAATATGTATATTTCGTCAGCATTCTTTCGTTGATACATATTTGATTAAATCGTATAGTCATCTTTTGTCTACATATTTTTGTTTTTATCCTTTCAAGTAGCCATTTTATCTGGCCGGAATTGGCAATTAAATTTTCCGTAATTAATTGGTTCTCAAGTACTTTTGGATCAATCTTGGGCTATTATCAAGGGGTGTATATTGCAAAAGCAATACAACCTTTCCACGTATATTACAACTTTGTAAAAACAAAGTATTAAGTGTTTATACTGGTGTAATGTTTGTTCTTTAAATTATAATATATATACACACGCACACACACACACGCACACACACACACACACATATATATATATACATATATAGTGTGTGTGTGTGTGTGTGTGCCGTTCATAAACAAGTATGTATTTACATAACACCTTCATCAAAGGCAAGGTACGAAACAAGGTCAAAGTTTAAGAGGATTAAAGATGGTTTGAATTTTTCCAAGTTTTCTTTCTCCTAAACTTATGGCATAACCAATATTTTAAAGAACCCAGTCTATCCTACTATTTACCCATTTCTACTTGGCAGTAATGATAAATTCTTGCCTTGATTGAGAGCGTGAAAAAAAAAATGCAAACGACCAAATCCACAATTTGAACTCGGGTCGCGTATTTCATTTCCTCCGACGATAATCGTCATGCTAAGCGCTTTTATTTTTGTTTTTGTTTTATACCAGTCTATATTTCTGAGATGAGGTATTATATACATTTTTTACATTTTTCGGACTATTGTTGTACCCTCCGGATTTCTTCAGGTAGTTGGAATGTAGAACTTAACCCTTTATTTCTCTTACTAGGGTAGACTGTTCTAGTTCCACGAGCCATGTTTAGTGGATGTCTTATTATCCCGGTTATCAATGTCATTCACACGCACTGCTGCAGTGATACATTACGGAATAATTAAAAGAAAAAAATGGATCGTTACAAAACCAATGTATTCAATCTGAGTATCAAAGAGAAAAATTTATATTTTCATTGTCTGTGAATCAAAATTTTATTAGAATTATCTTCTTTAAATCATCGGTGTATATTATGATAAGTGTTATTTTCCTCGTGAAATTAGGTGAACCATTTCGAAAGCACTGTGAAGTGCTGACGAGTTACAGTTTGAACCGCTCTTCATCATAACAACTTTGCAGAAAAAAAATTGCAATATGCCACAGATCAAAAATCAGTTGACCCCCACATATATATATATATATATATATATATATATATATATATATATATATATATATATGTTTATACAATTTTATTTTTGGTTACAGAGTTGCTGCAATTTTATTTTTCTTTACACACTCGGCAGAATTATAATATGCCAAAGAGTTTAAAACTGTTTTGAAAAGCAAAAACATGCACTCCTGCTTTATGGCATATCAGCCCGTTTGGGTAATTTGATGCCAAATCGTCTTTAAATATAAACACACACACACACACACACACACACACATATATATATATATATATAAATTATCCAGTCAGTGTCCAAGGACAGTAGGTGTGGATTATTCTTTACATAGAATATATGAGGGTAATCATATAAATCTATGAGAGTGCTCAATGTATGGCTATTGTTAGTTCCCTATTTATTCTCTAGGGTATAACAAAATTCACATTCAGAGCGTATATAGTGCAATTAAATGGAGACTCAAACTCGGTTAAGTCGACATAATAAATTTATTTCGGCGGAGAATATTGTTGGTATATTCTCCGTCTCGTCAGATGACTCTTTTACATGCTCTGAAGAGTCATCTGACGAGACGGAGAATATACCAACAATATTTTCCGCCGAAATAAATTTATTATGACGGCTTAACCGAGTTTGAGTCTCCATTTAATTGTACTATATATATATATATATATATATATATATATATATATATATATATATATATATTCCCCAAAACATTTCATTTCTTTTTCATTTCTTTCTTGGTAAACAATACTTCAGTAAAGTTGTAAATTGCAATAATTTTTCTTCCATTTTGCAGATTGGTCTTGTACTTAACAATCTTTTTTTTTTAACTGTACGGTGTAAATTTTTAATTGACATCAAATGTTAAAAAATAACCGGCTCTGACTGAAATCTTAACATTCTATCTGACATAAAAGGGTACCTCCACTAGTTGATATTATTAATCATTAAGAGTGTTGAACGCCGGACGAGATGCGAGTGGGAAAAGTGACACGTGCTACCTACTGTGCAGTGGGGATTTTTCAAGCTTTCATTTTTCTCACTGTCAAAGGTATCGCCCCCTCTCAATAAAGTTCTTCACTTGTCAGGATCCATACTCGCTCCTATATCTCATCACCAATGCGCCTAACCCCTCCCTCATCAACAATAATATTCGTGACAACTCTATCTTCTTTCTCACTCCGATCCCTCCCTGTTATCTTTATTGCAGAAACGGTCGAGCCACTTCCTCGCATGCGGGGGGTGGCCTTGAGGTCCTCATCATCTTGAATAAAAGCTGCCACTCTGCCCATTTCTACCCAAATTCATTCTTAAACCACAGAGGTCAATAGTTTCACCACAATCGGATCATTTAAGCACCCCTGCTAAGTAAAGTAATCTTGTAGACAATGTAGCATGTAATATAAGCCTGTACTAAGCAACAAAAAAAAGCGATAGAGAATGTCAAAAAACTGGTGAACTTTTCCGAATAATTCCCTCAAAATTATTCATTAAAAATAAAATAAAACATATACTCGTGAAATGAAGGACTTTTTGAGACCAATCTTTCACCTTAAAAACAAGGGTTTATTCTTTGTACATGTTTTTGAAACGTTAAAATTTACCTTGCTTCTAGGCCCTGCCTTGCCATAACTTCGATCCAAAATATACGTACCCAATAGCCTATAACGAACCAAAAGCTATTAGTTAAGATAATAAAGTTTGTACTTAACATCGTTGCTAATTGCTAATACTTATGCATACGGCATGTACAAATATTATGAATAATAAACAAAGTTACATAACAACTTCATTATTTTTTGGAAAAGTCTTTGTTCAAGATTTAGTCTATGTGGAAATACTAAGGGTCAGACTAACGGGATATGATTGCCAATGTTTCTGAAATATTAGACTAAGATTGTCAGCACTTGTTTATATCATTCTATGATATGCACAGATATCATATTCCAGTACAATAAACTGCTTGGCTTTTATGGTAATGTTTGGTTGAAAACCAAACTTGAATATATGCTGATAATCTAAGCAGAAATTCGTTAATCGCCAGCAGGCTACATCAAGGTATAGACTACATTGTTTATGCACGGTATTGCATTGATTTCAATTGTATTACAGTAGCTTTGAAAGTATAAACAAGAGTTTGAAAGTTTCTTCATCTGACTAGATTTGAAGATATATATATATATATATATATAGATAGATAGATAGATAGATAGATTTGCTTTCAGTGCGAAAATTGAGGGGTCGTTCATTATATGCAGCATGTGATAAAAACACTATTTGTGACTAAAAACTAGGGATCATTCTTTACATGAAATCGTTCAATACTGAAATATATATGGCACATACAATGAAAGCAGTGACTCGAGTTCAAATCCTTAACGAGGCTGTTTGCATTTTACCTAGCGCTAATACCCTTAGGAAAGATATGACTCAAACTATCCTTTAGTTATGTGTAGAATAGTTGGGCAGACTGAACTCTTTAACCTTGATATGGTAATCCTTCTTGGAGAAGGAAAATTCTGAATTCAAACTAGCAGTATTCTGTTTAAAAATTGTCCATGTGTCGCATTCTGATTGTGGCAGGGGGGTCCAGTGAAAATATACATATTAATATTTTTTGTTACAGGGTAGTTTCAATGTTCGAGATTGGTTTGGTTTGTTTGTTCAAGGGCATAGCATCGTTCGTGGATCATTTCATGTCGAAACTATCCATGTAGAAGATCTGTAGTGGGACTATTTAACCCATAGCTGGAGGGCTGAAGGGATTTATACATTCCCCAGGGGTATTAGTCCGATATGGAACATTATATAGTAACTGCAGTTCGAACTCTTTCCCTATAATTCGCAGTTTAGCTCATTAGCCACTACAGGCTTTCCCTTCAATACGCGTAATTTAATAATAAATAATACATAATAATATCCGTTTTTCCTGTATAATCTTCATCTAGGAATGATTTAAAAGATAATTAAGTTAAATGATATGAAGAATGAATTTATTGTATCTTACGTTTTGAAGAAAATTAACAATTTATAAAAAAAATAGTAGAGATTCATAAATTTATGGACGTTGCTATGAATACGTAAACACAGACAAGTGAAAATAAAAACTTTGAGAGGTGATAACTTGAAAATCTTTAGGGATTATTTTCATCTGCTAACCAACATTTTTGTTACTCTTGGCGTGTCATTAGACATGACAAGTCATCTTAAATCCCAAAAGCTGTTTTCGGCCTATTAAAAATATTATTCATTTTGCTTATTTACAAAAAAAAAAAATAGAATATTCGACAGATTTAAATTCCACTCTAGAAAGAAAAAAATCTAAGAAAAAAAACGCAACAAAGAAATACAGAGACAGGATTATATTTTCTTGGCTTTTTCTTCTCAGTTTAGCTTGATCATTATTCTTGAGTGTTTCAGCTAAAAAATGAGAGAGGAAAAAATATCACACTCTTATTCAACCGGGTGATTATGTTATGTGTATATTTCCTATTTACTCAAAGCACCTTGTCATTGTGAAATAGTTTGCAAGCAAGTCACCTACACCAATTACTACTGAATATGGAATCTGTTGTGTTCTGGTTAATGAACGCAGGTAGTAGTAATTAAAAGACAAACCACGAGATACGAGGGAAAAGAGTTATATTTACAGGAACAAGTATTTACAAGAAAGAGACTGTTTGTAATAAGACATAGGATTAGTGATAGAGTAAGGATATACTTCAACAATAGGAACAGCTCTTCTGGTCTGACTTGTAGACTGATCTGATCCGGACTTATCCTCTTGGTATTCGAGCTACTGCCATATATGGTAGATGGCCTAGCTCATTATGCTGAAAAGGTAGGTGATACCCAACAGAATCAAACCTCCCTTGGCCCTTTTAGCAAGAGCTGCATCAACTCGAGAGAGAGGAAAGCATCGTGACTAAATGAAAAGTGGATCGATTGATTTTAACGGCATCTCCACATTACTTTGATTATTTTATGCTTAGAGGTTAGGAAAACGTTGAACATTTATTGATATAAAATCATTATAAAGGGATTTACACAATTATACATCTTCAAGTATTCTTATCTAATACAAAAAATTCATACTCAGATACAAGGTTTCAAGTATTCCTATCTAATCCTCGTAATTTTCAGGCAGATCTAGTTGACTCATAAATGAGACCCTCTCATGGTCAGAGTAAACCCGGGATTAACAGCAATGAAGGACTGGCTGTTCTAGATATAGCCCTAAACCTCATCCAGGAGCGAGGGTATACATCTGGGACTATGAAGAGTGTAGTGTCAACCTTTTGTGATCATTACTCCCGGGTCTACTCTGACTCGAATTGCTAATACCTGTTCTAGTCACATCTATTATTATTATCTTTATTATTATTATTCACTCATTAGAACTCTTCATATCATCGATGGTTTTTTTTCACTGGAGTGTATTATTTATTACTAAATAGAGTGACAGCAAGTCTCCTCAAGTCTGTAGGACTCTTCTCAGTACTCTGGCCGTTCTCAATAATGCTGTCGTTTGGATGGTCTCTACTCGTCCGCCAACTTCCAAGTCCTCTAGTCCCTTTAGTAATCCTTTAGTTACTGTTCCAAACGCACCAATTACAATTGGTATAATTGTCACCTGCATGTTCCACATTTTTTTTCAATTCCCTAGCAAGGTCGAGGTACTTATCCTTCTTTTCACATTCTTTCAGTTTTATTCTGTGGTCAGCCGAGACAGCAAAGTCAACTATTTTGCATGTTCTCTTTTTTTTCTTTTTTTTTTCTTTTTTTTTTCTTTTTTTTTTTTTTTTTGTTGATTATTATTAAGTCTGGTCTTCTGGCCGAGAATCTTCCTCCAATTTAAAAAAATCTTTGACAGAACACCTACGCTATGAGTACTATATACTGATCAAATTCTATAAAGTATTTTATCTGATAGTTCCCAAAAATGTCCTCTTAAATTCTTTTTCATGTCATTATTTTTTTAAATCGCCTTATATAGTCTTTTTTTTTTTTCATGATATTGCTGTTTTTGATCTGATGAGCAATTAGTTCTAAAAATAAACAACTCTATTAGCAATAGAAATCCACTTGGTTCGTAGACTTAGATATTGAAATCTGTTCCGACAGAAAATTTCTATTTCGAGGAGAAATATTAAAAAATGTCAACCAGAAATAGAAATTCTATTAATTATTTTGAAAGTTTTGATGAAATTATCTCTCATTCCTCTTTGGCGATAAGTAGTTAATCTTAATTTCACTAATCTATCTCGATAACTTTTAACGTTTTTATTGTTTTTGTAACACTTTTTTCATCCCTTCTAATTTCATTATCACACTCCAATTTCCCTTTTTAGACACTGGTACACAGGCCTGATTACAATATTTGATATTATACTTTAATAATTCTTTTTAAAGATTTCTATGTTTTTGAAACGACGTTTTTCTCTTTTGAAATTTTTTTTCGAACCATTCAGCCAATCATTTCATTTGCATTCAATACAAAAAAAAAAATACGATTATCAAATAGTTTTGCTCGAAAGAATTTTTTAAATGATTTTAAATAGATTAAAAAAAAATTTTTTAAAAAAACATTGGCTCATACACATTGCAACTGAGTATAAAGTTCTTGACGTTAAAATGAATGTGAAATTTTTGTAACATAGAATTGGAGATCATAATTGTTAAACTAGATTCCGTATATAATAACCCATTAACGGTTGATATGCTTTAAAACAACTAATTCTCACAAGATGTCTCTTATGCCAAACTCAAGTGTAGTTTAGATTTTATGTCACCTCCTTCAGTTATGATGAGATTCGGTAAATATAAACACAGCCTTGATTAGAATTCGTATAACAGGAGAATATAAAAAGATGATAGGCATTATAACAATTATAGAGTTTGCAGAGAAAAAAAACTGGATGGTTTTGGATAGCTGCAAGCTGAGAAGTGATCAATCTCACCTGAGTCATCTTGGCAAGGGAATCTGACGCTGAAAGACTAGAAAACCTTGATCAACTCAGGAATATTGGTGATGTTGCGTCGCCATGCGTCTATCATATGTGTCTTTGCGAACATAAATAAATCAAATTAAATGCCGTAAAAGATTCACTGGTGTGATTTTGAACTTCAAGAGTTGCTCGACTTTTTCAGGCATTAAATAGATGTACTTAACCATGTAGTTTTTTACGATGGACCAGAGACATGGACATAAAACCGTGAGTGTTAGGAAAAGGAGTTGTTAAGAAAGCAAGAAGCAAAACATTCAACACAACAATTCTACCTTCCTTCAAAATGACAGCAAAAGTATTTGTCATCTAAACTGTCATCTAAATTGTAAAAATTAGCGAGGGTCACTTACATATTAATTAATGTACCGACTTATGTGTCCGTGAGTCCATGTGTTGGTGTAATAGTGTAAATATGCATTTTTACTTACACACACACACACACACATACATACATGCAGGAGTTAGTTCCGGTACAGGACTACAACTTCCAAAGTTGTAAGTTCAAATTTCAATCGCATTATAACGTTCACTTTCGGACAAAAGACCTTTGGAAATTTTGAACTCAGAATATTCAATTTTAGAAATGAAATTTAAAAAATAAGAAAACATTGAGGAAACTTTTTCCGTTTGTGGATTTCTTTTTCTAAACTATGTGATGTAAATAGTGTTCGAAATATATTTTAAAGCGTAACGTATTTGCTAAAAAAGTTATAAACGGTCAGATTTATTCCTATTTCCCCTATTGAACAAGTCCTGGCGACAACACCCCACGAGACACCAACTATACGGACACTTGCCCCCCATCACGAAAACTATACAAGTTAGACGAACCGGACACGCAGGACACTGCTGGAGAAGCAAGGACGAGGTCATAAGTGATGTACTCCTATGGACCCCCACATATGGCCGTGCAAAAGCAGGACGACCAGCTCGAACTTACATACAGCAACTATGTGAGTACACAGGATGTAACCCTGAAGACCTGCCGGAGGCGTTGAATGATAGGGAGAAGTGGCGAGAGAGGTTCAGGGATATCCGTGCTGGCGGCATGACATGATGATGATGATGATATATATATATCATGGCTTTATTTAACAAGCCAGGCTTTTTACATTTCTTGAAATGTGAAATTGAAATTAGCGGCAGAAATATATATTAAAATGTGATATTTAATTAAATCTTATTAATTTGTATAGATTCAAGGATTATTTTCGGAAAAAAAGCTTTTGGTTTGAAGGAAAATAGTGTATTTTCAACCAATTCATACGTTTTAAGATTTTTTTTTTTTTTTTTTGCATATCATCATCACCAGGTAAGTAATCAAGACTTAAATTCTCGCTGGTCATTTTAAAAATCTTGTTAATTTTGTTAATTTAAAACTTACATCGAACAATCAGAAACGTTAACTGTTAATTCAAAAGTTAAGTGAAAAGAGATTTACCAATTATATTTTTCAATTAGTCTTAAGAAATTAATATTGTTCTGTGGAATGTTTTTTATTTAGTTATAAGTGGATAACACTTAGGAGATATATCGATTTTATCATGGTTGTTTTTAGTTCGTATTGTTAATCCTTGATATGCTATAAGGTTATGTAATAATTTGAAATTTCCAGCTTGAAGAACTATTTGTAAATCTAATTAGTAAATGTCTAATCAAATATCAATTATTGTTTTAGTAATAATCATTAAGTAATATTCCTTTGAAGTTTAGAAATTTAAAATCAATATGATTAGTTTCATCTTGTAGCAACATGGCTTTCTTCTCATTGTTTATGAGTTTCTGCTTTCCTCAGAAAGAACTTTTCTTATCTTGATTTCTTTTTCTCTGTCTAATAAAGATGAATACAAGCCTTCACTATTTAACCGGTGTATATTTTATTTGTCTTCACAAAGGACAGAAATGTACCTTATATGAAAATAATGATAGATAGATTTAATTAGCTAGTTTTGTTTTTGGTTTCTTTTTTGAAGATCATATTAACCTTCGGGGATCATCTAATGCCAAAGATATCCTTGCAGAAGAGCAACATTGATACTATTTAAGCCATAGCTGGGACAATGGGGGTTTATATCTTTCCCATATCTACTAGAGCGAAAGTGAATGTAACAACGTGACTGGACTTCGAATTCGCAGACTTTGAAGCCACAATCCAGCAATTTAGCCATTACACTACAGGTACTACCCCTTAGATAGATAGATAGATAGATAGATAGATAGATAGATAGATAGATAAAGAATTAGCAGAATTCGAGTGATTAATTCAATACTTTTAAAATATAAACCATGAGATTAATCGTAAGTTTGGTTCGGTTCAGCCTTTTCCTTCAAAGAGGATATAATAAGTCCTAAGAATTATATGTGTTATACAATAATACTGTTAAAATGATTTGCCCTAATCTAAATATAACTTTCGAAATGAAGAGTGGTATTTTTAAATGTCTCATTAACAGATTAATAGAAAATGTTTTAAAATATTTGGTGCAAAGTTCGAATCGAAATGTTAAGAGGACAACTAAAGCAATAAAATAAGAAAAAAAAGTAATATCCGACATGTGCAACCTGACATTATTAATCTAACCGGGAAGGCAATAATATATAATGAGCCAGCAAATTTGGCGAAACATAACTGTCTAGACTAACCAAGTTGAATAATAATCCTATATATTAATAGAATAAGCTCTTGTTAGTTCGCACGACCGTTACTCTTGGAGAATAATACTATAGGTCGAAACTAGGTTAGCAAGAACCAATCAAATTTGGCGTCTTATGAAAGGCTTTATTAGGCATCATGGACAAAGTATGTTTCCCTTAAAAAACTTTAAACGCAAACCTGAACAAGGATTTTGCAAAATGTTTTTACGCTATTGTTGTATTTTAACGTGCATCTAAAACAAACACCATCAATCCATTGAAGCTGAATATTTCTTTTGCAAACTATTTTTGATTGGAAAAATATTAATCACAGATATGAAAAATAAGTAAAAGAAAAAACGTTTCTACAGTTGTCTTTTTAAGATAACCTTAAAAAAGCTTCCACGATTTAAATATCAAATTCCTTTGACAGTTATACTTTTGAAAGTACTGGTGACTTGAAGAGAAAGAACAATTGTTTTCTTGTGCATAATGCACTCACTGGTTATTATTTAGTTATCTTTCTTGAACTGTTTCACAATATTAATAGAAATAAAAAGGGAATTCCGTACATTCATGGAAGCCAATATTGTTATTCAAAAAATATTCGAAAAATACTTAAAATATGTTGATCAGCACTGATGATGCCTTCTTCTGATTTCTAAAATTCAAAGTTATATCATATCAAAAGATTTGAGAAAATGGATTTACTTACAAAAAAAGAAATTTTAGACATTAAAAAATCAAAATTATTTGATCACATAAAGTAATTAAAATCTCTTAAAAATTATTTTATTTGTAAAAATGTTTTCTATGCACTTCAGCAATATATATATATATATATATATATATATATATATATATATATATATATATATATATATATAAAATCAAATAAAATTTTTTCAAGCATAATATCATGTTATTTTTCGCACTTTTTATTTCTAAATTCATGGTCATTTTTTAAAAATTGGAAATATAAGAATTTCTAAAAATATCATGATATTGTCATGTGATATCCCACTAAGACGATGGAAGTGGGATGACGGCTATCCTCTCGTTTGAATTAACAGTAACCTGACTTGGATGACATCTAGTAGCCCTAACAAAATCGCCTGACCAGGGGGGGAGGAAGGTAGAAGCCAAACGATTGGCTGGGACCCTAAGACGGAAGTGGGGACTCCCTCCCGTCAGTGGAAATAGAAAAAAAAAAGTTAGTTGTTTGGTAGGGTTCGTAGCGGGCAGACGAACCAAAGCCAGTATTCCGGGTAGAGGACAAAAGAATATCTGAGACACGAGGGACCCGATTTCTTCAAGCCAGTATTAAAAATAGCTATTTCTCCTTTATACCAAAATTTTATATACCACTCTCTCTCTCTCTCTCTCTCTCTCTCTCTTTCTCTCTCTCAATTTGAAGGAAAACGAAAGAACAGAAAAGAAGAAAGACATTTATGTCCATGGACTGTTCAATTCATTATATATATTTGACACTTTGAAAGTGTATCTCTTGGTATAGTAAAGGATTCATGTATTTTTATGTTACCACGTGGTCTAAGTTGTTCTTTGCAGTTCTGCTACGAATTTGTTGTGTCACATTTCCTTTTCAGCTTCTATTCGCCTTATGTTATCTTGCTTAGAATTGTCCAGTAATTCCTTTAAAATATCAAACGGGAAACCGGAGTTTCCGACTACTACAATATAATATTATTACGACTAAAACCTATAGGTCCATATCTTCTGTTGTCTAGGAGAGGAAGTTTAGTGGCCTTGGTGGGTGTGTGGATAGTGTGAAATTTGGAACCCCTTGCCAGCGGCGGTCAGTCTGGCCCTAAATTAATCCCTCACGTAATATGCCAGGTCTTATATGCCTGAGAGAAAAACTCTGAACGAGGACTTATTCTATAGGGGATCAAGTGCCAACCTGCCCCGTCTTCACACGTGCGAAAATAAAACCCCGTTCTGGGATAAAAGTAAACCTTTCGCGTCACAATATAATGATTCAGAAAAATTTTTTAAAAAGTATGTCTACAATATATTTTGTCTGGATTTTGAAAATTATATGAATGGAGTCAACCAAATAAATAAAAAAGTATTTCCCCAAATATATTTTCGGAAAAATCTATTTTAAACATAAATTCCTCTAAAGGTGACTAAATACCGAAATTTTCATGAAAATTTTTCAATGATTTTTTTTAAAAGATTGTACACGTATCTTTTATGTGGCCACTAAATTTCAATTGATTTAATGGTCCGAAAGAAGTAAACACTGTTTTTGTTCTTGATTTTCATTATTTCTGTTGGCTGAAAAAGATCTTTTTTTAATTACCAAGAGTTTTGTTTACTGTTTTTTCTTTTAACTGGTCCAAAAACTTTGTCATTAATATTATCCTTTAGTCAAATTTCATTGTATTAAAAATGTGGAATGGGGAATTTTACACTTCGAACTGGAATTACCTATTGGTCAAAGTTTACATTATAATTTTGAAACATGATGAAAAATTTTGATAAAATCATAATAAGAATTTTTTAAATCGAAAAACAGATAAAATTAAACACTTTTTGTTGTTTTTTTAATAGGCGGTAGGTATTCTCAATAAAATCACACTTCCTGTCAGGGGCATCGGGGAATTTCTGCACTTTTTAAATTAATTTTATCGTATTAATTTTCTTTTTCTTATCACTTCAAGAGTGACCTGAATAGTAAACATGTTGAATTTTGTGTTACAGTTTCGGCTGTTAAGTCCATATCTTAATAGCGGAAAGCATAATTTTTAAAAAGTATCTTATTTTATTTGTTTTGGTAAGAAATATTTAAAGAGAGTAATGGAAAATGTTAATTATCGTAAATACACTTTTTCCCTATTGAATATAGTTAGCAGAGAAGTGTTGTGTTTCAATGGATCAATGATGTTCGTTTTAGACACATCTTAAAATTAATTAATAGCGTAAAAACTTTTTGCAAAATCCGTGTAATTTATATGGGTCTCAGCTAGTAATGATAATAATCATAATCACAGAGTGAAAATGAAAGAAAGTGAAAAGATAGACTAATGCTTGGATCTTGCTTGCGATCTAAAAAAAAAAAAAGAACTTTGAAACATGAGGGTGAACTTGGAACAGTCCACATGTTGTATTGTCATCTGCCGATTCATGCAGAAATATACATATATATGCTGGATACATACCGACGCAATGATAAAGACGCACGCAGGAAGTGACAATGACGCAGGAAGACTTCTTTAACAAAATATTTACCTCTCACTTTATTGCAAGGGTTCGAAAAGGTTGTGTGGGGTTTTACTGTGAGAGGGAGCTGGAGATCGAACATAACTGCAATATTTTGACCCCTCACTCTTATGGCCGTCACGACGTGTCTTTCTTGTTCTCTTGATGCTCAACCGGAGGCCTAGGGGCTCACTCTGCTGGGTGATCTGCTACATCTTATCAGCAACTTCTCAGGTCCCCAAACTCCATCGGGGTTCCCGGGGGCCCCCTCGGTCGGGTGTGACTTTCCCCACCACACTCGACTCCAACTGTCTGGAACTCTACAAGCAACTCCACTGGCTCGTCGAACTCAACTGAATTATATAATCGTTCGACGCCCACTCGATCTTTGAAATCGAATGTTTAATCGTCATCAAGCAGAAATAACTGTCATGCAGTTCAGAGGTCACTCTCTTCCGGTGCATCAGTCTATGAGTGTACCATGGGAATATTTTTAGCTCGTCCTATTTCATCAGCCAATTTCCGCCCACGCGATTTCCTCTCCTAAGTGCCATTGGAATGTGTCACTTCCTTCCGGTGCATCACCTAGAATGGCATTTTGCTCGGGCCGAAGTTCAAAATATAACACACAAAGGCTTGAGAAAAAGACTGAAGGAATTGGAATTCGGTAGAAGAATCGAGACCAACCGGGCCAAAAAATTGACAAGATTGACTAGAATAGTGAAAAGATTCCTAGAGAAGTGTGAAACAGAATTAAGTGAAAGACCATCTGCTGACGCTGGTATGAAAAACTTTCAAGGACTAAATAATAATGTGGAGCAAAAGATGAAACGAATAATCACATGGTAAGCAAATGCAGCAGTCGAACACAAAAGGATTACTACCAAATGGTCTATGGACAAACTAGAATCAATCCTCGAGAATGAAACGCATAATGTTTTTTTGGAGGGTGATACAAAACGGATCACCTAATTCCGGCCAGGAGACCAAGTGCTAAAAAAAATGAAAAAGAAAAAGCATAACTTTCTGTTTAGTGAACTTTGTCGTTCCAGTGGATCACAGAATGAAAATAAAAATAGTGGAAAGAAAGACATACTTGAACCTTGCCAGAAAACTAAAACAAGAGAGGGTGACAGTGATACCAATTGCAGTTAGTGCACTCGGAAATGCTCCTAAGGGCTTGAAAAGAGGATTCGAACAACTGAAAAATAGAGGAAGAATCGAGACCATCCAAAATACAGCATTATTGAGATCGGTCAGAATATTCCGAAGAGTTCTGGAGACCTGAAGAGACTTGCTGTCTCTTAGACTCCAATGAAAAATAACCACTTCACGCTGGTGTGAAAAACTTGCAAAGAGTAAAATAATAATAAAATAAAGTTTTAGTGCTAAATTATCAAAGTACGAGTTCTATGCTTATCTTTCAGAATGGTAAATGTATGTTATTTCGAGATGGGATGGGAGGTTGAAACAAGAAGGGAAAATGGCAGGCAAAATGAAGGAGGAATAGTAGCAGTAGACATATAAGGATCACGTGACTGCTGCTCCCTTGAGAAAAAAGATTATAGAAATTTAATCGGTAAGTGGGCAAAAGAGACAGTAGACGTGAAACGTAGACTTCGAAAAGAGAGCAACGCTAAACAACAGCGGCAAACGGCGCTGAAACATGGAAGAATATTATCGGAAAGTTAAAAAAAAGCGGACAAAATGAACAAAGAAGCGTACCAGCAGATATAAAAGAGTCACCAGACAAAACCTACTGTGACAAAAGCCGCTAATCAGTTGTAGAAAGGAATAATATAAATGAAATAACTTAAAGGAAACGCAGAAGAAGGATCATATTGAACGAACGCCTCCAAATTGCTCTGGTTTTAAACAACTAAAGAATACCAGTAATAAGCCAATGTAACTGTTAGTATAACAGGTGAAAATAAAAATGAATTTTTTTTTAAATGGACTGATGAACTTTTGATAGGAAAACAATAGCAAATTTAAGGCGGCTTGTTCTGTTTGTTTGTTTGTTTTTGTTTTTTGTTGTTGTTTTGCTTTTTGCTTTTTTTACTCACTTAAGTGATCTCTCACTTTTAACAGTACCTGATCACATCTCTGAGAAGAGCACAAATGATAAACAAGCCCTGTGTTTCGTAAGCCACATTATACTTCCCATGAAAAATAACAAATTGAATCATAATTCAACGTGGGACAAAGACAACAGATACGGGTGTCACGATCGGCAGGTCCTCCCTTAACAGCCAACATGGGAGATCCCGTTATGTTGGCCGTTGTTTTTTCAAGTAATCAAACAATAATCAACGAAAAGACAACAACGGAGAAAATGAACAAAGAAATACAGCAAAAATGTATTTCACAGTAGCCATCCTACACAAAGAGGGTATAGAAAAAGAATAATAGAAATTTGCGCAGAAAGCACGAGATTTAATACAAGCCAAAGATTTGCAACCAAGATTGAATTATATAAAAGAAAAGTTGTTTTTCTAACACAGAGATTCTATGAATATACCAACTAGTAAGGAGGGGAGAATATAAACAAAATCCCACCACGTGAACTGAAACGCAAAATACAGAAAAGCAAGAACCCTTGAACCGAACAACAACGTAAAATGATGAAAACCGAAAAAGCACAACCCCAAAACCACAAAACAAACGTTAAAACAAAAAGACGAAATAAATATAGACTTAATAAAAAAAATCATGAATCAAAAAAGACCACCCGGAACAAAGACTGGGAAAACGTTATGATAGAAACTAAAAAGTTGAACAAAATATTACGAAATGTCCTAACGGACAACATCAGTGAATTAAACGTGCTTATTTATGCAGGAGCAAAATTAAGTAGTGATCACAAATCGGTGAGCCCGAAAGGAACCCGAACAGAAATACAAAACCTGGATGGGAAATTAAGCTAGTAGGGCAAGCAAAAAAATTACGAAAATAAGCGATGATGTTAAGGAAGGAAAAACTCACGAATATGTTGGGATGAAAAGAATAAGATAAAAGAGCAAACAAATATAACAATGGAAGAAACAAATAAAAAATATTGGCGAAAAAAGGGAGACTTAAAAGATAACGAGACGGGGTCAAGCAATACAATCAAAACAAGGCTTTCCAATATATCAAAAGACAATTCTAATCAATAGGAGGAGAATATAGGAGAACATACCAACAATTGATGGAAATGAGGCTAAATGAGTAAAATATGGGAATGGAAAGAATATATTATAAAGGCTGAAAGGATAAATAACATGGAAAGAGAATTACAAGGACTTGAACATAACCCTGAGGAGATAATACACCTGGAATCTTTTAGAGAAGCACTTAAAAAGTAGTTAATTGGAAAACACCAGGCCATGACGGCATACGTAGATTCTGGTTAAAAAAATGTCATGTCTATTCACAACAGACTGGCTCTTGAAGTGAATAGATGCTATGAAGAAATAAATATACCCGAAAGGATTATTAAAGGAAAGACCACCTGATCAAAAAAGACCCCAAAAAGGAACCGCCCACAGCAACTATAGACCGATAACGCGTCTACTGATGATGTAGAAAATCCTAACAGGACAGATTAGAGTGGAGATTTTTTTACTCATTAGTAAGCTGCGAACTATTTTTCCAGAGAACAAAAACAATCCCACAAAGAAGAAAGAGGAATAGGTGATCTGCTGTATATTGATCAAGACATTCTCAAGGAGAGAAAACGAGGCGGAAAAATATTGCAATAGCGTAGATTAACGACAAAAAAAAAGGTCAGTGATATAGTCCAGCTGGAAAGCTGGAAAATAGACTATCTAAAAATTTGCAAGATATCCAGCACGTTATAAAGTTCATCACGGAAGCCATGTAAAACTGAAAAGTAGAACTGACCACAGAAGGAAAACTTTTGCTGTGGTAAAAATTCAATCATAATCCACTGTTATTATTACTATTTATAATAGTCATATACTTAGAAAATGCACTGGGAACTGCAAATTTACGAAATCGCAAGAAAACATTACCCACCAACATCAACAACATGAACAACATTGAGCTATTTAAAAAAAATGAAAAAGAACTGGGGACTCTAATAAAAATATAAATAATATACAGTCAGGACAAAGGAATGGAATTTCACATAGAAAAATGCGCCATGCTAATAATAAGAAGCAAAAAAAAAAAAAAGACAACAGAAGGAAAAGAACTGCTAAATCAAGAAAGTATTAGAACACTCTGAGTAATGTGAAATTGCATGTACTCGGGAATACTGGATGAGGATACAATCAAACAAGCGGAGATGAAGGAAAAAATTAGTAAAGAGTATCTCAGACGAACGAGAAAATTTTTCGAAAAAAAAGCAGAAATCTCATCAAAGGGATAAACACCTGGGCTGTCCCCTTGTAAGATAAAAGGGACCATTTTTGAAATGAACGAGGGAAGAACTTCAGCAAATGGACCGGAGACCAAGAAAGCTAATGACGTTGCTCAAGGCCTCACATCCGAGTGATGACATAGACAGATTACATGTGTCTAGAAAAGAAAGGGGAAGAAGATTTGCCAGTTTTGAAAATAGCGTCGATGCACCAATACAACGACTCAATATTACCTTAAAAAGAGAAAAAAAATAATTACAGTGACCAGAAAGATTAATGACATTAAAATCAGAGAACAATAACAAGGAAACAGAAACGGAAAGAAAAACAACTCTAAGGATATTTCAAGTAACAAGAGACGAAATCTCACATGAGAAGACGTCGATATGGCTTCGAAACGGAAACCTTAAGAGAGAAACTGAATCTCTTCTGAAAGCAGAGTAAAATAACGCCATAGGGAGCAACTTTGTTTAAGCGAAAATAGATAAGACGTGAAAAAGACAAAACAATTTCTCCTAAAATAAGCAAATACAGCAAACTAGCACAAAAAGTGTGCAAGACTAGACACGACTGGGTGGGAAAGGTGATCCACTGGGAATTGTGCAAGAAATTAACATTTGACCATTTTATCAAATAGAACATGCACAAACCAGAAACCGTACGGGAGAATGAAACACACTTAATCCTCTCGGATTTTGACGTACAGATGACCAGATCTCAACCAGAAGATCAGGCTTAGAGATAATTAACAACAAAAAGAATATAATCTGCTGAATTGTGAACTTTTCTCTCTCGTTAAACCACTGAATGAAGATAAAAAAAGAAAAATAAGTACTTGTACTTTGTCAGAGAACTAAAAATAACTATGGAACATGAAGGGGATGGTGATACCAATTGTAACCAGTGCGTTTGGAATCATCTTCAAAAAATTGGTAAGAGAGTGGAAGAATTGGAAATTAAAGGACGAATCGAGATCATCTAGATTACAACATGAATGATATCGGCTAAAATACTGAGAAGAGTCCTGGAGACCTGAAGAGATTTACTGTCACTCATATTCAGGAGAAAGACTATCTGCTAACGCTGGTGTTAAAAACTCGCAAAGGTTATAATAATAGTTCAAAGTTACTGGAAAAGATTTACCACCTCATGGATATGAAAGATATTAAGACGTTTGCCAAAAATGAAAAAGATCGGGAGACCCTAATGCAAACTATTAGAAACTACAGCCAAGAATGGTATTTGGTAAAGAAAAATGTTTCATTGTGAAAAAAGCGAAAGACCAAAAATAAAATAATAGCCCAATCAAGAAAGAATCAAACACTGAGAAGAAAAAGAAAACTAAACCAGATGGGAATATTAGAAGCAGACACCATCAAGCCAACAGAGATGAGAGAAAATGTAAGAAATATTCATATCAGTAAAACAAGAAAACTTTTCGAAACTAAACTCTGATTATGGATAGTCCTTACACCTGAGAGATGACATAGACCATTTCTATGTGTCAAGAAAATAAGGAGGAAAAGGAACCAGCTAACAGTGAAAAATGCATAGATACAACAATGCAAAGATTTGAGAATTAAACAAAAAGAGTAACAAAAAGAGTATCAAAAAGAGTAATCATAACAACAAAGAGTAACAATGTTAATATAAGGACTAACACTAAAACAACAAAGTAAAAAAAAATAGGAAAGAAAACTAATGTATGAATACTTCATACGACAAACAGGCGAGATTGCATATTAATTGACCGGAACACGGCCGAGAAGAGGAAACCTACAGAGAGAAACTAAACCTTTTAATAGAAGTTATAAATAATGTCTTAAGAACTAATTATATCATTTGATAATCAACAACAGAATAGCAAGAGTAGGTTATATGGGGACAAAGATGAGATATAATAAGTGAAAGCAGCAAACTAGCACAGAAGGTGTACAACATTAGTGGTCGGGAAAGGTGATCTCCCGAGAATTGTGTAAGATTGAAATTTGACCATGCTACCGAATGGTATATGCACAAAACAGAAGGCATCCTCGGAGATGAAACCATAAAATTCTCGAGGAATTACGTTTACAAATGAATCACTGAATCCCGATTAAAAGAGCAGATCTTGTAATTATTAATAAAGTGAAAAGAATTTGTCATATAGTGGAGTTTATTGTTCCAGCAAAAAACCGAATGAAAATGAAAGAAAGCGAAGGTTGACAAATACATGTAAGGTGTATATAAATAATGATAATTATAATAATATTGATATGTGGTGAGTGTTGATTTTGAAACATTAGTCATTTAGGGCCTGGTGATCAACACTTGTTTTAAATTAATGAAATAACAGTGCTAAAATTTTTAAGTAAAAGTGTTTGTTGGGCGCCTCACTCAGCTTTATAGTTTGCTATCTAATCATGCAGACCTTCATTAGTGATTTTGTTTCTAACTAAATATCCTCGATTTCTGGCCTTTTTTTAAAAAAAATGCACTAAAATAAATGACGATAGCATTCAAATGTTTTTTTGTAATTCTAGCATCTCACACGGTGTAATGTTTAGCGAGCTAGACTATTAAACCAAGTTTACTGAGTTCTGTTCTCATTGGAGGTCGCATTGTTTTTGTTTTACACTCAGTTATAATTAACATTCCCAAAATTAGGCAGTTGCTATTTTTATGAGCAGGACTCATGCATATTGAATGCTCAGCTCGGTAGTACTTAAGATTTGCTTTAATTAATCTTGATCGGAGCAAAAATACTTATATTAAAAGTTTAATGAATATATTTCAAACTAAAAAATAAATATATGTTGAGGTGTCAGAAAAACCACAATTCTAGATTTTTTTTTAATTTCTTTTTTTCCCATGTTGGCCAGATAGTTGAATATTTTTTTACAACACTGAACATAATTCACTTCCATTTCGTTCTTATTCTCGCCTTTCTTCTCCATGCTGGTCAAAATCGCTTGGCAATTTCATTATTCCTAACATCATGATGCAACAAAATTGAGCGGCTAATTGAGAGTCTAAGTTGGAAAGAGAACAAGAGGCTAATTTCTGGGGAAGGAGAAAGAGAATTAAAAAAAGAAGAAGAAAAAGCAAACAGAGTCTACGGAACGGCCAGCTGACCTGAGTGAGTCAAAACAAAGCACTTGTTGTAGGTTAGCCAGTCACTGGTGAATGACTACGGAAATTGAAAATGATTAGAAAAGACCGGGGTTTCCAAATCTTCTGTGTTGGTGTGTAACGACAAGAAACGGATATGTTTCTCCCTCTGACACCAGGCGGAAGTATGAGGATGACTCGGGTTTGAAAGTTAGTTGGCTAGGAAATGTGACGATGTAAAGACGAGAGTTGAACACCAGCTACAAAGATGTAAAGACAGACGAAAATTACGAGCCTCATTTTGGGGTGAGCTCTAAAAAAGGGTCTCAAACCAGACGCCCAGAAGTAGAGATGAAACCAGCGAACAAATGCATTAGAACTGCAACAGAAAATTAGAAAGGAAATTCAAAGTCTCTCTGTCTCTCTGTCTCTCTGTCTTTCTCTCTCTCTCTCTCTCCGACATATTGTTTCTCTTTGTCCAGTTAACACGCACGATTCAGCTTTCATACTCTGTTTCTTTCTCCCCGACGACAACTTAAAAAGTGTAGCAACGAATAAACGTTGGTGTTCGTGAACCAGGACAGGGTGTCTGTATGTAACGGTACCATCATCGTTTTCGGTCCCTTGAATACCATTCGTCAACCGCTGGGATCTGTTTTCTATGAACCTAGTAACATGTCCGGCATCATAAATTTCTGATATCAAAATTCCGCGACCACACCTTCATTCCGCTATGCGCTCGAATTATTTTGTTTCGGGTATGATCACGCAGCAACATTCCAAGTAAGGATTTTTCTAAAGCCCACTGTGCCATAAACATCTTCTCTACTTTCTTTTGCATGGTAGCTATATTTCGCTCTTGTATAACTTTTCAAGCAAAACTGTACGATATAAGATATTGGCACGTGGCGAATAATCTA
Organism: Sepioteuthis lessoniana; assembly: GCA_963585895.1. Lineage (NCBI taxonomy): Eukaryota > Metazoa > Mollusca > Cephalopoda > Myopsida > Loliginidae > Sepioteuthis > Sepioteuthis lessoniana. The sequence continues at coordinate 81,678,602 of OY757911.1, forward strand.
ACTTTGCTTTGAGAACATCTTTTATCGGGCTAAATGCATTCCACGCTGATCTTATTCTCGCTGAGATTTCCACATCCATGTCTCGGCACATTTATTCACCATCCGTCTTAAGTAGAAGTACACTTTCACCTCCTTGATTTCATCCCTTTCCATATCTATACAGCTGAGTGGTACATCATCAGAACGCATGAATTTACAATTTCATTGTAAAGTATAATTACAAAATACACAACATGGAATCATTAAAATAATATAACATGATGATTCAGATTATTAAGCAAAAAGTTTTTTTAGAGAAGTTATTTTATTATACTAATCTTTCATAGAAAACAAAACACTGAGTAATTTCAGTTTCAAACTTGCATTTAGAAACAATACTGCCCCCTTCACAGGAACTTCCGTAATGCTATAGAAAAATTGAAACTGTTACATTATTGTGTGCATATATTGTGCGTGTTTATGCTCTTGTTTTCATTATTTTAATCACAAAGCAATTTCTTCTTAATTTCTTTAATGTTAATGTTGTAGAGCCACATACAACTACACGTAAACATATACAAATATATAGTCAACAATAATGACGACTTCAGTAACGAACGAATACATTTCTTTACAAAAATATAAATCTCTCACATTCTATTTTCGAAAGTTCTGTTGTGTGTGAGAGATGAGTGGAGACAGAGACCGACTGCTATTTTAACCCTAGTTCTTCTCTTGACCATAGCAGCACTTCTTTCGCATCTTGGCTGGGGTTGCTCAACCGTGAGTCACTGAAAGCCAAGCCCTCTGCAAACTGGTTCTCACTTTGGCATTCCTGTCTCAACCACCTGACGGCCGCGGGCACCCTGTTTATATTCTTTCTTAACACCCACCTGCATCCGCTCTTCTTCGGCTTATTTACACGGGTGCATCTCTCGATTGACGGCTCGGTTGAGGGTCAGTATATAACATTAATTGAAACATTTAATTTTTCGTAAACATTAACGTGATTTGCAATTTGCCCTCATTTTAAAACTTAATAAAATTCAAATAACTTTTCATTTTTTTATTTGATGAATCTCCGCTGCTTAAAAAACAATCAAAACATAGTGAAAATAGTAGTGTTTACACCTCGAAATATACTTTGGGCCCATGATAGCTTCTTTTAAATCTAAAAACAAGATGATAATTGTGGGAATTATTTCCTCAATTTAATAAAAAGATTTTTTTTTTTTTTAGTGATTAACAAACACGGTGGATGCACACACACACACACACACACACACACACACACATATATATATATATATATATATGTGTGTGTGTGTGTGTGTGTGTGTGTGTGTGTGTGTACGTTGACATACGAATCTTACCTAATGTAAAACACCGAATTTTACCGAAAATTTATATTTATTTATTTATTCATTTACTTATCCCACTTCAAAGCAGGTTTTATTTCTTTTCTTTTTTAATGCTTTTCTTATAAAAGTTATATATATATATAAATTCATATATACGAAAATAAATTTATATACGAGTATATGAAAAAGTTATATATATGAAAATTCATATATATGAAATTAGAACAATAAAATAACAAACGTACAACACAGGACAGTGTTTTTTTATTTTTTTTATTGAAACCTATTTACAAAAATCAGTATTCAAAAAACATTATGCAAATTAGATGTCATATGACTGTGATAAACGCTGTTTAGTACATAAAATAGACATTGTATTACTCCGGTACATTAACGATTTAAATCATTTATAGTTGCTTGGCATCTTGTTGAGTGAATTAAAAAAATGAATGCTTGGTCTGTGGGTGGCGTCCTCCCCTGCCCCAGCTGACTGTATCTACTTTGCGGTGTTGAGTTTATTGCTCGACATCTCAGGAGCCCCTAAAGGAGAATGCCAACCTGGTCAAACATTTATTTGAATCAGCCACGCATGAGCCTCGATTTGTGCGTGACTTTCCACAATATAATGACCTTGTGCTGCATTCTGATTGGGTATGGATTCAGGTAAATATCTATTGTTGCTTGGTATTTTGACTAACTCATTTACAATGGGCCTTCCTTTCATATGACACCACAATAAGTTGCTTAGACTGAGATATTATAGTCATTTACTAAATTTTATTTATGAAGGCACATATATATGGGACACTCGGGGCGGGTCGAACTCACTACTGAATTGTAATCAATTTGTGAGAGGAGCTTATAACTCATACATCAGAAAAGGGTCAAACCTGAAAATTATTGCCATTCACTTAGTTTAGTTTAGTTTGACACAAAAAAAACACAGGACACCCATTAGCGGGACAAACTCTCTGGCCAATAGCAAGACAAACTTCTATATCATTGCAATGAGGAAAACGTAGTCATTCACTAAGATTAATGTAGGTTGATACAAAGAAACATATATTGTACCCTCGATGCGGAGCGAACTCAGAAGTCAGTAGTAAGTGATCTGTAAAGCGAACTTCTACTCATTACACCAGCAAACGAACCAGAAATTTTGAGTTCCGACTTCACATGGCATCGATAATTTTCTAAAGAAAAAATTAAAGAACAAAAATCATCGTGATATTGTTGGTTCGAGCCTTGTTGACGTCAACTCTGGATGACATTCACATTCTGTCATAAACTTTTTCTTGGTATTGGCACTGACAAAGGAGTTAAATTATCAATGTTTCTCTCTCTCTCTCTCTCTCTCTGTTTTGAGAGGGTTGTAGGTGGGGCTTCACACTCACTTTTAGTACAACAAAACAAATACATTAAGTAAATAAATAAATAAATAAAAACGTAAAAGGAGTCAGTATGGCACTTTCAGATTATAGATAACATTACTAATTTAGATTGTCGTGTACTCAATTTGTGTCAGAATTTTATTTTCATTTTCTTATACACACATACACGCATACATACATGTGTATATACAAATGCGTACTTTTATAGTGAATTGTGTCTTAATCTAATTTCTTATATAAATATATCTACTTCTACATAAAACAGAATGTGACTATATATGTGTATGTGCGTTTGTATGTGTGTATGGGAGAGAGAGAAAGAAAAAAGGAAAGATTAGCTGATTCGTTAGTTTTACGGCATGTCTATACTAGTCAGACTTTTTCGCAACCAATTATATGTAACTAATGATAATTATTATTTTTTAAACAATTATAGCTTCAAGTAACTATTCTAAATACAAATAATTTACGCACAGTAACATGTTTTCAAGTATACCTAATACAACTTATTTGAATACGTATTCCAATCAAATATTAATAATTAATACACAATCATTTCAGATATTTTAAGTAATTATAGGTTTTCAAATAATTAATAATAATAATAATAATAATAATAATAATCCGTTCAAAACAATTAAAGTTTTAAGTAACTAATCTTAATAGAAATTATTTTCAGTTTTATGGTTTCAAATATTCCTGTCTACTATTTAACTAAAGCTCTGATTCAGAGGGGACATGAGAGTAATAGCAAAGAAAGTGTGACTCCACATTCCTCGGAGCTCCGTAATAAGAGCCTCACCACCGAATGCAACTAAAAGACATATATAAATATAACTTAGATTAACGTATACAAAGGTTCAATGGAGCCTGTTAGCTTCTCCTCTATACAGTGTTTATGCTTTCTTTGCTGTGCAGATACTGGGTGTCATTTAGAGTACTTTCCAGGAGTTGAGGTTAATAATGACTGATGACGTGTGTGTGTGTGTGTGTGTGTGTGTGTGTGTGTGTGTGTGTGCGTGTGTGTGTGTGTGTGTGTGTGTGTGTGTGAAAGAGAGTGAGAGGGGGGCGTCAAGGGAATTCGTGTTGGCAACACTCATTGATATATATATATATATATATATATATATATATATATATATATATATATATATATATACGTGTGTGTATGAATATACTAGTATGAAAAAGAGAGGTATTCAGTGGAGGATTTTATTCATAGTTGAAATATTTGCCAACGTTAAACCATCATTAGGGCAATGTTAATGCGTGGTGATCTATCTTCTGAATTTTATTCAATTTTAAATAGAAACAAAAATTTAAAAAAAAAAAAATTAGTATTCTATAACTGTTAATAGCGTTCTGTTTCAAAATTATCTGATGTAATTAGAGTTCGAAATTTATTTTAAAGTGTAACGTATTTGCTAAAAATAAATAAATCAATGAAATAAAATAAATCTATCTTATAGTCCGAGAGAATTGAATGCGCCTGAATTTCTGGGACTATTTCTGGCTTGTGCGTATAGCATTTTTCTACTTGATCAAATTGTAATATCCAGTACAACTCTTAGTAGATCCTTCCCACCTAGTCATGTGTAATCTTGTATTCTTTTTGTACCATTTTGCTGTATTCGCTTTATAACCGTTTCATCTGTCTCAACATAACCTACACCTATTATAATTTTTGCTTTGACATGATTAGTTTTCATGTCATCATTTTGCTCTGTTATTTAAAGATCTTTAGTTTCTTTATTCAGATTTCCTCTTCTTAGCCATGTTCAGGTCATCTCGTATGCAATTTCCTTAATTTTTCTCTTGAAGTATTTATTGGTTGTTTTTTTTCCAATCTTGCTCAATTCTCACTAACTATTATTATTATAAGTAACAGTAGTAGTAGTATTCGTAATAGTCGTAGTGGTAGTAATAGCAGGAGTAGTAGTATTAATCATTCCATGGACGTTCATTTTAAAAAGTGTAAACTTAAGTTTCCAGCCATATGTAGTTAGACCTAGCGCCGCCACTAATATATATATATATATATATATATATATATATATATATATATATATATATATATATATATATATATATATATTTGGTGCTTCAGAATATTTGATATCATTTGAGATGTACTGGGTGTTTCAGAAAATTAATATCATTTTGTAATTTGATAACTTGACCAATTCACGTTCAAATGATCTGAAATTTTTACAGCATGTATAGAAACAACTCAAAATTGTATGGTTAATGTCTAAACACATTTTGTTTTCGTGTGAATGGGAGCTCTATTCCAGATTTTTAAAAATTACAAATTGAAATAATAGATAGATAGATAGATAGATAGATGAACAGACTAAAAAATATATAGAGAGAGTAAGATATGAATGGACTGAGATGGAAAGAAAAAATGATAGATAGAAAGATAAACAGACTCAGATATTTGTAGAGAGAGATAAAGATATGAACAGATTCACATAGATAGATAGATAGATAGATAATTGTGTGTGGATGGGTAGAGGTGTGTTGTAGAACATGAATTTGGCTTTCAATGCCATCAAATTAGAAGCAGTTACTATGTTTTATTTTTCTCATTTCTTTCGTACTATCTTGTCACAACAGATAGTTGTCTATCGTTTGAAATCCTTGGAACACAATCGCAGAATACATTTTTTTTCACTCAATCGTGCACTGTACTTTTAATCGGTTATTTAACCACCGGATTTTCTTTCCCTTCCACACAACCTTTTCTCCCTCATTTCAAGAGTCCATTTTATTTATTTGTCTTCAATTTATATTCACGTTCTTTCCTCTTTTCTAACTCACTTTTGTTTTGTCATTTTGTTGACAGAAAAAAAAGCTTTCTTCAATGATGCTAACGTCATGATTTCATCTGAATCTTTTCCAGAATTGAACTCCCTTTTTCGTCACCTGACCGCGTACCCACAAGTCAATCCATTACCCCACCCAAAATATATATTTACACAGACTACGTCTACTGTTTGGGACGTGTTAGCTTTTACGGACCCTTTACCCGGTGGTCTTTTCATCACTACTGGATTGTATTACTCTATCCGGAACTCAAAGTGACAACGAAGAGCACCTCACTCACATATTTCTTGTTCGTGCTTTCCGTTGTCTCCTCTATAAATATAACTCAAGCATAATTTTGATTTCAGTTAATCTCATTTCGTAAAGCACCTACTTCATTGCAGATTAGAACTTTTAAACTATTCTTCTCATTCGGAGGCCATATGACCCGAACGACCAAGTTAAATTTCGTGGTTGGGAAAATAAAATAAATTAGAAATCGAGGAGCCACAGAGGCAGATCTATCAATCTATCTATCAATCTATCAATCTTATGCTACAATTTTATCTATATATCTATCAATCTCTCTCTCTCTCTCTCTCTCTCTCTCTCTCTCAAGATAGATAGATAGATAGATAGATAGATAGATAGATACCTGTTTTAATTTATCTCTGAGAGTATTATCTTTATAAATCGTTTTATCTATTAAGAGTATTTTATCTCTGTCTTTCAAGTTCAGTCAGTTTATATCTGTCAGAGGGTTTGCCTCCTCTCCGCTCCTCTTCTCTTTCTTTCTCTCTCTCCCTCTCTCTCTCTCTCTCTCTCTCTCTCTCTCTCTCTCTCTCTCTCTCTGTTAGCGATATCTGTTTGCCTCTATTTTATAAATCATGCAAATATATGTATATATATATATATATATATATATATATATATATATATGTGTGTGTGTGTGTGTGTGTGTGTGTGTGTGTGTGTGTGTGTGTGTGTGTGTGCTTGCTTGAGTCATGAATACTTTCATTTTTAGTAAAGTATAAATTATTCATGAATAACTTAAGAATCGATGGTACTTTCGGCTTTTTTTAAAATCACGTCTTCCCATTTATCAGGTAGTTATTTGATTCCTTTTAAGTAAAATTCAGTTAGTTTCAAGCTCAGGAGATGTCCACAATCGTTTTCACTTGATCTTGTGACAATTTTTGTCGTTCACAGTATTTGCCAGAGAATGGGAAGTATAAAAATCACTTCGTACAGAGTCCTGCAAATATGCTGAATTGGATAGAAGAGACCAGTCTAAATCCTTTTTTTTTTTTTTGCTGTTCTATCGGATTATAGAGTGAAAATAAAAGAAAGCGAAATGATAGACAAATACTTGTTAGAGGGGAAATCGCGATTAATCAGACTACAGCAATTTTCAAATTAGCTTGGTTTCTTACATGTGACTTTTTGTCCCCGACTTGCGGTTCCCCAGACTCCAAGGGAAACGCCCTGGTTGTGCTAATGTGGAAAAGTTGTGAAGAATAAAAATATCAATGTATATATTGGTCATACAACTACAAGACTTTTATGTTGATTACTTGCCATCTACCTGAAAATAGAGCTATAAAACCCTACGTCAATCAACTTGAAATACAAGTCTACTCTAATTCAAGTAATATTAGAAGAATCCTCGTCGATTGCACAATGATAGAATAAGAATATTAAAATAACAGTTTACAAATATTAGAAGCCAAGACCCAGACCATCCAGATCATGGAACTGTTAAAATCATCAAGAATACTTAGAATTCTCGAGAGGTAAGGCGATTTGCTATCAGATCAGTGAAAAACTACTAGTTAGAATTGGTGTGAAAACTCACAAAGAGTTTAAAAAAATGTATGATATTCATTAGCAATTGCTATGCAGAAATTGGGTAAATTTACTCGTAAGTTGTGGCACAAATACTGGTATTTCAGTTTCTTGGGTTTAAACTACGTTAACTTCTTTCCTGACAAACGAATCTGCAAAGATAGCTTTCAGTAGTTACTATCACCGATCTTGATTTTGTTGATGACATAGCACTGATATTCACTGAACATTAGCCAGAAAGTTTCAGCATCATACAAATTTGGGTTGTATGCAAATGTGAATACAACTGAGTATGTGATATTGAACCAGAATGTTGCTGTGAAGCAGAAAGTAAGGAATGATTCAAAGCTGAACGCAATAAAAACTCTTGGTTATTATGATGTTCGGTAAGCAGGTCTGACACTGAGATCAATATAAGAAAAATTCAGGCATAGACAGCTGTGGAAAAATGAGATCAAGAATGGATATCTGTGACCATTCTGTGACACCCCACCCGGCAGTTTATTGGCAGTAAAAATAGCTATTGGTATACTTGATGCGAAGAAACAATAGTAACATTAGTATGACCGTGATATTCTAATAGTGACAACCCATGAAGGCTCCAGTAATGCTGCAGCTTTGGGGAATGCTGAATACCCATTTATTGACATCACTCCCAGGTCTACGACCCGGAGTGGTAGCACCAGATAGGTTCTTATCAATGAGTCAAATAAAACTGTTTGAAATTTAAACAATGTGAAAGCAAATGTCTTAAGCTAAATTGAATCCTTTGAAATAGAACTCTTTGATTATTCAACTGTGTGTAAATAAATAATTGGTATTTAATTGAATTGTTAGAGATACATTGCAATACTTGGAACGATTTAACTGTGTGCAAACAATTAGTAGTGTTGAATATAATAATTAGCATTAAATAGCAATACTTGTAACCAGTTCAATAACTGAAAACAAATGATTAATATTGAATAGAATTAATAGAGTTTGATAACAATAATTAAAACCATTTAACCGAGTAGAAACAAAAGCCATACTATAGTGCAGAAAATGAATTCTAATCCGTTCAAAAATGAAATTACCTACAAATTAATCTCTTACTTATCATGTATATCTATTTAAATGTGTGCAAGCAAATGACTGATATTAAATTGCTACTGTTACATAGCAATACTTGAAACCATTTAACTGTACGAAAAACTGAGTTCAGATTCATTTTAAAATGTTATCAACAAAATGTGTTTAGATTCATATATATATTTAAGGTGTACTAACAGGATTTGCTTTAAATAACCTATAACAGTTGATGCACCATCAAACCAAACTAATTGTAAATACAGGAAAGACAAGATAAACGCAATTGTGCATACAAGAACATTTAAACTTTTATGATATATGCAGCAATGTTATTAAGAAGAAATAATATACAAACGTTTCCCAACAGTAAGAAATGTACATATATTGTTTCATGAACAAGCCGTATGTAAAAGAGGGACAAAAAGGTAAAAAAAAGTCTACTTGAAGAGAGAAAGTAAAATAACCATTTGATTGTATTGCTCCCCGGCAAGGTCCGAGACTCGTCTCTCCTGCTCAAAGAAAAGAAGTAAAAGAGATCGATAATGAGTTTCTTAACTGCCATAGGGCACCCCACGGGCCATTCGACGGACACGAAATTCTCTAAGGGAGATAAATATTTATTATCTACCAACATTCAAAAGTGAATTCTTTCTTTTAAATTTTTTGTAAATGTTTACTTGAAAGATTACACTAAGAGAAAAGACATTTACTAAATCTTTAGAATATCTACAAAATGTCCATTTCTTTCCGAATTTTTTTCATAATGGAGGAAAGGACTGTGATTAAAAGGAGCCGATGTTTTCACATTAAATTCGTCTCTTACATGTTTGTTTAGTTCGTGCGGATATCTGTCCGCTTATCCTTGGAAAACGAAATGGCTAACAAACAAATGGATATTTAAATGACTCTAGCACAAACATTTCAAATGAGAAAGTTTTTTGAGTGAACTGCTCTCATGTGGCTAATATTGTTACATGAAAATTAATAGTCGGATAAATTTCATCATCTTGTCGTTTGGTTTGCATTTTTAAAAACAACTTAATACTACACTGATCCAGGATGAAAATGCTAGAATAGCACTGATCCAAGAGCAAGTGAACTCCCATTCTACCGCAATTTACACACAAACGAAAAAAGAAAGAAAGAACACCCCCCCCCACAAATTCTCTCAGTACATTAGATAGATATTTGTATAAGATAATTATTAAATTATCTTGCAGGTGTTTGGAAGTTTGAAAGACAAGGTCAAGTCACAAATGAAGATTTCACCCCCCCCCCACACACACCCATCTCACAAACACACACACACTATATATATATATATATATATATATATATATATATATATATATAGGGATTGGCAAAATGACCTCTTGTGTTTAGAACATAAATAAAAAAGGCAACAAAGGCCCCATTCAAAATTAAATTTTACTATCAGAAAGAACAATATTTACCACATTGTCTTGCTATTGTTGTCACTTTGTTTTAAAGATTATATCGCCCTAATAATTGCTTTCATACACTCCTGAAATCTCACCCAGAAGTTCTTCAGCGCTCACCTACTCATGGCCTCAGGTATTGTTGAGATTCCCTCTCAGATAATAACTTTCGGTTCGTCAGTTGTCCGCGGCCTACGTTTAAAGGCTTGAGCCTTCAGGTATTCTCAGAGGAAGTAATCAGAAGGGAATAGGGAATAGAATGTAAGGTGAATAAGCCGGACACGTGATGTCACTCTTTAATGAAAAAGTTCTCAAAATCCAAATGTTCATAATCCTATGTCAAGATTGTAACTAAAATGGTATAGCTGCTACAGCCCAAAGACATAGATCATTTAGTCGGGTCCTTTATTTCTCATATATATATATATATATATATATATATATATATGCGAAAATAATTTTCATTCAAAGAATAGATATGCTAAGTTACCAGTTTATTTTTGTCACTTCAATAGCATATAAACTATTTTAAAAACTATTTCAACGACTTCTAAAAATTTTGTTCACAGACACGATTTTTTGACAAAAAGTTTTCCTCCCAAATATAACCGAAAGTCGAAAGTTGGGAACAATTAAAAAAAAAAAAAAATATATATATATTCCTATTATCTCATCATTTATTGTATATATATATGTGTGTGTGTGTGTGTGTGTGTGTGTGTGTGTGTGTGTGTGTGTGCATATATATATATATATATATATATATATATATATATATATATATATATAAAGTTAGACTTTAGAGTGACGTATAATCATTGCCCCACAATTTTTAACAATTTTGACTAAATTGATGATACGTATTTTAAAAAATTTAAAAGATACAGCTTTTTATAATCACCGGCTTTTTAGATGAAAGATTAAATTCTAATTTCCGCTGTATGAAAAATATTTCGACCTTTTGGAATTTTTACAAAAAATTCAGCAAAAATGTTCATATTATTGGAAACAGATCATTATTTGATCTTTCTTATAACCACCAGGAAATTGTCTTTATCTTTTTCTTATCAAGTGAGTAACACAAATTAGATAAGACTTAAGAACTATAATTTAAAAGAATGAAAACGGTTACGCATACCTAGAAGCCAGTAGGCTATTCCTGGATTTGTGAAGTTCAATTTTTATTGGTGCTGGATGGAATTTAATATTGCTCAATATTTTGCATAAAGCTCTCATTCTAATAATATACATGGTTCGTGAATATATATAAGAAATATATAAATACTTCCAGAAAGATTTTATTTTATTTTAACAATATAGTCTTCTTCTTCTTCTTCTTCTTCTTCTTCTTCTTCTTATTATTATTATTATTATTATTATTATTATTATTATTATTATTATTATTTGCTCTTTTAAAGTTTTTCACATCAGTATTAGCCGATGGTTTTTCACAGGAGTTTCGGTGACAGCAAGTCTCCTCAAGTCTCCAGGACTCTTCTCAGTATTCTGGCCGTTCTCAGTAATGCTGTCATTTGGATATTATTATTATTATTATTATTATTATTATTATTATTATTATTATTATTAATTTATGATTTGTGAGTCTTTAACTCAATTTGAAGATAGTGGTCTGGTACTGAAGTTTGGGTGAGAGCAAGTATCTTCAGGTTTACAGGACTTTTTTCAGTATTCTAGCCAAACTTAACAATTCTGTGGTCTGGTTGGTCTCGATTCTTCCTCCAATCCCAAGTTTCGGAAGTCTACTTTCCATTTGCTTGGGAATCATTCCGAGGGCAACAACTATACTTTGTATCATCGTGATGTTCATGTTCCACGAAGGGAAGATCCAAATATTTGTCTCTTTTCACAATCTTTCATTTCTACTCAGTTTTTCGTTAAAACGGTAAAATCTACAAGATAATAAATTCTTTTCTTTTTCTTTTCTTTTTTTTTTTTTTTGTTGATTAACATCAAGTTGGTCTTGCGTCGTGCATTCAGTGATCTATCTAAATCCCCAGGTCCCAAAGAATATAGTGGGTTTTATTTTCTAGATTGGGGTCTGGTTTGTGCATGTAACATTTGTCAGTATAGTCAATCTTTTGTTACTAGCACAAGTCTTAGTAGACCAGCTCTCCGTACCCGACGTGTCTCGTCTTATTATACTTTTGTAACAGCTTGCTACATTCACGTACGTGATAAACCGTTTCATCTCTATCACTCTTACTATTTTGCTGCGTATTATCAGTTTTTCACTTTGGTATAATTGTTCCTTGTGGCATTATCTTGTGCTACTATTAAAAGAGATTCAATTTCTTGCTTGATTTTCCCTTTCATTTCAAGTTTTTTTAGGGTGCAATCTCGCCTGTTTGTCGCTTGAAATAACTATACAATTGTTTTACTTCTCATTTCTATTTTCTATTTTTCCCTGATTATTTTTCTGTTGCCAATGCTGTTATTCACAGATGTAATTGGTCTTTCTTTGCTCTTTTTTGTCTTCATCATGACCTTGAGATGAAGCATCTACGCAATCCTGGTGAATCTTCTTCCTCCTTCTTGTCTTCACACATATGTCATCTACCGGATTCAAGGTCTTGTTCATAGTTATTAAATTTCTTATTAGTTTTCCCCAATGGACCGGGAGACCTGGATTCAATACCAGGTCAAGTCATACCAAAGACTCAAAAAATGATACTTAATGCCTCCTTGCTTGTCAGTCTGCATTATAAGGTACGGATCAAGGGTAAAGTGGGTTAATCCTGGGAAAGGGGTTGCGCCCTCCCCTACACCTCAGTGTAGTAGCTATCGAAAAGGGAGCCTTCGGGTCACCCTCTACTACGGTCAACAAAAACTTTACTTATTCTTTGTTCCATTTGTCTGCTGGTCCAGTCGGCTGGGACTGCAGAATACACCGACTTTATCTCTGCAGAGGGATGAGACTCCACAAGTAATGTCCTGTATATGACACTAAACAATTTAATGGTGAGGATTCAGTAATGCTGGAGCTTTGGGAAATGCGGAGTACCCTTTTATTGCCATCGATTCAGGTCAACTGTGGCCCGGTGTGGTAGCACGTAATAGGGTCCTCTCTATGGGTTATAGAGAACTAAATAGTGCACTTATACTAAACTGAAGTGTTTGAAATATAATTTTTTAAAACTTTTAAACTGTGTACTTATTCTAAACTGAATTGTTTGAAATAGAATTGTTTTTTACATTTAAACTGTATACTTATATTAAACTGTTTAATGTGTATAAAATTACATTTGCGATTAAATATCCAACGACGGTTGATATGCCATGAAACCAAACCAAACAATTTGTCTGCGTTCTTCTCCTGTCCATTTTAAAAATGGTCTATTGTATCGTAAAAAGGGTACTATGATAGGTATCACTGTCACATCATTTTTTAGTTTCCTTTCTGTTTATTTCTGAACTTACAATGAAATATCAGTTCCCTGATCTCTTATCCAATTAAATGGCTGCTTTGAATTCTGCATCACTGATCCCTTTTGAAAAGGAAATAAAAAACTATCGCCTGTCGTTGCTTTACAAAATTTCCCCGTGAGGCTAAGTTTGATGCGAAGTAGAAGGAAGTTATTTGTTTAATCTTCCTGGGGCACATTCTCTATATGAAACGAATGCCTAATGTGCTGTGACAATTGTGAATCCCTATTCACGATTAGGATGCTATATTTGACCTGGAGAAGGATGGGCTTTGTCAGACTATTCCTTTCTAAGACACGCTACATCAGTGAGAGTGACAGACATAGATGGTGTATTTTTATATCAAAAACACTATTACACAGTGTTATTTGCTAACTATCTCGTATTGTAACAAAAGAATTTAGACTTAGTGCAGAAAGAGATAGAAGAGAGACATTGGTGCAGATACTTGTGTCATGAATAAAAGTTTTAAAAAATCGCAAAATCAAGCGAACAAGATTTAATTCTACGAAAGAAATTGTCTAGTGGGAATATTGTTCCCAAAATGTTCTAATTTGAAGTTTGTCGTCAAATGTTCAAAAAGATCTGGAGCCAATTAGGGGTCTGGAGCCAATTAGGGGTCTGGAGCTAATTAAGGGTCTGAAGTCAAATAGAGCTTGGTTTTCAAAGTATGGATCAATGATCTAGTAAAGGGCAAAGAAGAAGTCAAGAGTTTCCTGAGTTGAATAATAGTTTAATCTTTTTGAACTTACCCCAATAACTACACGGCTTATAATACGCTGGCTGCATTCTATTGTTACTTATAACTATTTAAGTTTGTATCCGTTATTAGCATTAGTTCGGAACACTTGAAACCATACGAATCTGTTTAAATTATTTTCTCATTAGAGTTTCTCACATCAGCGTAAGCTGATGGTATTTCACTGGAGATTGAGTGACAGCAAGTCTCCTCAAGTCTCCAGGACTCTTCTCAGTATTCTGGCCGTTTTCAATAATGCTGTTGTTTGGATAGTCTCCACTCGGTCGCCAACTTCTAAATCTTCCAGGCCCTTTAATAATCCTTTAGTTACCGTGCCAAAGGCACCAATCACAATTGGTATTATTGTCACCTTCATGTTTCATAGTTTTTTCAATTCTCTAGCAAGGTCAAGGTACTTATGTCTCTTTTCACATTCTTTCAGCTATATTCTGTGGTCTGCCCGGACAGCAAAGCCGACAATTTTGCAGTCGTGCAAGATGTTGTTTATTAGTCGTTTAAAACGCCCATAGAGTTGTTTTTCTTCCCATTTTTGTTTCCTAGTTTTTGTCATTCTGTTATCTATCGTGTTGTCAGTATTGTTTCTGATGGCCATAATCAGTCCTCCTTCGTGTTTTTCTATGTAGTGTTCGAGTCGTTGTATGGATGCGTCAACGCTGTCTTCGATGCTGGCAAGTCCTCTTCCTCCCTCTTTTCTAGATACATATAGTCTGTCCACGTCATCTCTGGGATGTAACGCCTTGTGCATGGTCATTAGTTTTCTAGTTCTTTGGTACATTTGTCTAAGTTTCATCTCTGGTCCACTTGAGAAAGAGTCCTAGTATCTAACGAGGGGCACGGCCCAAGTATTTATTCTTTTGATAAGGTTTGTGCTATTGAGTTTTGTCTAGAGTAGTTTTCTAGTTTTCCTGAGATATTCTTTTTGAATTTTGTTTTTCATTTCGACTTGTTTGATGGTGTCAGCCTCCAAGATTCCTAAGTATTTGTAGGTCTCGTTTTCTGCAAGCGTTCTGATCTTGTCTTGATTTGGTAGTTCTATTCCGTCAGTTAGATGTCGTTTGCCATGACGAGCAGAGCGCATTTTTAAATGCCAAATTCTATCCCTATGTCTTGACTGTATATTCTAATTGTGTGTATTAGGGGTTCCAGTTCTGAAATTATCATTATTATTATTATTATTTACTCCTTTCGAGCTTTTCACGTCAATATTAGCTGATGGTTTTCGCTGGGGCTTGGGTGACAGCAAGTCTCCTCAAGTTTCCAGGACTTTTCTCAGTATTCTGAAAGTCCTCAGTAATGCTGTCATTTGGATAGTCTCTATCCGCCCACCAACTTCTAAGTCCTTCAGGCCTTTTAATGATTCTTTAGCTACTGTGCTAAAAGCACTAATCACAATTAGTACAATCGTCACTTTCATGTTACAGCTTTTTCAATTCTCTAGCAAGGTCGAGGTACTTATCCTTCTTTTCACATTCCTTCAGTTTTATTCTGTGGTCAGCTGGAACGGCAAAATTTACAATTCTGCAAATTCTCTTTTTTTTGTTGATTATTAAAAGGTCTGGTCTTCTGCCCGAGATTAAGTGATCCGTGTGTATATCAAAGTCCCATAAGAGCTTATGTGTGTCATTTTGTAGGACAGGTGCTGGGTTGTGCATATACCATTGTTGGTGTGGTCAAATTGAAATTTCTTGCACATTTCCCAGTGAATCACCTTGTCGACCCAGTCGTGTCTCGTCTTATACTCCTTCTGTGCTAATTTGCTGCATTCGCTTATTATGTGGTTGATCGATTCGTCTCTGTCACTACATAGCCAACATTTGTTGAGTCTTATCTATTCGCGCTTTGATATGATTGGTTTTTATGGTGTTGTCCTGTGCTGCTATTAGGAGAGATTCCGTTCCTCTCTTAAGGTTTCCTTTTCTTAGCCAGGTCCAGGTTTTCTGGTGTGAGATGGTGTTTATTAGTCATTTAACGTGGCCATGGAGTTGTTTTTTTCTTTTCTTTTCTTTTTTTTCTTTTTATTTACTACTTAGGAGTTTTTCACGTCAGTATTAGCTGATGGATTTTCACTGAAGTTTGAGTGACAGCAAGTCTCCTCAAGTCTCCAGGACTCGTCTCAGTATTCTGGACGTCCTCAGCAATGCTGTCGTTTGGATAGTCTCTACCTGTCCGCCAACTTCCAAGTCCTCCAGGCCTTTTAATAATCCTTTAGTTACTGTGCCTAACGCACCAATCACAATTGGCACAATCGTTACTTTCATGTTCCACAGTTTTTTCAATTCTCTAGCAAGGTCGAGGTACTTATCCTTCTTTTCACCTTCCTTCAGATTTATTCTTTGGTCAGCCGGGACAGCAAAGTCAACAATTTTGCAGATTCTCTTTTATTATTATTATTATTATTATTATTATTATTATTTTCTCCTTTCATAGTGTTTCCCGTCAGTGTTAGCTGATTGTTTTTCACTGATTTTCTTCCTCTGTTTTCTATTGCACGCCAACTTTAACGACATCTTTTTGAGTTTGCGTCAGTCGATCACCGCCCGTCAGACCGATCGCTGCGGCTTTAACTTGGGCGCTGGACTGCTGCTACTATTGTGGTGATTTCGGGGTTATCCTCCATTTGCCTCCTCATTCATTTTTCCCTTATTATTCTTATAGCCTTTCGTCCTCTCTGTTTCCGGAACCCTTATCATCGTGCTTCTCTGTTCCCTTCTCCAAAATACCTTACTTATAAAAAATGAATTCTGATAAATTCTTGAATCTGGATCCTTTCGATCGATTTACACTGGCAACATAGGTTTCATCAACGTTTACAGCTAGGTGTAATACGTTGTATACCTTTTTAGGAGGTCTTAATACTCTTCAGACAATACAGTCTCATCAACTGGATGATGCTTTATATGATTCTACAGTTCTTTCATTTCAAAAAACGAGAAAGAGGTAGATGTGATTTGTGACAATACAACCAGTTTTTGGTGGCAATATCTCATCGACTGAAAGTTATTTCAACATACCTCTCGGTAAAGCATGAACTGCTATCGACAAGTTATCAACGATATGGAAAAATAATTTTTCTGATCAAATAAAACGGGAAGTCTTCGTAGCTGTAGCCGTGTAAGTACTTCTGTATGGTTGCACCACTTGGACTCTAACAAAATGCCTACGGATAAAAAGTAGATGAAAACAACACAAGGATGCTTTGAGCTGTTTTAAATAAATCATGGAAACAGCACCCTATAAAAACATCATCAATACAATCACTTACCTCCCATCTCACAAATTATCTAAGACGAAAAATGCTGGGGAAGTAAAGACGAACTCATAAGCGACTTTCTCCAATGGACACATATTCATGGACGCTCGAGTGTTAACGGACCTGCAAAAAGTTGTTTCATTAGCTCTGTGAGGATACTGGTTACAGTTTAGAGGATTTACAAAGATTGATGTAAGTTAGGGACGGATGGCTAGAGAGAATCAAAGAAATACATGCTATCGGTATGCCTTGATGACGATGATGATGATAAGAACTTGTCAGGTCTCTAAAAAGAGAAGAATTCCGCTGACCCATTCTATACAAAGTGGTTATCCTTTTGCGCATATTTTGTAGACATTTAAAAGTCAACCAATTAACCTAACAAATTAGAAAAGATTTTAAACTCTAATTCAGTAATAGGTTGAAAGTTTATTCATTTACTAAAAAGCTAGAAACTTTTATCCGATAATCTGCTGAAATAACGAAAAACTGTCAAGATAGATTTTAAGTTTGCTTTTCTGAGAACAGCACATTTCCACTGCAGGACATAGCAACGCAAGTGTTTGCGTACGTTTCGACAAATTCTTTTTTATGTATTCATTGCAACAAGGAATGTCTCCATTTCCTTTCTTTCGACTCTAATCTTGTTCCATCTACATAAGAATGAACATTAGCCGATTTAAGCTTTTATGACCCAGATTTTATAAACTCTCTCTCCAAAAACCATGAAAAGGATATACAACACACACATATATATGTGTGTGTGTGTTTAAGGGAAAGAGAGAGAGAGATATATTTTTATGTACATATACATATGCATTTACACATATATACATAACTTATTTAACCTACCTATATATATATATATATATGCAATTTTGTAGTTCCCAACCAAACCCCATAAAATTCTAGTGACAGCCTTAAGTAGATTGCACGGAGTGAGCCTTTAAAATAATAATAATTTCGTCTGTAAAAAACTAACATACATACGCTATCAAAAACATATATGTGTGCGTAAGTGGGTTATTTTATATATAGATATAGATGTGTTATCAATTCGTGCTGACAACATGGATTCTCCAGCTTCTGTCTTGATATTCATCACTAT
The DNA here is from genome assembly GCA_963585895.1 of Sepioteuthis lessoniana. Taxonomy (NCBI): domain Eukaryota; kingdom Metazoa; phylum Mollusca; class Cephalopoda; order Myopsida; family Loliginidae; genus Sepioteuthis; species Sepioteuthis lessoniana. The sequence goes on from OY757911.1 coordinate 81,697,058, forward strand.
CGATCGTTGATCCTTGTATGTCCTCTAGACGGCATTCGTTGTCCTCAGAGACCTAATCGATGTAAAGTTTTCTAGTCGGCTAACACTGGTGTGTCCGTTTGTAAGAGTCCACAAAAGAACTTTGTTTATGAGCTGGTCTTTGCTTCTTCTGTTCATCTTGTTCGTCTTATTTGGATGGTTTTATAGATGTTATGTAGCTGTATAGCAACTGTTTTGTAAAGTGCTGCTTCCTGGAGTTGTTTACACCAGCACTCTGCATTCTTGTGTAGTTCCTATTGCAAAGCGTTTCGTTAAAATCCAGATGGTGCAGTGATACGATATTAATGACACGGCCGATATTAATGACACTATTTTAATTTATTTGGAACATTAGATTTCCATTTCATCGAAAATCTCTCGATAGCTGTCCATGCATTTCCTCTGCATTTAGGATCTTGTCGATTTATTTCATTTTTAGTGTGAAAACGTTTTCTTTCATTAGATCTATTGACGTTCGTAGTACATATTCGAAGCATACGGGGATCATTAAATAAGTTTCCAGACTTTTTTTCGTATGGGCACTTTTATTGATAGTACTCACATGAAACTCTAGTCCCCATCGAAGTAATCTCCTCCGGCTTCAATACACTTGTTGTACCGTTCCAACAACTTCTGGAAGGCCCCATGGAAGTCCTCTTGTATGAGCGTGCCAAGGGCCTTCGTCACTGCCTCTTTCATCTCCTCAATTGTCTCATAACGACAGCCTCTGAGCTTTGGGAATAACCAAAAGTCACAGGGAGCAAGGTCTGGACTATAGGAAAGCCGAAGAACTATGTTGATGCCCATCTTGGTCAAATAGTCTGGAGTTGTGGACTGGTGCATTGTCCTGGTGGAAATGCCACTGAGCAGATTTGAAGAGTGCTGCCCTCTTCCGACGGAATCTCTTCCTGAACTCCCTTAAAACTTCAACACAGTAACCTAACCCTAACCCTTTGGCCAATCAACTGTGGTGTATTGACTTCCTTACTCCTCTCACACCTCTCATCATCCCTCACAGACTCCCTGCCTTCGTTGAATCTCTTATGCCACTCAAAAACTGATGCTCGATTCATGCAAGATGCTCCAAAAGCAGTATGAAGCATTCCATACGTTTCTGAGGGATTTTTCCAATTTTAAAATAGAATTTTATTGCCTATCGTTCTTCGAAATAATCCTCACGTCCAGATTGCATTTTTGAAATTCACCAGCTCTGACAATCAGGCTTTAGTAGGGTGTATTTCAATTGCTGCTGTAGTTGTTCATTTGAATCAGGAATCATAAAAATTGGTCAGTCATCTCATAAGAAGTATAGCAATAACATACTGAATTTTCAAGAGTCTTCGACAATTCTAAATGCCTGTAAATAATAGTCTGGAAACTTATTGAATTCACCACGTATTTTAAATAGTTATGCTGCTTAGGTATCTCCTTACAAGATTCCAGTGACCATGTCAAAGAAACCATTGAGTTAGCGAACCATTTCTTTCGCGCTTTGTAAAACAGCATTATAGGGATAATAGTTTCATGGAGGAGAAAATATGTTAGAAGTATTTTTCCATCTTTCCTCTGTGTATGGAATCAAATGATTTGAAGAAATCTACAAACCAAAGTGATGCCTCAAGATTTTTGCCCGTACTCCTTCGATGATTTGACAAATTGTCAGGATTTGAGAAGATATGGATAGATTTCTCCAAAAAACATTCAGATTTTTTCTGAGAATCTTTCTACTTCAGAACGTGTGCGATTGAGAGGCGGGACATTGTATACCTTAGAATTGATATATATATACATATATATATATATATATATATATGTATTTGTGTGTGTGTTTTTGATACAACGAGATACAACGAGTCTGTCAGTGGAGGATATTTTATCCATTAGAGCTGATGAAGTCCCGTTATTTTTGGTGTTATTGATTCATATCAATACCCATAACAGGATGGAAATAAATTTATAATCCTAATGTGACCGGTTTTTGTTTTTCCTAAAGAAATGTATATATATATATATATATATATATATAGTTTGGTCTCATTGTTTAATGACAAATCAACCTTCAGGGATTATTCAATGCTAAAGTGATCCTTGTAGAACAGCTGTGATACTATTCAATCCATTACCGTGTGATAAGCGGTTTAATACCTTTCTCAAGGGTATTGGCGTGACTGAAATTCAAACTCGTTTATTTCGAGGCCTCAGTCCAGCATTTACGGCACGAGTACTCCAAAAAAATCTGTATATACATACATACATATATATATATATATATATATATATAATGAACAATACATATGCTATCCAGTAACAGGTACCGGGTATTTTTAACTCCGCCGGATGGGGTATCATTGAAAAGCAAAGCATAACACTGGACCATCTGATCTAGTGTAAGCTAAGAGCAGACATACGTGCCGGACTCACATTGCACTTAGTGAGTCCAAGTCCCGCCGAATCATTTGGATCATATTGCACTAAGTGACTCAATGACCAACATAGTCAAGCAGACCACGAGCTGAGACTCCTACTCAACCCCACCTTTCCGAAAACCCCCGCAATAAAAAAAAGACCTTATATCAAATCCTATCTGGTAGGAGGCAGCGATGAATATCCATACATATGCAGGGTATATGGTATGGTATGCTATTCCCTATCATGTTTGAAAATAAGCGTAAGAACCTTTAACTGTTATTGCTAATCAGTCTGTAATATAGTATATCAAATGCATACATTTAAAAATTAGTGTATTCTTTGAGTGCATAGTTTTTTAATGCAATTTTCACTACCCCTTTATTACATAAATTATGTGAATTGGGAAAACCACAATAGTTATATTAATACTCGTTTAAACCCTTTAACTTTATCTGTATTTTATATCTCTCTTCATTTTTCGTCTTTGTATTTTGCTCTCATAATGTGTGTCAAAATCTAATAAGTGTTTTAACTGACTCAAAAAAAGGCCGGTGTCATAATCAACTCCAGAGTACATGATTGAGTGAATGAATGCAATGTTCCGTCTGCTTGTGATTCCTCTACTCTCTCTCTGTCTCTCCCTTCCCCCCCTCTTTCTCTCTCTCTCTCTCTCTTTACCGCTATACATACATAAATATATAATTAAATTATATATGTATTTACCCAACCCTCCGCACGAGCAGGTGGTGGTACATGGACAAGTGGAGTATTACAGAATTGATTTTCAGAGTTTTCCTTCTCCTCGACTGGTTGGTAAATGAATACAAGAGATAGGACTTGAGATTACCAGCCGATTGATCGGATCGAATCTTTCTGATTGTCTATCTAACCTAAGCAAGTGCTGAAGAGATGTGTTGCAGGTCACGTGACTTCTTAGTACATGGGTCATAGACCGCTCAGCCACCAAGATCCTGAGGATATCATTTGAGATGTACAGGGTGTTTCGGAAGGAATTATATCCTTTCGTAATCAAATAACTTGACCAATTCATGTTCAAATTATCTCAAATTTTAACAGAATGTGTAGAAACACTAACAGCTAAAAACGGCAAGAAGAGTAAGTAGCAAATGATTCATTACCGAAGTGAGCCCTCGGCTTTTTAGCTGGGCCGTCTGGCATTCGTGCCGGATGGGTGCTCGAAACCAAGAGCAGACTCGGGGCCGAATAGGCCCCCAGCTTCGGCTGGGCAACCTTCGGGTGGGCGAGCTGCACTTTTGTCCCCTTTGTACGGCACTAGACCAAGCGTCTAGTTTAAGCCGTTAACTGGCATACGTGCCCGGACCCACATTTGGGTTCGTGAAACTGCTTGCCTCATCAGGCTCACATTGCACTAAGTGAGCCGATGAGCAGCACAGACAAGCAGGGCTCGAGTCTCGGCTCGTTCCCGACCTTCCCCTCCCCTTTATCCCCACTTTAATTGGCCTTCGGGCTTTTGACCTTGTGTCAAGTCGTGTCTGGTGGGAGGCAGCGACAAATATCTGACTTTAAATTAATCCAGCTATTATAGCTAGAATGTTTTAGAACTGCGAAATCTCTAAATTTCTCTTTACCCAGTCGGCTGGGACAGTAGAATCCATCGACTGCTTCTCTGCAGAGGGGTAAAAACCCCACCCCCAACCAGTGTCCTGATTATGACACTAAACAATCTGATGGTGAGGTTCCAGTAATGCTGGAGCTTTGGGGAATGCGGAATACCCCTTTATCGCCATCAATCCCAGGTCCGTTCAGGCTCGGAGTGGTAGCACCTGAAATAGAACTATTTGCATAAAAATGGATTTGGCGTTAAATAACATACACAGATTGATGTCCCATAACAACCAAACAACCAACCAACCATCAAAAGTTCTCTTAATAAAGTTCGCTATGTGGGTTCTCTGTAGCATAGGAAATAAATACCTCAAAATATTTCTCTGTATTTGAGACTCGGAGCTTCAAAAACTAGAATATCATTAAGTTTGCAGATACCTGTTTTGAACAGGCGCTCTTAGCGTAGCGGTTATTGTTGAAGGAAATGGAATTGGTGACCCGAGTTCGAAGTCGTTTGCGTTTCATTTCGTACTAATGCTCTTGAAAAAGGCATGGATCTATCTCCACTTCTTACAACTAGGGGGAAATAGCAGAGTAGACGGAATTCTTTAGCCTTGATAGTCTAGAAGAAAGAAAAACTTCGAACCAAACCAGTTGTATTCCACTTATAAAATTGACCGTGTGTCACATCCAGCTTGTAATGGAGGGGTTAGGCAAATACATCCTGAAAGGAAAGAGGAGATGAAGGGGTGTTAAAAGAACAATAACTTTTTTTGCCCGAAGGATCATATATGTGAATCCCTTATTATCGTGAGTTTATCAATAAGTAATCTCAGTATGTTATGAATGGTGTACGTCTCTCCCACTGATATGAAGATTAAAAAATTATTCTGTAAAAACATTTCTTTTCACGTTTAATCGCTGTGTGAATAATTTCTCTGTTCATTCTACAAACTAGTGATAGGGGATACTAGATTATGATACCTCGCATGAACACCTGCGGCGGTATTTTTTTCACCCAAATAAACGAAAACACAGTGTCTCTCGTTGGTTTTGTCGTTTTCATCTTTCCCACCTTTCATTTAATTTATATTTTGTATTTCTGGCTATGAACCTTACCATTTTAAACAAACTACGACCTACTGATTTCACCGAAAAAATTCTCTGAAATGAGTCAACGTATCCAATTTCTTTTTTATTAGTCCGAAAAAAAAAAGAATTTATGGCATTAGGCTTGAAGATTAATTTTTATTAGCTTATTGATTGGTTGATTGTGTTTTACGGTGTATCAACCCCGGTAGTTTATTTAATGCCAGATCCTTTTCTCACACACACACGCACACACACACACACACACATATATATAGGTGGGGAATTCAATAAGGTCCCGACTTTTTCATACAGGCTTTTAAAATTGTCGTATACTCCTGAAAATTCAATACGTTATTGCTATACATGTTATGAGATGACAAACCAATTTTTATCATTTCAGGTTCAAATGAACAGCTACAGCAGCAATTGGAATACACCCTACTAAAGGCTGATTGTCACAGATGGTGAATTTCAAAAATGTTATCTTGAAGTGAAGACACTTTAGGAGAACGATATGCAATAAAATTCTGTTTTAAAATTGGAAAATCCCACAGAAACGTATGGATTACTTCAGACTGCTTTTGGAGCATCTTGTATGAATTGAGCATCAGTTTTTGAGTGGCATAAGAGATTCAACGAAGGCAGGGAGTTACTATGTTGGGGTTTTAAGGAAGTTCAGGAAGAGATTCCGTCGGAAGAGGCCAGCAATCTTGAAATCGGGTCAGTGGCATTTCCACCAGGACAATGCACCAGTCCACAACTCCATCCTTGTCACAGACTATTTGACCAAGATGGGCATCAACATAGTTCCTCAACCTCCCTATAGTCTATACCATGCTCCCTGTGACTTTTGCTTATTTCCTAAGCTCAGAGGCTGTCGTTATGAGACAATTGAGGAGACGAAAGAGGCTGTGACGAAGGTCCTTGGCACACTCATACAAGAGGACTTCCCTGGGGCCTTCCAAAAGTTGTTGGAACGGTACAAGTGCATTGCAGTTGGCCGAGATTACTTTGAAGAGGACTAGAGTTTCATGTGTGTACTATCAATAAAAGTGCCCATACGAAAAAACTCGGGAAACTTATTTAATTATCATCGTATATATATATATATATATATATATATGATTTGAAACGAATAGTTTATGGATAAAAATTTTCACATGAACCAGGGCTCCTTTTTCTGCATCCTCTGGTAAAGCTTAGTTTCATATACAGGATACCCATTTTTGGGGTAGTCTTACTTCTCTGCAGTGTATGCAGTCAGCATATTCTAAACCCCGTCGAGAGTGATGAATTTTAGTTATAGCTTTTATAAAATAGAAATATAGCTGATATGTTTATGAGTTTGTGTGTAAAAGTAGATATTTTTCAAGAAGGGTTTGATTGTTGAATTTAGATTTTTTAGGGTTTTTTTTGTTTTGTTTTGTTTTTTGTTTTTTGTTTTTTTTATTTTTTTTACTATCTGAGTCTATATCCCTCTGAATGATGACATTTATTTTAATTTTCATGTAAAGTTCATTCATACTGTTGACGATGTAGGATTTTTGCCCTCTTGGAGCGAGAACACTGTTTTCAATTGGAAAATGCTTGGTTGTTTATTTACATCTGGTACGCTGATTTTCCATCACATCATGAGAATGCCTGATCAAGATGGAGCCTGTTCGTAAATTCCTTTGTTGTATTCAGAAAGAACATTCCTAGAACAAAACGTTAATTCAGTGATGTAAGATTTGAATGAACTTACAAGATGACACAGCAATACAATACAATATAATACAATACAATATATATATATATACGGAGAGAGAGAGAGAGAGAGAGAGAGAGAGAGAGAGAGAGAGAGAAATTGATCACCTGTTATACGTGCCAGGTCGTCCCTGAAAATTAATTGTTCATTTCTCAAATAGCACCTACCTCTTCGCTTAAAAAGAATAAGGGCTGAGTAGATCACTTAGCACCTGAGGCACCATTGAAGATGAATGCAAACAGAACCAAACAATATTTGCTGCCGCCCCCACCCTGGAAGCTTGCATCCTGCGGAGCACTCTACATTAAACCAGCCTTATGTCACATCCCAACATCATAGACGTTTTGGTGAAATGTCGAGAGAGAGAGAGAGAGAGAAAGTGAAATTAAAAAAGATTGAAAAGAGAGAAGGGGAGAGAGGGATAGAGAGAGGATATTTAGATGTAAATAGTCAAATTTAAAAACAATTCACATCATCGTTTTCCCTTGACACTGTGTTGAAGATGAAAAGATTCATCATCATCATCATCTTCATTATGTCGTACCGCTAGCACAGATATCCCTGACCCTCTCCCGCCACTTCTCCCTATCGTTCATCGCCTCCGGCAGGTCTTCAGGTCTACATCCCGTATCCTCACATAGCTGCTGTATGTATGTTCGAGCTGGTCGTACTGCTTTTGCTCGGCCATATGCGGCCATAGGAATACATCACTTATGAACTCGTCCCTGCTTCTCCAGCATGTCTGGTTCGTCTAACTTTGATAGTTTTCGTGATGAGAGGCAGGTGGCCGTATAGTTGGTGCCCTGTGGGGTGTTGCCGCCTGGACTTGTTCAATATTGCTTCTTCTCCAGCTGTTTATTTAGCGTCCAAGTAGTGCATCCATACAGCAGTATCGATACGACCGCTGCCTGGAAGAAACTGCGTTTCATTTTATCAGTCAGGTCTGATTTCCATATAATCGATAGCATATAGATAGCTGTCCATGCCTTCGTTAGCCGTGTGTCGATGTCTTTTTCAGTTGATGAGACGCTGCTTCCTAGGTAGGTGAATTTGTCAACCAGTTTCAGAGATGTTCCGTCTTGTGTGGAAATGTCGATTATTTGATTATAGCACATATATTTAGTTTTGTGTGCATTGACATGGGGGCCAATGCCTGCAGCGGCTCACGTTGTAAAACCTGATTTTCAAACATCAATAAAGACAGATTAATTAATGCTTTCATACCCAAATTCTTTCTTCTTAAAACAGAATCATAATAGGTACCTGATGTTTCATAATACTTCGTAAAACTGATTGAAATCCTCTTTTAATTCATTTTTACAGACAGTATTTTTTTGTAATTTAATTATTATTATTACTATTATTATTTTTGTTTTTGCGAGTTTTTTGCAGCAGTTAACACTGGTGGTCTTTCACAGGAATCTGAGTTTCCTCAGGTCTCCAGGTGTTTACTGAGTATTCTAGCCAGTCTTAACAATGCTGTGTTCGACATGGTCTAGATTCTTCCTCTAATTTCCAATCCTTCCAGTCTCTATTTCAAGAATTCAAGGTCCATTCCAAGTGCACCAATTACAATTGATATCACCATCACCCTCTTGTTTCTCAGCTTTTTTAGTTTTCAGGCAATTTTTGGTTCTGGTTTGAGTTTTTTTTTCTGTTTTACTGTTTTTCCGGGGTTTTTTTTACTGATTAACTGTTTTCCGTTTTTTTTCTTTCTGTTTTACTGTTTTTCAGTTGATATTGCTGTTATTAGCAACCGTAATTAGGCTTTTCTTTGCTCCTGTTATCGTATTCCTCGAATGCTTGAATTGCTACATCTACGCAATCCTTAATGTTGGTTCAGCCGTCTTCCTCCTTTCTTTTTAATACATAGAGTTTGTTTATGTCTTCTCACGGTTGCAAGAACTTGTGAGATGTCATCAATTCTTCTTTTCTGAGTTCCCCCTTTGCCCATTTTAAAAATGGTTCAGAGTATTTTTCAAGGAGGGCTGCCCAGGTGTTTATTTCATTTGATGAGATTTCAGTTGCAGAGATTAGTTTGCAGAGTGAATGCGGCTGTGTTAGTGTCTAAGTCTGTGCGCTTATTTAAAACATACTTTTACATGTCTAATACTGTCCGTTGGTGTGCACACATAAAAAAGCATTTTTTTACAATAGTTCGGTGCTTTAAATCAGAAACAAATCAGCTAAGAAATTAACCAATGAACTATCTCTGCAAAGTCTGACACTTTTAATTTCCTGTATCTTCTTTAATAGCCCAATCGACTCTCAATAAACCTGTCGTTTACCCTGTTCTCATTTCATAATGGCTTTCCATTTAAACAAATGATAATTATTCGCGGACACAAAGTTGTGTGCTTTTTCCTCATAGCAATTATACCATTCCCATAAATATAATTCGTAATAAATGTTCAACGAACAAATAAAAATATTATCGACAAAATAATTTGATGGTCTTTATTTAGGTACGAAGACATAAAATTGTAGATAAAATAAAATTTAAAAAAAATAGAAAACCGTAAATGATAATCATTTACAATATTTTTTCTTTGTGAAAACGGTTGCTCATTGGTGAACGAGATATAATAACATGTGAAAGTTGCGTTATCTTAGACATATGTGCACTAGCTGATTGATATATCTACGCAGGATAGAAAATGTTTGTGTAAGACATCATCTTTTGAACTGGTTTTATCGACGGTTTCAAACTAGGATTTTAAGGTTTTACAGCACACACACAAACACACAAATATATATATATATATATATATACACGCACACACACACACACACACACACACACACGCGCGCGCGCGCGCGCACACACACACACACACGCGCGCGCGCGCACACACACACACACACACACATATATATATATATATATATATATATATATATATATATCCTGTATTCTAGCGCTTGGTCGGTGGTTATTCAATGATTCCGTTTCCTTTTTCTCTCTCTTTTTCTATAACTTTTACGTCATCTAACACGAAATTCACCAAATAGTTCTAACCTTACTCTAACTTGCTTTTCAAACTCTAATAAATTCCAAAGTATTAGCATCTTTTACCTACTTTTACTTGGTTCAGCTGTTACTTGGAATTACAGGATTTGTCTATTTGCATTTAAAACACAGATAATATACAGCAGTGATTTTACAAAAAATAAAATCTTTCATGTATTTTAATATGACAATATAGAAAAGTCAAAAAATATCTAACCTTCAGTTGACCTCTGCCAAAGGTAGTGAGGATTTGCCTTGCTTTTGGTCGCAGTTTTCATTTATATATCACAGTCCGTCCATTCTACTGTCGCTTAAGGACTTAATTTTTCATGATATGCATCCAAGAACACAGACACATTCATAGCAAAGATACTTCCCTGGCCTTTTTTGGCTGGGCTGTCTGGCATTCGTTTCGGATGGGGTATCAAACAATAGCAGATTCGAGGCTGAAAGGTCCCCAACTTCGGTTGGGCCACCTTAGGGTGGGCGGCTGCAACCTTTGTCCCCTATGAATAGCACTAGACCTTGTTGTCTAGTTTAAGCTATAACCCGACATATGTGCCCGGATCCAAATTTGGATTCGTGAAACTGCTTGCCTCATTAGACCCACATTGCACTTAGTGGTTCGATGAGCAGCACAGACCAGCAGGGTTCGAGTCTTGGCTCGTTCCCGACCTTCCCCTCCCCTTTATTCCCATTTTAATTGGCCTTCGGGCTTTTGACCTTGTGTCAAGTCCTGTCTGGTGGGAGGCAGTGACAAATACATTCATAGCGAAGATATTAAATATCACGATACCGGCAATGGGTGGACCTTTATCTCTGTATCTGCATGGAAAAACTATGTTAATGCGATGAGAAGAGGTTCAGGTATGCTTAGAGGAACAAGGGCCCTAAAATCAATAAAATGCATCGAGAAAATAAAACCGAGGATGATGGTAGCTACTTTTAATGGCAACCCCAGTTGCTTACTCGTGAATAGTGCGCGATGTAACGGTTATTGTTTGATAAAATGGACTTGACTATCCAAATTCAAATTGTGGACGAAAGTGTTTGCGTTTCATATCGTCCGAATACCCTTAGGGGAAAAGCATGACTCCACCTCTTCATACCCACCCTGCTGTTGTAACTAGTGAGGCAGACTAGACAATTTAGCGATAGTATTGAACCAGTCTATCAGAAGGAAAACTCTGGACTCAAACCGCAGTATTCTGCTAAAATATTGACCTTGTGTCGCATCTTATCCGTGGAGTTGAGTTTATATTTTAACTGCAATGAAATAGGAAAATGTCGAAGTTATCTCAAAATATTTAAGATCTCTGTGTAATGTGATTCAAATTCACTTTCACCCGAAGGGGTAATACCCATTAAGGTACAATCTAAGAGTTAAATAGATCCTTTGGAACGTTATTAGTATTAAATAGGAATACTTGAAACCAACTAATTGAGCAAATTATCTGTATATTGATAGTTACTTGAAGCTATAATTATTTTCAAGTTATTTTCATTAGTTACTTGATAGAATATATTATTTGTAAAAAAGACAGACTCTTGCATTAAATAACTCAAGAAGAGTTGACATGCCGACTAAACAGTCAATAAACTAGATTAAATCATTACAATGGTATTTTCTCCTAGCCATGAACAGGGAAATATAATAGAATAACTCAATATTGAATTATTAAAAAAATATAATTTTTATTTAGTTGCTCCTCCTCGAGCTTTTTAGAGGGCCTAAATTTTTTCTGGAATATATTCCATAAATTTAAAACAACTGTCACTAATATTATTGGGTTATTCCATAATATTTTCCTCGACGAGGCTTAGAAAAAATTATACCATTAATTTGAAAAATTTAATCTAGAGAGCTAATTTAATTAATTTTTAGCAAGAGTAGTAACAGTTATGCATTTCCCTTCCACTCTACGTATATACAACACAGTGATACTCTTTTTGAGGAGTACCCATTGTATAGTGGCTAAGGTGCCAAACAACTGCATCGTAGTGAGCGAGTTCAAACTCCAGTTGTGCTATTACGTTCACTTTCTTACTTATATACGAGAGAAAGGTATCAATCCCCATACCGGCCTCAGTTATAGGTTTAAATTTCTACTACTGTTTTTCAACAAGGATGGCTTTGGCATTTAATAACCCACAGAGTTTGTTAAGCCAAAAAAACAAAATTTATCTCTTTACGAGCATATATGAGCGATCGTAGTCTTAGCGTTTTATTTAAATATCTCTTTTTAAATTCTTTTGAAAATCTCACCATCAAATGACACTAAATATTTATGTGTGAAAAAGACTGTCCAATAATTTCTTTTTCTATTCAATTACCATTATCATCTTATTCTTGATCGTTTAATTTCCTTAATAACTTTAAGATGCGTCAAACAAATATTTTTATAAGAGGGGGCCACTAAAAGTATCTTTGGTCCCTATGATTTTTCTATGCAGAAGCATTCAAAAGCCAGCTAATTAAAAAAATTGTATTTTTAGTCTGGTCAAAAACACACACATCAGGTACTTTGTTGACTGGTACTTATGGCGAAATGGTTATTTTCGTAGAAAGTGGACTCGGCTATCCGAATTCAAACCATTAATGCGGCAGTTTACATTTGATATAGTACTAATACTCCAGAGAAAGGTAGAAATCCAACTCTTCTCAATTTATTTTCAGTTAAATAGTAGGGCAGACTTGGCTCTTTAACTTTTGGTGTTGCAAACGGTCAAAGAAAGGAAACTCTAAATTCAAGCCAGACTTGGAGAGGGATCGGCTCTGCCAATCTATTTCTACGCATTACATACTGCCTGATTAGCGCCTTAATAACCAAATCAGATGACAGGATAAAAATTTTTAAGGCCAAAGTTCATACAACATTCATAGAACTACTACTAAACGCAAAAACCAACAACAACAGTGTACGAGATCAGTATCCTAATCATTAAAAAATATTTGAAATTTGATATTCTGGGATTCTTAGAGAGTTTTCTTGTCTTAGTTCGATAGTTTTTAGAAAGGTTTTTCAAGGTTTGTCAATGTCACGTCACTTATGATATTCAGTTATTTTTCGACTAATTAGGATATAAATAAGAAGTGAGATTAAATCAATCTTAATGATTGCCTTCGTTGGATTTTAAGCGTGTCTTTACGATATTTTCCATGCGTATTTAGTTTCATCGACAGAATCAAAATAAAACTTTTGATGAATCACGTTATGACTGAAAATATATATTACATTGCAGAAAACATATCATAAATTGTTACATGACAGACAAGATGGCAGAAGCAAACCCTATACTCCCCACACACACACTCACAAACGCACACATATATATATATGAACGTTGGACAATATAATTTTATATATTATATTGTGGATTATGACAATTTAAAAATTGCAGTGTGAAATAGATAATGTTATAGGCGAGACAGAAAAATACAACATCAAATCATAATATATACATATATATATATGTGTGTGTGTGTGTGTGTGTGTGTGTGTGTGTGTGTGTGTGTGTGTGTGTGTAACAGCTGAGAAGAAACAATCATTTACCAAGGGTTGGTTAAATCAAAAGTACTCAAATGTTGTCCAGCAGAACATTATAAAAACTGAAGGCAATCTAAATATCACATTCTTAGTTTTGTTTCATGACTGATAGTTCCATATGTTTTCTTTAAAATAAAAAAGACAATAGTCAGAAGGAACCTTTTTTGAAAAAATGGACGGCAAGATGAACTTCTTAAAACTAAACATGCTTAGCTCGATACGGTGAAATGAATTACCCTGCAGCGCAGAAGAGAAAGTTATAGGAAGAAGAAAGAAAACAAAAACTATCTTGAAGTATTTCATTGGCCGAAAAAGCAAGGCAGATTGCTAAAATTATTGGAAAGTTGGTCCTATCAAAAGACAAGGACCAAACCAACTGAATTAACATCAAATTGTTGTACTGATTGGAGTAGTCAGAGGAGCAAGATTTTGCCGGCAGTAGAAGAGAAGATTAGATTGCGAACCATTAATTGTAGACGCCTATTTCAATGTTAAAACGCCCTCAATGATATACAATAGTACAGATTATATAATAATTACGTATGTAATTGCGTAAATATGCTTGGGATTCACTATTTATATTTTAGCCAAGACAATAACTAAAAAAAGAAAAGCTTTTAAATAAGATGAAGTTTCATCGTAACTTTGTTTACTATTTATATTTAAATATAAAGGTTATAAATAGTGAAAAATGTTAAATAAAATGTTATTTTCCTTATTAATAGGCTGTGTTTGGTTACATGATATGCAGGGACACTTTGTGTAATAGAATTACGAATAAGGTAATTGCATTACGTAAATTTTATCAATATAACTTAACTGTGGTAATATTCATTATAAGTAATGGACTATACACCGGCACTGGCCGCGTGAATTTTTCTCGAGCCTCCGATCTATTTTTCGCCAGTGGGAGATCAGGGCCGAACAAGAGACCGCGTATCTTACTCGCATCGTCTAAATGAAGAGGCTGGGAAGAACACAGACCTTCGATGAAACCAACAGTAAACTTACCGATTTTTCATGTTTAAGTATGACCTTTGACACTCTATATCTTTCGATTTCTTTGCTGACTTCCTCGAACTTGGCACTGCTCCTTAAAAGCATACTAATAGTCAGCATAAATGGAATACTTGTCCGTGATGTTAACACTAGATAGTTTAATTACGTGTTGGATCGGATTTGCCCTCATCTTGTGATGGAAAGGTGCCAACGCAAGGATGTACAGCATGGGCGAGAGCAGACAACCTTCATTGAGACGATGTAAAGTTTTTAGATCTTACCTTGTTCACCTCCACCATTACCCAGGGGAATGCATACAGAAGGCGAATCCAGCAGTAAAAGTTTAGCCCGAATCCAGCTGCAGACAAAATAACATCTAAGAAACCATAGTCAACCCTATCAAAGGTCTTGGACGGGTCTAAATTGTTCAGTGTTGCATTACTGCCGACTACGATCGCGCAAACCTACTAAAACCTGTCCTGTATTGTCCTGCTCTTAACATCGCAACTCTTCTAAGGACTGATTAGACGAGGTCGGGCAGTCTGCAAGCGGTTTGCAAAGATCTTCACCAAAATCTTTTAGTCTTTGTTTAACATCGTTAAAAGGTCAAGATTACTAATCTCGTTCCACTATGTTTGTTCTTACGTTGAAACTTTATAATACCCCGAGTGAAGCGTTACGGGGTCGATCACTTTTTCATCCAGTTGTTATAATCAGTCACCAGCAAGGGGTGAAACATGTGCGATACCCTCAATTACACTTTGTAAGGAAAACCATCGATTCCGGGAGTTTTGTCTGTCCCGACTGTTTTCAGCACCTGCCAAATTTTATCCTACGGAATAAGCCCTTCACAATCTGACGTTGTCCGTCCGACGATGTAACACTGGTGATATGTCACAGTGAAGCATGTCTAATTTCTTTTACTCATTATTCTCGAGCCATGTTTGTTGCCTCACAAGACATTCGTTTTGTCTTACCCTAATTACGAGAGTTTAGTACTTTTTGTTCTGTGAAAAAGCCGGCTCTGACTATATTAGATTTTACACTATCTCCCGCTTTTTCTGTTGTAATCGTTGTTGATAGTAATGTTGCTGCTACTGCTGTAGTTCATATTATCAGTATTGGTGGTGCTGCTGCTAATGCTGTAGGTGTTGTTGTTGGTATTGGAGCAACTGATTCTACAACTGTAGTTGTTGGTGGTGGTACTGGTGCTGTTGCTGCGACAACTGATGTAATTGTTATTGTTAGTGTTGGTACATCTGTTGCTACTGCAGTTGTTAATATTGTTGGTATTGAATCAGCTGTTGCTGCTGTTATGGCCGTAGTTGCTGGTGGTGTTATTGGTTATGCTGCCGTTGTTGTAATTATTGGTATTAGGGCTACTGCTACTTCTCCTAGAGTGTTATTATTATTGTTACTGCTGCTAATGATGGTATAGTTGTTGGCTTTCGGGGGACCTTTTAGGACTGTGATTTTGGGAGGAGGCATACACCTGCTTAGTGGCATCACGGATAGTCTGATTTTCCGTGGTCTAGAGGAGGAGCGAGAAGAACCTGAAGAGGATGCTAATAATTGTGCCTCATCCTGCCGCTTTTAAAGTTTATGAGCATCAACTTTTTGTTGCTGTTATTGTTGTTGTGGTTGTTTTTGTCGTGTATGTTGGTCGGGACTCTAAATTATGTCTCTCCACAGAACTTTTTGAATTTGAGGATCCACAATTTGGATCTACCTCCCACCCTTTTCTTAATGTAAGCCACAACCACTTTAACTTTTCAGTAGTATCCGACACCTTTTTTTCTGGGTAAAGGAGAAGTCACGGAGGGAAGGGGTGTTGATTTTTTTCCCAACAGGGGCCTTCTTCCCTGAGCTATTTGCAGAGATATGACTAATTTTTTCACAATGTCAACAAGTTGGTTTCCCTCCCATCACAATAACAGGCAGCCTCCCCACTTCCAAATCCAACCAGTTGGGAAGAGTGCAAGCGGTTTTGCTGTTGATTATAATGTCATACTGTTGAGTGACGCAGACACTATATTTCCATGCTGCAGCATATATGCGGTTAATTTCACGTCTAAGAGATGGCTACGAAATTCGTATACTGCTATAAGAAACTCATATACTGCCAATTCTCTGTTCTAAAGATATACAATTTAGTTTCAAGAATCTTTCTTGTAAGGGCAACAGCATCTTCTACTGTAGACAATGGTACGACTCAAAAAGTGTAAGAGATACTTGATATTACGGGTAACACCTTTAATTCAAGATTGGTCAACGATTTCGAGACTAAGTCTTTCATGGGTTCGACAATCCTTTTTGTTTTTAGTCAACCGCGAAGACCGACATGTTTTTTTTCTGTTGGTCTTGTCTGAATTGTTCCAAATTGAACATAAAAACTTTCTCCCTCACGTGAAGGAATATGGCTTTTCAACATTGGATCAACTCGTCGATATTGACTTCTACTTTTGAGGGTGCGTTCAAGACATTAGATCCTGCACTGGTGTTATAGTCTGGTGAATTTTCTTCTGTTTCTTTTGTTTTGTCTAAGTTGTTATTATTTCCTTTCTTATTAGACTGGCCACCAAATAAGGGGGTTACAAAAAGGGCCTTTGTGGCCTAGCCGCTACTCCAGCCGGCCATAAGTAGGAGAAAATGATTAGAAAAAACACAACCTTAATGCTAGTGTTGTGTTTTTGTTCTTATTTATTGGTTTTGTTTTTGGTTTGTTTTGTTGTTGTTGTTGTTGTTGTTGTTGTTGTTGTTTTCACAAATAAAATAGACATGTAGTACGGCCTTGGGTGGTCTATAGTATAAAAAGTCCTGCAAATTAAAGGAAAGGAATTTTTTGGTAAAAGCCAGTCACATGATTGTAAATACAACGAAGACAATAATCTATTGTAATACGCCACTCTTCAGATAACT
>OY757911.1:81719386-81951886 GCA_963585895.1 Sepioteuthis lessoniana
AAATTAATTACAGTTCCCCTAAACAGCATTGACAACATAATTACGGACAGAAAAACAATAAAACAAGGAAAAATGAATGGAAAGAAAAACAACTGTATGAATATTTCTAGCAACAAACTGGCAAGATTTCACACGAAAAGACGAGGACATGTTTACGAAAGGGAACTCTTAAGAAAATGGATCTGTTCTTGCAGTAGCAGAAAACAACACTATAATGAACAATTGTATTAAGGCGAAAATCGATAATACATAACAGAAAAGCAAGTGTACATTGTACTGAGAAAGAGATGAAATGGTTAATCACATCGCAAAAGAATGCAGCAAATTGGCACAGAGGGAGTTTAAGACTAGACATGAATATGAGGGAAAAGTGATCAACAGGAAATTGTTCACGAGATTGAATTTTGACAATACAACCAAATGGTATATGCACAAACCAGAATCTGTCTAGGAAAATTAGTCAGTTAAAATTCTAAGGGACTTTGAGACACAAACGGATCATTTAATCTCGATCACACGATCAGACATAGTGCTACTTAACAAGAAAAAGAGAACTTGCCACTTTGTCAATTATTGTCGTTCCAGCAAACTACAAAGTAAAAATAAAAGAATGCAAAAAGATAGAGAAATACTCGGACCTGGCAAGAAAACTAAAAAGCTGAGTCGCATGGGGGTGAAAGGGTTATTCGCTTGGAACGGTCCATAAAGGGTTGGAAAGGGAGCTGAAAGAAACCAGAGGTAGGATTGAGACCATCCAGACAACAGCATCGCTGTGAACGGCAATAATACTCAGTAGAGTCCTGGAGATCTTAGGAGACTTGCTGTCAGTTAAACTCTAATTAAGACGACTAGATAAGTTCCTATTCATTGTAGAATCTCTTCATTGTCATTATTTGCAGCTCTACTCAGTAATGGAGTGATAGGAATTCTTTGGGACCCATCTATGAATCAAATCGGTCTGTTTAGGTTTATCTAAATTCGGCAGTACCGTGTGCAAAATGAAATAAAATACTCTTAAGAAAAAAAAAAAAAAAAAAAACAGGAATGCACGATGAACGCGATTCCCTAACCATTTGGCATAAAAGAAACCTAGATGGATTGAGATATCGTTAAAATCAATCTATCAACCAACTCAACGGAGAAATAACAAGTGCAGGTTATTTAGCGATAGATGAAACAGCTAATCATACAATAAGCAGCAAACTAGCACAAAAGAAATACAAGACTAGACACGACTGGTGGGAAAGGTTGTCCGATGGGAATCATGCAAGACATTAAAATTTGCCTATGCTAAAAAATGGTATACGCATAACTCACTAAGTATTCTAGAAAATGAAACGCATATGTGTATTTACCAACCCCTCCGCTTTAGCAGGATGTGTCACAAGGTCAATATTTTTAGCGGAATTTAACATGTTTGAATTCAGATTTTCCTTCTCCTCGACTGGTTGCCTAACCAAGGTTAAGAAATCAGTCTTTCGTACTATTTACCCATAGATGAGGAGAGAATAATTGGACTCCTACTTTTCCCAATAGTATAAGCGCTATGTGAAATGCAATCATCATCGTCCCAGATTTGAACTCATATGGCTGTGTCCATAATCTACGACGATAACCACTACACCACGAGCACCTCCGTATGTATGCATGTATGTATGATTCGTACATACTAAAAATTAGACGCATGAAATTGTCTTAAACGATGAGATACAAATAGAACTCTAAATCTTGGCAAGAAGATATAGTGTTAATTAGCAAAACAAAAAGTTCTTATGAAATAAATTTTACAATTCCGGTGACGAATAGATTGAAAATAATAGAAAATAAAACGATGGATCTTGCCAGAAAGCTGGAAAAGCTGTGGAATGTGTAGATGAAGGGGATATTAATTGCAGCTACTGTCCTTGACCAATACTAGAAAGCCTGGAAAATAAACTGGGAGAACCAGAGATCAGAGGAAGAAACGGAACCATCCAAAACACAGTAACGTAAGAATCAGATTGTATACTTATAAGAGACCTGGGTACCTAAGCGAACTTGCTGTTATTCAGACTCCAGTGAAAAACATCTTGTTAAAAAATATAGAAACTTGCATAGATGAAAAGGTTACAAAACAAAACGAGACATCTAAAGATTAATGTGTACA
The DNA here is from genome assembly GCA_963585895.1 of Sepioteuthis lessoniana. NCBI lineage: Eukaryota > Metazoa > Mollusca > Cephalopoda > Myopsida > Loliginidae > Sepioteuthis > Sepioteuthis lessoniana. The sequence goes on from OY757911.1 coordinate 81,721,533, forward strand.
CTTCAATTTTAGCAGTTATGGGATAGATAGGTACATGAATGCTGGTAAGAATATATATATATATATATATATATATATATATATATATATATGTGAGTGTGTGTGTGTGTGTGTGTGTGTGTGTGTGTGTGTGTGTGTGTGTGCTAATTCAGACCGGTTTCAGACTTCGATTATCACCATGGGATATTTATTTTCTGACTGTTTACTTTTCAAAAATGAAAATCGTGCGAATTCCACAGGATCAGCTTCCCGAGTGGGTGAAACTTGACCACCAAAACTTAACCATCTAGAAATATCTCTTTGCAAAGCTTTATAAATATTTTGCTATTTATTTTTCTCTCGAAGATATCGTTCAACAAGATAGTTAGTCTAAAAGGTAATGATTTTTTAAATTATAGATTTTCTAAACATTTTAATATCTATTTCAGGTTTACAATATCATTTTTTTTGTTTGCTTGCTTGTTTGTTTTCGGTTGGGTGGTTTAGTTTGTTTTAAGTACATTTGGAGTAAGTGTTTTCACATGTAATACACTTCTATCTTCATGGGTTTCTAGAATTGATGTTGTTTTTGGATTTATTTTTTATCTTAGGTCTTATTATGAATTTAGCATCTCTATTAAAATCATACGATGTCATGTTGTAACATAGCCATGATACGGATATGTGAAACGTACATAGAATGTTCATAACATATATACATAGAACATAGGAATCCCGAAACACGAAAAACTCTAACGACTTCTTATTTCAGGTACGAAACTTTTTATTACCTTAGAGTTTAAAGGTTCTTCGACATAAGGAGAGGGATACACATTCTTTCTATTATGGCTTTTCCATCTGCCCCCCAACCCCAACACGTGCGCACCCGTCGCAAGGCCTCCGTGAGCTTGCAAAAGTCACCCTTCTTCTTCGGACCGCAAGACTCAACTCACTGGCTTTTTCAAAATCCCCAAAATCCTCCACGCGCGCTTCCGGTGCATGACGTCATTCACATCCACTGTTCAACCTTTCTATCTGGGATTTTTATTTTGACATCTGTGAATAACACATCCACCCCGCGCGCGCATTAACACCTGCACTCAAATTTGCACCAAACTAACCCATGTGCTGAGCCGAAAGGTTCTCAGCCTAACTAAACCCAAAGGCAAGATATATAAAACGAAATCCCTCGACCATTATATTACAATGTGTGTATATATATATATATGTGTGTGTGTGTGTGTGTATGCGCGCGTTTGTGTGTGTGTGTGTGTATTAATCAAAATTCTATTTCTTTTATAAACTGACTTCTTTTCTAAAAATGGAAATTAGAATTATTCACTTGACACATGGATTGAAAGATATAAATAAACTTTATATATATATATATATATATATATATATATCCTGGAGGCAACATCCCATGAAATAACAGCAGTAAGGTCACCAACCATCTATGTCACAAACAATCCAAATAAGACAAACAAGGCTTATAGGACACTGCTGGAGAAATAAAGACGAACTCATAGGTGAGGTTCTCAAATGGATTCCTTCACATGGACGTACCAGTGATGGCTGACCAGTGAGTCAATGCAGACATGCAGAGAGATAGATAGACAGATTACTGAGTTGTTCCAATGTCACATATTGAAGATAGAATAGAATCATAATCAAATGTCACAAACGTTAAATTCAAGGTTTGATTTTATTTCATTTGGTCTAGGGTTATTCATCAACTTAACGACCTTTATGATCTCGGCAAAAGAATCTGGAGCTTCCGAACTGTGCTTCGCGTTATCAAATTATTGGAAAACTTTTAACTCACTCTTGTATATTTGTCAATAATATTGCATTCATATATGTCTCGCGTAATGTAATAGCAAACGAAATTGACTAGCAGACTCAATAGAACCATGAATATCAACATGGACGGTTATGACAACGAGAAAACAACTCGTTATTGGTCATCTTATTAACTATTAAGAATTTGATTTTTTGTTTCCATCTTTTTATCTTGTTATTCGAGAAAAAAATAAATATGCATTTTGTCATGTTTCGAGAGTAAATCTTTTTCTTCCTTTCTATATTGACGCTTCATCATAATAAATCTGTTAAAGTTATATATATATATATATATATATATATATATATATATATAATTCTTTGCAATCTGCTTGGTACTTTTGTAAATACGCTAATATTACTTAGTGTAACTTATACGCCATCAAATTAGTTTCACAATCTTTTATTTTACTCTTCCTGTTACAAACAACAGATATTAGATCAGTGTTATCCTTTGTGACATTGAAGTCGTCAGATAAATGACGTTAATTGTTGTGGAAAATCTAATGATGTTCGCATGGGAAGGAGAATTTGATTGCTCGTAAACTGAAATAAAAACTACTGTTTTATTACCACTCCCGCCCCTTCAAGTGGCAGTTGCCTTCGTTTGATCACTTATCTCTAATGATAAATGGACTAGTGTAAATATTATCAAAACCATTCAAGACGAAGGAACTTGGATGCTATCTAATAATATTGCATTACAAAATCGTTTTGACTTTTCTTAAGACGATAATATCTGATTTGTGTGTCTCAAGAAATTTATTTACTTAAAATTGGTTTCCCAAGAAAAGAGCTCATACCGTCACAACTGGATAGATTAACAACAGTGATATTTTCCCCACTTTTCGTTTGTGAAGCGAATTAAATTACACACGATCTTATAAGATAAAGAATTTCGTTTACACAACTGTATAATTATTTCAAAAAATCATATCAGCTCTACTCAGAATAGGGTAAAAAGGGAACAGGGTAAACATAAGACGAAAATGTTATCGCATTAATCTAAAATATATGCTTATCCTTGAAGAAAAAAAAACTATTTTAAACATTATACTAACCCTGCTAGATATAATAAAATTAACACACTTCGAGGACACTCAGTCAGATTTATTTATTTAGCAGTAAATAGACTAATGACTGATAAGACCAAAACAGTTTTCTTTAGTAGCTGAACATTCTGGTTTCAGAAGATATACTTTAAACAAACAAATTATTCAAATTAATGGTATAATTTGTTTTCAAGCCATGCGGTGGAAAATGTCATGGAATAACTTAATAGTAAGGAAAAAAAGTGTGGAATGATCATGTAATTAGGTTTCCAGAAACAGATACTTTTATATTTTGACCTTCGACCCGGCCCAAAATGCCATTCAAGGTCATGCACCGGAAGGCAGTGACACATTCTAATGGCAGTTAGGAGAGGGAATCGCGTGGGCGGAAATTGGCTGATGAAATGGGACGAGCAAAAAATTCCCATGGTACACTCATAGACTGATGCACCGGAAGAGAGTGACCTCTGAACTGCATGACAGTTATTTCCGCTTGATGACGATTAAACATTCGATTTCAAAGATCGAGTGGGCGTCGAACGATTATATAACTCAGTTGAGTTCGAGTCCAAGTGCATGGGAGTTGAGTTGCAGCCAGTTGGAGTCGAGATGTGTTAGGGAAAGCCACACCCGGCCGAAGAGGCCCTCGGGAGCCCTGATGAATTGGGGTCCAGAGAAGATGCTTGAGCATCAGAAGAACGAGAAAGACACAAAGTTGCCGGCCATAAGTTTGGGGTCAAAGTATTGCAGCTTATGTTCGATCTCCAACTCCCTCTCACAGTAAAACCCCACACAACCTTTTCGAACCCTTACAAATAAAGTGAGAGGTATATATTTGTAAAGAAGTCTTCCTGCGTGCGTCTTTATCATTGTGTCAGTATGTATCCAGCATATATATGTATATTTCTGCATGAATCGGCAGATGACAATACAACAATACCAGCAAGAATGTTAGTGGTTTTGTGACCAACCTGTCTAACGTTCTTTTCCGCGATCGAGATTAAGTGACAGTATTTGGGCACTGTAATGTAACGGTCTTCACAAAAGAGAGGATAAACTTTTTGGCCGCGAAAGCACATTTGTATATCCCCGCACATTTCCATGAGTATCAAGAGTATCTTTTCATACTCTAAAAGTTTAATAAGGCGTTGAGAAGCATAGCAAGAATTTATTTTTGTACTTACATTTGGAAATATGTTCAGAATTTTAGTTTAGTAAACAATTCTAATTTGTAGTATTTATTTTAAACACAATATGCAACAATCAGAATCACCTGCATTACAACAATTTACATTAAAATATGAGAGATGGTCAGATATAGAAGATGTTCAAATAAAATATGGAAGATAATCATTTTTTAAAATCTTTCTGCTCCCATAGATACTTTGAAATTTTTCTATTGTTGATGTAATGCTTCCTCATAAAATATATTTATGAGAGATGAGTTGGAGGCGGGTACAGACTGCTATATTGACCTCAAGTTCTTCTGACCATAGCAGCACTTCTTTCTCATTTTGGCTGGAGTTGCTCAACCGTGGATCACTGTGGGCCCAAAGCCATCTGTCTGCCGCTGATTCTCACGCGTGCATCTTGTCTCCAACTGATACAAGCACTCTGTGCCCTGGTTATATTATTGTTCACCGTCCACCTGCTTCCGCTGTTCTTCTGCTTATTTTCATAGGTGCATCTCTTGATTTATGGTTCGGTCGAGGGTCAATATATAACAATAGCTGAGCTAAGAGCGGCTGCAACCAAAAATGAAGCGCAGTTTCTCCTGCAGTCTTCGACATGTCTGGTTCGTCTCACTTGGATAGTTTTCATGATGGGTGGTAGGTGGCCGTACAGCTGCTGTTTTGTGGGGTACTGCCTCGAGGAATGTTTCAATACCGCTCGTAGCATTCTTATAGAATTGCCGTCAAACTTTTTCTCCATATATTCTGTTGGCATCAATGTGGTGCATCCATATAGCAGTATTGATACGACCGTAAATCGGAAAAAATTGCGTTTTACCTTATCGGAAGGTCTGACTTCTATATGACCTATAGTCAATCGATAGCTTTCCATACCTTTGCAAGTCACGAGTTGATGTCATTCTCGGTTGATGAGACGTTGCTTCCGTGGTGAACTTGATCACTAGTTTTTGAGGACCACGATTTAGCTTGCAGATGTCGCCTCTTTGGTTAAAGCAAATGTATTCTGTTTTGTCTGCGTTGGCATGGAGGCCTATGCCACCTGCTGCTCGTTCCAGACTCTATAGTACGGATTCGGCTTGGGCGAATGAATTTGCAAAAAGCGCTATGTCATCGGCGTAGTGCGCATCCGTAATAGCTTCTGCCGGGTATCTTCTGCTTCTTTCCTTTGCCAGCTTGAAGCCGTTTTCTTTCACTAAATCAATAGACGTTCTAAGCACGTAGTCTAGTCAAATAATAAACAGGTATGGGGCGAATGTATCTCCTTGCAGCACACTTGCAACAATGTCAAAGTAGTCTGTGTTTCATCAAGAGCGGACTTTTACTTTGGTGTTTTTATACAGCATCATTGTGGCAGTGACGTTTTCGTTAGAGAGGTCGTAGGTGAGAAGTATTTGCAATGTCTTACCTCTGTGTATGGAGTCAAATGCCTTGGAGAAGTCAACGAATAATAGTGTTGCCTCGAGGCTTTTTGCGCGAACCCTTTCTAGAATTCGACGGATAATCAAAATTTCTGATGTCTTGGATCGATTTCTCCGAAAGCCATTTTGGTTCTTCCTAAGTATGTTGTCAATTTTGGGTTCTGTGCAAATTTGTTGCAGAACATTGTAGATCTTGGCCGTTATGGAATTAAAGGTTATACCTCGGAAGTTTTTGGTAATTCTGAGGTCACCTTTCTTGGGGAAAGGGAGGATGCAGACCTTTGTCCATCTGCCTATTTTGTTATAGTTATATACGGTATGTCCGGGATATGACACTAAACAATATGATCGTGAGGTTTCAGTAACGTTGGAGCTTTGCGGAATCCGGTATACACCCTAATTGATATGCTTCCAGGTTTATTCTGTCCCAGAGTGATAGCATCTCATAGGTTCCTATCTATGGGTCTAATAGAACTAAACTGTGTACTAATGCTAAACGGAATTGTTTGAATTAGAACTGTTTTTAACATTTAAACTGTATAAAAGTAAGTAAAGTTAGTGACCTTAGTCGAGGGTTCCCTTTTCAATAGCTACCAAACCGAGGTGTAGGAGAAGGCATTACTCCTTCCCTGGATTGTTCCACTATACCCTTGATCCTTACATTATAATGCTGAGTGCTAAGCAAAATTGCATCAAGTACCATTTTTTGAGTATTTGGTGTAACTCGATCTAGGATTGAACCCCGGTCTCCTGGACCATTTTCAAACACTACTCATAAGGTCATACTTATGCTAAAGTGAATTATTTGAAATAGATCTGTTTATATATATATATATATATATATATGTTTATATATATATATATGTATATATATATATATATATATATATATATATATATATATATATATATATATATATATAAATGGATTTGGCATTAAATAACTTCCAATGGTTGATATGCCATAAAACAAAATCAAAATAAACCAAAACAAAACAAATACATTGTTCAAGCTACACAATAATTTATTTTGTTGCATTTTTTAGTCTGATTCATGACATCATTTTCTACATTATGGTTTTGAATAAAATTTCGACTGATTTGATTTTTCCAGAGAAATTCAAAATATTTCAATATTCAACTGAAATCTTTATAAAGTATTTTAATCCATGAAACCAATACAATATTGAAATATTGATTTGGTTTCTTAAATTGATATAGGGTGAGGTAACTTACTTTTTATTATTTTCATTTTTTTTTTCCTTAAAAATATCATAGAGGGAGTTCCCGTGGCGGAGTGACTAACGTGTTGTACTGCGACATCGTAAGAAACGAGTTCGAACGCCAGTCTTACTATAACACTCACTCGGACAAATGCCATGAGGAAATTATAAATCCCCTTATCACCCCTATCTACGTGTCAAATAGAACCACTAATTTTCCTCTCCACTGATGATTTTGGCACGGAAAACCCCACGAAAGTTGATATGCTATTAAACAAACAAATAAAAAAACATATCCAAAGATAAATTTGGTCATAAACAAATGAGAACTAAACTTTTAATGGAAATTAGATAACTAGCAGATTTGTGTTAGATTTTAAAATCAACACGTGATTCGGCGAGAAATTCATTTTTCAAATTGTATCACTATAAATACCTTAACCGATGCAAAATTTCCTCCTTTTCTTTCGTTTTGGTTTTTTGTTATTTGCTATTTTATTTTTACATTAACAACACAAATAATTTTAATTTCAGATTTTTCTCGAATCCTTTTTCTTTTAAAAAAGCCTCAAGGAGTTAGATCTAGTGATTATGGAGCGTGTTGAACCTGCACAGTTCTATATAGAGAAGTATCAAAGTTACTAATCAAAAGGATATCTAGAATTAGCTTTAAATCAAATAGAGTTTGTCTATAGACCAAGATATCATCACTAAACCAGCTCATTGCCCTAGCGAGTTGAGTGTTTATCAATGGTCCGGGAGACCTGGGTTCAATCCAAGTCGCGTCATACCAAAGACTTTAAAAATGGTACTTGATACCTCCTTGTTTAACACTCAGCAATATAAGGTACGTATTAAGGGTAAAGTGGAGCAATCCAGGGAAAGGAGTAACGCCCTCCCCTACACCTTGGTGTAGTAGCTATTGAAAAGGGAGCCTTCTGGTCGCCTTCGACTAAAGGGAGACAACTTTACTTTTTTACTTTACATAAGGTACTCAGCTATGCAGACGTCTCCATTTGAAGTTCTGAGTTTCAAAATCAGAGAATTCAAATTATATTACACAAAAGATCAGTTTTATAGCAAACTATATAACAAGGTGTGTATTTAATCATGTTTTACGTTTTGAAAATTCAATTCCGGGTAAATATTTTTATTACTAATTATCAGCACTTTCTATGTAACTCTTCTTTTGTACATTTCATTACTGTCGGCAGAATACACTGACTGCATCTCTGCAGAAGAGTAAGACTCCACCAACGATTGTTCTAGATATGACACGAAACAATCAAATCGTCAGGCTTCAGTAATGCTGGAGCTTTGGGGAATGCGGAGTACCCTTCATTGCTATTGCACCTAGGTTCACTAGCTCGGAGTTGTAGCTCCTGATAGGGTTCTATCTATGGTTCAAATACAATTAAAATGAGTAATTACGCTAAACTGAATTTTTGGAGATTGTTTGGACATTTAACTATGGGTTTAAAATGTTCACTTATGCTAAAGTGAATTGTTTGAAATAGAACAGGATAAAAATTCGCGTTTTAGATTCGAGTTCAAGATAGATACAGTGAAAATCTGAACAGCGAGTTTTTATCCTATTTTATTATTATCTTATCTTATACGTAATATATATATATATATATATATATATATATATATATATATATATATAAGGATTAATCAAGGTCCCTTAATTGACAGACAATTGACTCAGAAATAATTCTATTTATAAATATATATATATATATATATATATTTGAAGGTGCATGTGCGTTCATATGTACCAACTAATATATATATATATATATATATATATATATATATATATATATATATATATGTGTGTGTGTGTGTGTGTGTGTGTGTGTGTGTGTGTGTGTGTATATATATATATATATATATATACTGAGAAGAGAGATAGAGAGCTGTTTGTTCGCGTAAGGCACGATAAAATTATCTTTCATTTTACATCAAAGAGAATTAATTTTATCTATGGGACATGGACAGCAACATTAAATTGTAATTTTTAAGTCTAACTTTAAAAAACATAGAATCTTTTGAAAAAACGTTATGCATATGAAACGAAATGTTATCTTTTTTTTTTTTTTTCGTATACTGGGCGGTCAAAACTCGTTTTTTGCTTTCATATATCCTGTACAATGATGTCCTTAAAAAAGCATTAGGAGTCTATGTAAGTTATGTTGTACGCTGAATATAAAATACAAAGTCCTCTATTAAATCTCGTAAAAAGTTAGTATGGACATATTTTCTGATTTGATAATCTCGTCTCAAAAAAAAAAGATGCTGAAATTCAAAAGGTATTTTATTGTATTCTTGAATTGTTTTATATCTTAAATTTCTTCCTTTTAGATTTTTTTTCTCGTGGAGACAGAGTATAGAAGAAAAGGAAAAAAGTTTTTTTCTTCATATCTCTGGTCCCTGGGGTAAAGGATAGGGGCGTGACCAGACTGCATTTGTTTCAGACGGAAATCTTGCAGCTTTGGATGTTCCTGGGGGAGTCAAGAAATTTTGACAGACATGCAAAACGGGGTGATTTTATTGCATCTTAAGAAGTGATAAACTAACGCAAGTCGGAAGCTCTGAATTTTGCTAAGTAGTCATTAAGAGTGGTGAATATAGAAAGGAAGAAAAAAAGGGTTACAAGAGGAACATTGCACACTTCTGGTATGACAAAATTGACTCTTTTTTTTTTCCTCGTGTAATACTTTCTGGAAAGCAATTCATAAAAACGAAAATGAAATTTTAAGTAAATGACTTGACGACCGACGAAACCGTTGTTTTACCGATGTAACAGCTGTCCATGATGATATTTGTGCTTCTATTTAGTTCTGCTCGCTAACCTTATTACCATTACGTTACCCAAGACAAACATTGTCGGTATGTTACTGACAAATAAAATATATATAACTTTTTGACATTTGAGTATGATTATTCAAAATATGATATTCTTTTTCTAACAACCTAATATCTATTTGCCTGGTATATATATATATATATATAGGTTTCTACGTATTTATACCTGAGGGTTTTTTTGTTTTTTTTTTAATAAACTAGATATTAAGAATTAAAAGTAAGGTTTTTTGTTCATTTTATTTATCTATTTTTTTCTTTTGTTATGTAAATTTTAAGCTGGGTAGGTTTTTGGTGAATATAAAAAATGGTGTTTTCTCCTTTGTCGTCGGTCGGTACTAGACTCCCTGATAATCCGTTGAGGTGAAACTTTAGTAGGAGAATTCCGACTCGCGATTTAAGTTAATTTTGTAACTGGCTCCCCTCGTGTTGAGCACTTTTGTAATTGTAGCATTGCAGCGTTTTACGGTGGGTTTTATTTTTCTTTTGACCAACTGACTGCATATCTCTTGATATTTTTTCAACTGGTGTGACAGAGTTGGTCTTTTCTTTTCTTTTTTTTTTTTTTTGTCCTATGATATTTTTTTCTTTTTTCCCCCCGGGTGGTGATTCGAGGTATTTTTATCTCTTATTCCCGGCGTTTTTTTTTCTTTCTTCCTGATAACCGTAAATGCTGGTAGATAGTAGGTTAGTAAATATATAAATATATGTGTGTGTGTGAGTGGATGAAAATATATTCGCTCCCCCATTGGGGTTGATCTCTCTAGCGAAGGGATTTTCCGCTGCTGCTCGCATAATGCAAAGCTTTTCGAACGATTTGAGCACTCTGGTATCTGGTAAGGTATAAAATGTAAATAATCGAACGCTGCTGCTGCTGTTGCTACATAATACCTTATAATTCTCTTGGCCGACGTGATACGCTTGGCCGACGTGATACGCTTGGCGGCCGAGAGGTCTGATACTAAGTCTATCGTAAAGTTGGGTGGGTTTTGATCCCAGTTCCAAGCGTCCGACGTATCGAGCCACCCTGAAGAGTTGTGATACAACGAAACTGTCTGTCTGTGGATGACAATATATATATATATATATATATATATATATATATATATATATATATATATCCCAGATCGAGTCATACCAAAGACTCAAAAAATGGTACTTGATGCTTCCTTGCTTAACACTCAACATTATAAGGTATAGATCAAGTGTAAGAGGAGTAATCTATCGAAAGGAATAGCACCGTCCCCTATGCCCCAGTGACGTCTCTAATGAAAATGGACCTCAACAACGGTGGGCTAACTTACTAATAAATATATATATATATATATATATATATATATATATATATATATATATATATATATACGTGTGTGTGTGTGTGTAATGGTTTCAACGGTCGATCTTGACATATGAATGTGTATCAATAAAGTTCAAGATATGAACTATTGGACTAGATACAAATGTTTATACTGGTGAAGGCCTGGGTCTGACCAACTACACTTTCTGGATAACAGAAGAACCAAGTAAAAAATTGCCCCAGATGCCACCGAACAACATTCCTTGGATTTGGAATTGAGAGTTTTTCTTGTCCAAGCCCAGTGGCCTGACCAAATTGAAAGTGTGTATATATATGTTTACCTGAATATTCCTTTTGATAGCTATTCCCTTTTGGTTTGCTATGTAATGGCCTTCACTTTTCACTACTACCACCACCTAGCGATGATGTAGAGATTAGATAGACAGGTAGAATTAAATGTTATTTTCGGTTTAATCAATGAATGAGAATATTTGGGGTTTAAGTTTCAATCGTTACATTTCTGCAATACAACAGAGGCATATGTAGCATAAAGGTTATCGCCGTAGAAAAATGAAATCTGCGAAATAAATTCAAATCCTGGACGATGCCGTTCGCATTTTACTCTGTTTGGAAAGGCGTGAATCTATGCTCTTCCCGCCAGTTATGAGAAAATAAAGGAGCAAATTGGGTTCTATAGCTTTGGTAAGGTAGCCAATCCAGGAGAAAAACAGTCTGAATTAAAGCCAGCTTTATTTTGCTTTAAAATGACCCTTTGTCACAGCCATTCTCTAGCGGCGTTGGGTAAATACATTCTGTAATAACGCATATTTTTTGATTAATTGACTGATTGACTTTAACTGTATACTAACCTATGTGAGTTATTTTATGCCTTCATATTAGAGAATTACATATATTGTACGTTTATATTTACATTTAGGATTATTTTCTTAAGTTTTTGTACATGGTCATAGGATATCAATTATTCCTAATACAAATAATTTGTAAACATATTTATTTGAACCATAAACGGAACTAATAGATACTTTCACTTCGAGTCAGAATAGATCTCGGAGCAATTGAAATGAAAAGATTTTCACACTTCCAAAGCCCCAAAACTAGAGCCTCACCACCAGATGCAATTATGTCATATTATGGAAAATTTGGGGGGGGTACTCTTCTGAATATCAGCTTTTTCTAAATACAATCACACCACCGACAAGGCATCGTGTTTTGGTAAGTTTGAGGTTTTAGTTGGCTTCGATATTTTCCTTTATAAAAGAAAGGGATTTCCCTTCTGCTCATAAAAGAACCTCGCGGAGATACCCGGCCTAAATGGTCCACTCATATTCATGAAAAATCTATGCCCTATGTAACAATGTTAATAATTACCTACCTAGTTTATTGGTAACCTTGGTGTGACAACTAGTCAGAATATTAACTCTGAATTCAATCTAGCTTTATTCTACTCGAAAATTTACCTTGTATCACATCATGCTCGTACCAGAGGCGTCGGGTAAATACATGTAGACAGTACGGTTTCGGTTTCTTTGTTTAATGGCATATCAACCTTTGTAGGTTATTTAATGCCAAAGCTATTCTCATAGAAGAACAGTAGTGGTACTATTTAACCCATGGTTGGGAGGATAAGGGGGTTCATACCTTTCCCAAGGGTATTTGCCCGAAAGTGAACGTAATAGCGCGACTGGAGTACGAACTCGCTTACTACGATTCCGCAGTCCATCGCTTTAACCAGTACACCACAAGGACCCCCCCCGCAGACAGTACGTGTATTTTGGGGAGCTAAACATTTTAAAGAGCCCAGTCACCTAACAATTTACGGATACCTGGCAGAAGACATCATCTAAAGAGAGAGCCATTTTTATTCCGACCTATACCAAGTACTCTTATCAGTGGGATGAAAAGTTTATAGGCTAAAAAAGATCATATGTTGATATCAAATCGACTGTTGATGACTCTTTTATCAATAGGATTGAAGTGCTGCAACATCAGTAGAAGAAATTTGTTGACAAATTGAAATTATGTTAAAAATAAACCTCATTTGGTCACATAACATGAGTGTATCTTGGTCGGCCTAAGAACTTTTCTACCAGCTCAGGTATTTATCTATCAACTTTTCATCAATGATACATTGTGTCACCTGATCGTACATACAATCATTTGTAGACTTCAAAAACGAAAAACTATCCTAGTTATGACAACATCAATAAACACATTATATATTTACGCATGATACCATTACCAGTTCATTCTTTTATCTTTTTTTTCTTCTTTCTTCTTGAGCCGACGCTTAAATCGACGAAAAAAGAAGTCATGAAGAGATAGACAAGAAAATTAACTGAATGCTTAACACGACCGAATGAATATTTAATTGGCCAACTTAATTCTCCTCGAGAAAATAATAATGATTACTTTATAATAATTTCTATGAAATCTACAAGACAAGTCGGATGTGTCCTTTTTATACCAAGTAATTTATTGAGGTCGTAATTGCATTAATTTTGTGCATCAGTAACTTGCTACTTTAATTGGTTTCTTTGCATCTGTTCATGTTTTTGTTTGTGCTTCTTGCCGTTTCAAATTGACTAAAATATTTTACATATTATCGAAGCGTACGCAAACGTCGGTCAATAAACCTCGTAGGTACATTTTGATACGTCTGGACCTCATACCTTGTTTAATACATAGATACTCACTACATTCTCACTAAATACGTAAAACGTTTATGAAATAATGCCTCTGATTTATTTCTTGGTTTCTTTGTTTGAAGAAATATCAACCTTCGTAGGTTACAAGAACAGTAGCGTTACTATCTAATTCATAGCTTGAGGATAAAAAGTTTCATGCTTTTCTAAAGAGTATTAGTTTGAAAGTGAAAGTAATTATGCAACTGGGGTTCGAACTCACGAAAGACAATGCCGCAGTCCAACACGTTAGCCACTAAGCCACCTTATTTATTTTTACAGAATGGATAACACATACTTGGAGTGCAATAGAACTTTTAGACATAGCAAGTGTTTAATAACAAAACACAATATTTCCTTTTATCACCATTGTAATGTTGTCCTCATCGATAGAATTTGCCCTGTCGATGGGGGCTTAGAATTTGCCGACCACATACTTTGCAGAGGATTAAGACCCCATTAAGGGGTCTCCTGAGTATGACATTAAACTGATTCTGATCGAGAGACTCCAGTTCTGAAGGTCCTTTGTAATGTAGAGTCTCTCCTTTATTTCCTTTGCTCCCAGGTCCACTCTGACCCTTTTCGGGCCCCATCTATGGGTCGGATAGAAAATGTTAGAGTTCAATCTTGAGGCCAAATAGTTCTGGTTATAAAGTAATTATCATCATATCAAAAAATGTGAATATAAACCAACAATGTACACAAATTTTTAACCATAAAATAACCCCATATGGAGTGACATGCTGTTAAAATTAATCAATTACCGTCGACAATATAATGCATGCATTCATCCACCTCCTCTGCCGCCCTCAGGATGTGATACTGTGTTAATCTTTAAGTGGAGTAACTTGATTTTAATTTTCCATCTCCTAAACTGGTTGCCCTACCCAAGCTAAAGAAAACAGCTTACCCTACTATTCAGCCATAGATAGAGAAAATGCATAGATTCATGCTTTTCCCAGAGGCATTGCCGTGAAATGACACCCTAACATCATCATCACCGATTCCATTTCCTTCGTCGATAACTGTTACTCTCAGCGTGTTGACAATATACCGTAGTCTGAACTGTTTGTAGGTCTCCATCCCTTGTTTATTCAGAGATCCACGAAAATCGGGAGCCAGTTCAGTCCCAGGTTGAATCATGCCAAAGACTCAAAAAATGGTACTTGATGCCACCTTGCTTAGCACTCATCGCTATAAGGTAAGGATCAAGAGTAAAGGGGACCAATCCAGGGAATTGAGTAGCGCCCTCCCGTACACCTCGGTGTAGTAGCTTTTGAAAAGGGAGTCTTCGAGTCATCCTCGACTAAGGTCGCCAACTTTAATTATTTCAAAAGAGGGTTTTTACATAACAGTCCTATCAAATACGAATGGTTTTTCAAACAGATCTATTTGACCTCTAGATGGGACCCCAACAGATCTGTTTGGCCAATAGATAAGATCCCAACAGGTACAACCTCTCTAGGTCCGAGCATTTTTTTTAACACTTAATTTTATGTTACTAATGATGACAATTCTTAGTAAACATTTATGGCTTCAAATAACTATTCTTAATATAAATAATTTTCAAGCTTTTATATGGTTTCAACAATTCCTTTTTAATACAAATGATTCTCAAACAAATCTATTTTACCCAGAGATGCAACTCTTACAGGTACTATCCATCCGAGCCAGAGGGTACCTGAGAGTAATGGTAATGAAAACGTTACTCATACAAAGTTCTTGAACTAGTGTATTTGTTTGTCGTATACTGGACAACCATTTAACAAAGCATGTGTTTATTAACAAAAAAATTATTTCCACGGAATCATTATGGTAACGATGTCCTCTAGTGACGATATAATGTAGTTCATACCGCTTGTAGATCTTAATTACGGGACTTAAAAAACAAACTGGTGAATCAGCTTTACAACTCGGAACTTTTGACATACATACCCATTCGAAGCTTCAACGGTTACTGGAGATTGAGTTGGTTGCTATATGCATTTATACATGGAAAAGTGGAGATCTATTCTTGAATTAAAAGCAGAAAGTCTGCGAGTCTTGTTGAAATATTTACTGATGTATGAAAGACAAAGAAATTTGATAACATACTTCAACGATTATCAAATGCCAAATAAGAATAAAACACAATGGAGAAATGGACTAGGGACTGCATTTTCACCTTCCCCCAAAAAAGATGACCTCAGAATAGTTAAGAACTACAGAAGCATACCTCTTAATGCTATAGCTACCGTGGTTTATAATGTATTGCTTCTCAATCGTATCTGACCTTAAGCTGAGAAAAGTATTTAAAAAGATTAGAACGGCTTTCGGAGAAATCGATCGATAACATCACAGATTACGACTATCCGTCGAATAATGGAAGCACTATGTGCAAAAAAGACCTCAAGACAACACCCTTGTTCACAGCTTTATTCGAAGCATTTGATTTCATAAATATAAAGCCAATATAGGGTGTCTCAGTATACATGGGACCCATGTGACCGCAAATAACTCTACTAATAATAATGTTATGATCTTTTTTGTTTCAGATTTTAAAATAGTATACTATAACGACTATTAATCCTTGATTATAATGCCTTGGACAAGAAATGGAAATATTTTGCGTCACTAAATATTTGGAGATAAAATCATTCAAAACTGTCAACAAAAAAATAGATGCAGAGCATTAATATGATAATGATTTATTACTGAGACAAAAAAAAACTTTTTAAAAATGCATGTCCTGGAAGTTTATATAATAACAATTTAAAAAATTGATTTGACGTCTCTAGATCATTTTTTACCAGGCTTGTTCAAAATAATCTCCATTGTTCTTATCTCAGTAATAAATCATTATTATATTAGTGAGTTGCATCTATTTTGAGACACCCTGTTCTTCTAGCAAATGGTCTTCCCACAGAAACTGTTACCGCTATAATAGTACTGTCCAAAACTATGAAATCAGTGGTTCAGTAAACTGACGGTGATAGTGACTTCTTTGACATTATCACTGGCGTCTTACAAGATCTATTAACGCCATATTTTATTAGGAACATGCCTACATTATATACGACGAACATCAATAGATCTAATGAAAGTAAATGGTTAAACACTAAAAAAAAATGGCTTGAAGCAAGCGATATTCTACAGAAACTAATTTGGATACAAACAACGAAAATGATTCAAGCACTTCTTGTAAATATACCTTCTCGAGTTGAATCTCTACTGCATTGCCTGGAGCCGGTAACAAGAGACATTGGCCTCTGCGTAAACACAGATAAAACAGAGTTCATAAGTTTTAAACAAGATTGTGTCATTTTGAATTGAATTACCACGACTAGAAAATCCAGAGAACACTTACACACGACATACGGAAACACTGGACAGCTGTTTCGACCTTATTAAGTCATCAGAAGTGTATACCGTGATCTCCACCCCTGGAGATCGAACCAGTGACCACAGAAAAAGAAAAAAAAGTAGATGGTGATATTTTCCCATTCAATGGTAAGCATCCAAATTTAGTAGACCATATATCTTGGTAGAAATACTACGTCCACTAAAAATAACGTCGACACACACATTAAAAAGACATGATTAATAACGTTTGGTTATCGACCATATGGAAATTTGGTCTCCCTGATAAATTGGGAATTCTTTCAAGCTGTTGTAGAGTCAGTACTCTTGTATGGCTCCATCACCTTGACTTTACGAAACGCTCGGAGAAAACGTTACAGGAGAATTATAAAAGAATGCTGCGTGCAGTTTCGAACAAATCCTAGAAGTAGCACCCCACAAAACTGCAGCTGTACGGCCGCCTATCTCCAATCTCACAAACCATCAAAAAAGGTGAACCAGCCTTGCGGAGTACTACAAGGGAAATAAAGACGAACTTACCAGTGATGTTCACCTGTGGACTTGTATATATGGACTCACCAGCAAATACTTACATCAGTACTTTGCAGACACTGTATGTTGTTTAGAAAACCTACCAGGATTATTGAACGATTGGGATTAATGGTGACAGAGGGAGAGAGAGAGAGCCAATGGTATACGTGCTTTCAGTTTGATATGATGACGATGTTCTTGCATGTGGAGATAAGGGAGATAATTCTTTATAGTTTAAAGCTCTACAGGGGCTATTATACTTTCTTGTAGCAATGTCGATTTTAAATTTACCTAGATTTTTAAAAAATCAGAAAACAAACTAATTATATGTATTAAAATGTAGGAAGAATCTTTTTCATTGTATACTTTTCAAATCAGTTGTAATCAATATACACAACCACACACACACACACACACACACATATATATATATATATATATATATATATATATATATATATAATTAATAAACACTTATAATCAATGGTTCATTTTTATTTGATAGTTCATGACATTTGTTTCAGACCAATGCAATTACTCAAATGGATGTCTGATTTCAAACACAATTATAAAAATTAGCGTTTTTGTTGGTTCTGTTGTTCCAAAGTCAGGAATTTAAAGAAATTGTTTATTATTAATAATCAATACAAATTGCTTACTTTAAATCATTCATCATTCTGAATGATTAAAAAAAAGAAAAAAATATAAATGATGACCGACTGAAAAGTTCAGTGGTTGACCAAGAAAGATACTCTCATGGAATTTGATAAACGAAATCTATTTTTCAACATGGTCTCCCTTGCGATCCAAACACATCATATTCTTCCATCGGAGTTTTAGTGCTTTGATTCATTGGCAATGAAGTTATAAATTGCAGACGTGACGCTATCATATGGACTTTTCAGCCAATGAACTTTTCAGCCCACCGTCATATATATATATATATATATGTGTGTGTGTGTGTGTGTGTGTGTGTGTGTGTGTGTGTGTGTGTGTGTGTGTGCTTGTAGTGTGTGCTTGTAGTGCTAAATAAGTAAGATAAACAACCGTTAAAATTGTTTGATAAATGAAAAGCTCTTGAATGCTGAACGTCAGAGTTGTATAAAGTCTAAAAGAAATTTGAATTTCATTTTTCTATTTCTTTTTCTCGACGAAAAAAGTGTCTTCCAAAAATAGAAGATACAATCTTCAAATGAAACTTTATTTGCCAATAAAATTTCATTGAATGCTCTATTATCATGGTAAGTACGTCCTTTTCTTTCCAAACATTTGCAAAAACCAACTCCACAATGCCTCATCCACTTCTATTTTCCAATATGGCGTAAAAATTAAGGTTTGGTTTGGTTTTATAGCATATCAACCATTATAGCTTATTTAATGCTATATCATGTTTATTCATATATATTAAATATATATGTTTTTGTAAAGACATTTCTTGAACGAGCCTGAGCTCTTTTCCGCATACATTTAAATGGTTTCAAGTATTGCTATATGACAGTCCCAATTTAACATCAGTCATTTATTTACATATAGTTAGTTGTCTTTGACCCATAGATAGGACCCTATCAGGTGCTACCACTCCAGGTCAGAGGAAACCATGGAGCAATGACAATGAAGGAGTACTCCACATTCCTCAAATCTCCAAAACTGAAGCCTCGCCATTTGTCATACCCAGGGTACACATTGGCGGGGGTACCCCTCTGCAGAGATGCAACCGGTGGATTCTACAGCCCTCGCTGCTGGGATTTTTAAAAAATAGTAAGTATTTATAATTTGGGCAGGACTCCATTTTATTTGCATGTAGAACGATATCAAGACAAAAGAAAATGTGTTATTTGATCTAATGTTAAGGTTTTTGCATAGTCATTGCTTTTATACACCCTATCTGCTAAAATTTCTTCTCATATTATAATAGATGGTTTTCTGGTTGCTTTTGTGGCATGTCAGTCCCTTTTCGTTCATTTTTAGACCGAAGTTAGTTTAACGATCAAACTTCATTCTTAGTTACAATTTCATTGTTTTAAGAGTTCAAGTAAAAGTGTTGTTCATACAGATTCCAAATATTGTGATTAATTGCATTCATCTAGTCCCAAATAAATATTTACCCCAAAATAGATTGAAATAGAATTTTGGAAATACGTAATTAGCAGATATTCTATAGCTTTGTGTGTGTGTGTGTGTCTTTTTATAATTTTAACTAGATTTCTGGAAAATGATTTAAAAGAAAGAAAGAAAGAAAGCAAACAAAAATTTAAAAAAGAAAGGGTAGAAAGTTTGTTTATTTTAGTTTTTGGGTTTGTTTAAGGCATACAAAACTTGGATGATTTAATCTAAATTATGCAGCATAAAGTGGACCTTTTCTCAAAACTTATCGCTATAGAGAGATTTTAGCGATTTAGTTTTCCGAGATAGATGCTCACTAAATGGTTTACTTTAAAAATATCGCCCCAGAGGTATTGTTTAGTTGGTTTTACAGCATATCAAGTCTTTCAGGGTTATTCTGTGCTGAAATAAGTCGAACAATTATGATTTGCAATTATATCCGATACAAGAATTTATCTTCTCAATCATTCTAAACAGGTAAATACTTCATACTTAGTTCCTATAACAGTATTTCAATATTTAATGTGCTTATGTTTTTTCACAATCATTTTCTAGATTATGTCAACATATTTATTTTAGGTGTAAATGAGACTCTATCAAACAGTATCGTTCCAGGTCAGATAGACCTGGGAGTAATGGCAAAGTTGAAGTGACTTCCCACTCTCTAGCGCCCTAGAATAGGATTCCCACAGCTGAATATAGCTTAGTGTCATGCCGAAGACACCTATTTTGGAAGTTCTCACTTCTCTGAAAGGGTATAGTCGACGTAATTTAGACCCTTGTGAGTTGGTGGTTGATAGACGAGAGGAGAAAAGAAACATTCGAGGTAGTAAAGCTTATGTGATTTTTGATTTCAGGTCAATTATATTTAACTTTTACACTGAGTAAACAAACACAATTGGTCTCATTAGTCGAGAACTTCTCACATCCCATCACCATTCATTCATGTAGCTATTATCCTATTCTTAGATATTTCTCTGATCTATGGAGAATTCTATAGTCTTATTGAAAATAACATGTTTCTTAAATACTCCCAACGGAATAAAGAAAGAAAATCAGTAGTGCTTAACACACACACACACACACACACACACACACACACACACATATATATATATATATATATATATGTGTGTGTGTGTTTGTGTGTGTGTCTGTGTGTGTGTGCATGAAATTGTGAGTGAGTTTGTGTGTGTATATTTAGATGACGCTAAAATACGTATGCTACTCCCTGGGCGCAAGTGTGTGTGTGTGTGTGTGTGTGTGTGTGTGTGTGTGTGTGTGTGTGTGTGTGTGTGTGTGTGTGTGTGCATGAAATTGTGAGTGAGTTTGTGTGTGTATATTTAGATGACGCTAAAATACGTATGCTACTCCCTGGGCGCAAGTGTGTGTGTGTGTGTGTGTGTGTGTGTGTGTGTGTGTGTGTGTGTGTTTGTGTGTGTGTGAGTGTGTGTGTGTGTGTGTGTGTTTGATGCACTTCTGAACAAGTAAACACATATAAGAAATATTCGGTTAGGTTTAGGTTAGAGTGGCACAAAGTGTAAAGTACGAGGCTCCTTGTGAGAATTGTAAACTTCAATAATACTATCTTAGCCTTGTTTGCTGACCATTATATATATATATATATATATATATATATATATATATATATATATATATATATATGTGTGTGTGTGTGTGTGTGTGTGTGTACCTCTGTGTGCGTGTATATCAACTTGTATGCGTACTTGATCGCCTGTGTATAGACAAATGCGTTATGAAGCGACGCAAGTTCATTTTTAAGGGAGTGCAGTTGGTTTAAATTCAGAGTCTTCTCTCCCCTAGACTGGTTGCCATAGCAAGGCTAAAGAGTCCAGCCTGCCCTTTTATTTTCCTTTAACTGGGAGGGAGAACGGAGAGATGCATGACTTTCCCAAGGATTTAAACTCAGATCGACGAAAGGTATGAATTTAATTACTCTCTATGGGTAGATAATACAGGCAGACTGGGATCAAGTGACAACATTCTTCGTGCGTTCTCCTATTCGATTTTTGATTTTTGACATCCTTTCTGATTGCTCAACTCTTCAAGTCTACCTAGAATATTACAAAATTTAAACCAGCTTTACTCCGCTTAAACCTTGATTTTGTGTCACATCCTACTCATGATGGAAGGGCTGCATAAATTACATATTTTACTAATCTTTTTTCGAGATTTTTTTTTTTTTTTGTATTGTTGTTCTTTTTTTGTTGTTTTACTTTTTTTGTACGAGGAGGTTATACCATATAAAAGGTATGAAAGTGTCATTACATTCTTGGTTGAACCGAGAATTTTTCAGCACCTCCATTCAAATGTGTGTTACTGCATGACTGAGTACAGGATTATAAGTGTGTGTGCTGGAATTTGTATGTGTATGTGTGTGTGTGTGTGTGTGTGTTTGAGGGAGAAAGATAGATGTAGGGAAAGTACCCTGATCTTATTGCACTGTGTCTTTGTGCGTGAATAACATGAAACACATCGACGTATGTGATCTATAAAGCGTTCAGTAAACGAGCATGATGCCTTTTTAATTGGATCACAAAGCGAACACCAACCAAAGTATTTTTTTCTGGCTGACGATTGAAAAAGAAAAAAAAAGTGATATCGCCTCTTCAGCTGCTGGTCCTTTTGGCGGTGTCCTTTGAAAGAAGGATGATGACTTTTCATATATTAGCCTGCTTCTTCACACACACACGCACACTTTCTCTCTCTCTCTCTCTCTCTCTCTCTCTCTCTCTCTGACGCCTCCACCCCCTCCACTCGCCCAACTATGACACTCTTTTTGTTCAGGTGTTTGAGAGGAAAGAGCGCAAAAAGAAAGGTGGGAGAATGGTACCATGAAGTTTGGCCTCTCTCCTTCAGGGTTTTTTTTTTTTTAGAGGAGTGCAAACGGAAGGTGTGGTCGCGTCTTTAGAGTATGAAAAATTTACATCAATCCTCGGATAAATAGTTATAGTGACCTGAAAAGATACAAAAACAATAATTTCTCTCTCTCTCTCTCTCTCTCTCTCAATATATATATATATATATATATACAAGACTATTCATATTTATCAACTTCAACTTAGTCAAATCCACCTATCTATATCATTTTTAACATATTCCAAACATATATTTCCTTCTAATCATATCTATCTATTTATCTTATTCAATTTATCGATCTATCGTCTGTTCTGACAGTATATCTAGCTTATTATTATTTTTCATCCCCACCACTCTCTCTCTCTCTCTCTCACACACACACACACACACACACACACACACACACATATATATATATATATATATATAGCTCAGTCGGCTGGGGCTGTTGAATACACCGGCTGCACCACTGCAGAGAGTTAAGGTCCCCATGAGAGTCTCCATATCTAAATCTCTGATGGCAAGGAGGTTTGGAGAATATCGAGCATCTCTTTATTGCCTTTGCTCCGAGATCCACTTTCACTCTGAGTGGAAGAACCTGGTCGGGTCCTATCTATGAGTCAAATAAAACTGTTTGACATTTTAAATATGTACAAACAAATAATTGATGTTAAATCGAAGAGTTAGAAATAGAACGACTTAACTATTTAACCCTGAGTAAAGAGATGATAGATGTTTAATCCAATAGTTAATGATCCATTGCACTAATTGGAACGATCCAACTGTACAAATGAAGCTATTAATGTGGAATACTTGGAACCGTTTAACTGTATGCAAAATAAGAGGATTGATATTATTTAACAATACTCGAACCATTTGACTTTGTGCAGATAAATGAATTGTGTTGAATTGAACAATTGCTAAATAGCAAATCGGGTAACTACTTTCCTGTCTGCAAATAAATAATTAATGTTGAATAGAATTATTCTTGCTAGATAGAAATACTTAAAACCATTCAACTGTGTGCAAAAAAAATGAGCTCTGGCTTGTTTAAAAATGCTATCAACAAATTAATTTACAAATCCTATATATCTAATATATATATATAAAGAAGACCTGGTATTAAAGAACCTACAATGGTTCATATGCCAGAAAACCAATCAAGGTGTGTAATTCTATCGATAGTCTATTGGTCATATGGAAGTCTGATCTATCCGAAAAAATAAAACATGATTCCTCCTAGGCCGCGATTATGTCATTACTGCTGTACGGATGCTAACAAAAGGTAAAGAGAAAAATCTAGACGGGAACTGCACAAGAATGTTACGAGCTATAATGAACAACTCATGGAAGCAACGCCCCACAAAACACCAGCTGTACGGCCACTTACCTCCCATCTCTAAGACCATCCAAATAAGACGAACAAAGTATGCAGGACACTGCTAGAGAAGAAAGCACGAACTCATAAGTGACGTTCTCCTATGGACCCGTACCAGTGTTGGCCGACCAACAAGAACTAACCAAAAAAAGCTCTGTGCGGACATAGGATGTAGTCTGGAAGACCTGCCGGGAACTATGGATGATAAAGACAGATGAGGAGAGAGAGTCAGGGAAATTTGACTTGATGATGATGATCATGATAATATATAATATATTCGTTCGATTTGATTTGATTTCATGGCATATCAACCATTGTAGGTGATTTAATGCCAAAACCTCTTTATACATATTTATTAAATATATGATTTCTAAACAATTTTTTTAGATTAAATTTTTAAACGAGTTTTTATCCAAAGAATTAAATGGTTTCACCTATTTTAATCTAATACGAAATAATCCTATTTACTATTAATCATTTGTTTGCACACAGTTAAATATTTTCAAGTATTGCCATGTATCACTAGCAATTCAGTTAAACATCAGTCATTTGGTTACACGCAGTTGAATGATCAAACAGTTCTATTTCAAACAATTCAGTTTAACATAAGGCATTTTTTTTCATTCAGTTTAAATGATAGATACAGTATAAATATGAAGAAGTTCTATTTGACCCATTGATAGAACCCTATCAGGCGCTACTCCAGGTGAGAGTAGACTTGATATTTGTTGAGCGTCCCACGTACACACGAGTATGGCACATGGCTTTTTCTGAGAGTGATGGCAATTAAGGGGTACTCCGCATTCCCCAAAGCTCCAGCAGTATTGGAGCCTCACCATCAGATTGTTTAGAGTCGTAACAGGACAAACGTTAGGAGACATCTTACTCCTCTGCAGAGATGAAGTCGGTGTGTTCTATAGTCCTAGTTGACTGGGCTGAGGCATAACTGGGTGGGAAAGGTGATTGAACCCGCAAACTCCAGATGATTGTCACAAAGAATTTTAGACGTGACAATCATCTAGAGTAGGCAGCTTCAATCCTGCCTGAAGGCAAGTAATAATACAGGAATATTTAACACTTGTACCCGGTTATGGTTAAGAGTAAGCGACCCGGTTGATTAAATAAAGGACGTGGTTGGAAGTTCTGTATAGGGTCCTGAGTTCAACAAGAAACACCTGAAGAAGCCCTGAGAACACATCGGCCGAAACTTTGTGAATATAACGATAAAGATGAAGACAATAGCCCAAAAATTCCGATTGATATAAATCGTCGAGCTTCGTCTCAGAAATTTAGAAACTAATAATGTAATTCATCAGTCTTTCAAATGAAAAGAGCTTGGCTTACTTAATAAAAAAATAGTTTGATTATTTCAGTCAGGAGACAAGTCCTTACCTGCTTATTGTTTTTTCAAACTTCTTATTACCATTCTCTCCATTATATATATATATATATATATATATATATATATATATATATATATATATATCAGTTTGTTACTATCTATGTACCTATTTCAATCCCTTTATATCTATCTAAAAATCAAATACTTTATTGTTCTACACTTACCTATTTTAGCTAGATTAAAATTTACGATCCACAGTTATCAATATAACACGTCACAGATTCAGAACGTTCTAATTTTGAACTTCAAATCTTTCTCATTTCCTTTGAATTTACCAACATCAATCTGTTCATATCTATCTATCTATCTATCTATGACGTTTTCTCACATCTATCTATCGCTATTTAATTGCATTTATCAATCTATCTATCTCTGTTTGATCGCATTTCTGTCTTGGTTTGGTTTCTTTATTTTAATGGCATTTTAATCTTCATGGATTATTTACTGCCAAAGCCATTTTTGTAGAATGACAGTTGTGGTACTATATAATCCATAAATCGGGGATAAATAAGTCCATACTTTTTCTGAAAGTAAACATAGATGCGCGTCTGGATTTCGAACTCACTTACTCATATATAGCAGTCTAGCACTTTCGTCATTATACCACAAGAAGTCCCTACTCCGTATATCTATCAAGAAATTCAACATTAAAAACTAAATTGATTTAGTAGTTGAAAACAATTTTGTTCGTCTGGGAAAATATCAATCATTTCTAATTGATTAAAAATTCAAAAAAACAATGAAGAAAGTAATGTAACTTCTTTTGTAATGACAGAATAAAAATTTTACTAATATCTACTGTCTATCTAAGTTGAGTATATGTTCGGCACGAAAAGGAAAGTCAATGTCAATTTTGTGTCAATGCTACACAGATACATTTAACAAGTTTACAAAGGCTTTGGGAACACAGGTTCTCCTCTAGTCACAGATTTTTAAATGGCACAAGATATTTTTGAATGGCTGAGGGGCTGTGTAAAATGAATCCTGTACTAGTAAGTCAGCCTTTCTCTTCATGAACTAGGAAAAATAAGACAAAAGTGATCATCCGATCAGACATTTGACAGTGAAGTGGTGAATTTTAACCAACCAGCTGATTTTCAGTTAGGGCTCCCAATTTTACCCACCTTTTTAAATCTGTCTCTTTACTTCCGACACACAAAAAGCCCGTCACATTACTTCCTAAACAAACTTGCAATGATCAAGCTTCTGTAATTGTGTTCTTTTCCTCAAAAACCAAAATCCGTCATCTTGCCAATATTGAGAACATTCAACAAGTTGTTTTTAACCAACTGAAGTTAATGTCTCTTGCAAATACCTAGGAGTGGAAATGTCTTCGTCGATGAGTAAATTCCCCAGGGAACTATTTTACAGATGAAGATTATTAGTAATTTAGCGGATTTTTTAATTAATTACTTCATATAACGAAATTGTATATGTAATACTGTATTTTTCATGTTTAATACTAGAAAAATATTTCACGTAAAATACGCTCTTAACATTTCTTTAAATTTCTATCCGGTTTGTATCGACGAAAAATAATAATTCATATAGTTGGCATAATGTTTTCATTGATGAAATTTTACCCCGCATTTAGTGCATATCCATATGCAGTATGTTCAAGTAAAAATGCAACAAGATAGCAGAAAAAATAATCTCACACTGAGAAAAACAAACACACAATCCTGTGATTAGTAACTCTTTCTCTCTTGCGGCGTAAAACAGGAATATTCGTTAAATATTAGTTAGTTTGGACCATATATATAATTTACTTTTAATTATGTCGTCCTGAGGACGATGGCAGCTGTGACTGGAGAAATTTTAATATTTACCTCTTTTATATAATATGCACTTCTAACTTTGAGCTTAAAAATATAGGGGAAATGCGTATTGAACCTGAATAACACACACACACACACTCTCTCACACACACACACACCAACACACACACACACACACACATATATATATATATATATATATATATATATATATATATATATATATACCATTAAGAAACACTAAAATCCGGTCACTTTAGGATTATAAATTTATTTCCATCTTGCTATGAGTATATATATATATATATATATATATATATATATATATATACTCATACCAGGATGGAAATAAATTTATAATCCTAAAGTGAATGGATTTTAGTTTTTCTTAAAGGTATACACACACACACACACACACACACACACATATGTGCGTGTGTGTGTGTGTGTGTGTGTGATAGCCCGAACTTGTATAACAAGATGTTGCAAGTTTCACAGAAAATGTTGCATGTTATCCTTGCTTGCATTGCTATCAGAAAATAATCTATTCAACCAAATAAAAATTTAATTTAAACTTAAAATGATTTAAGGACGATAAATTAGCTTTGCAAATAACAAATATTTGTTTGATAAATGGATCAAGGAAAACGAATTATATGACTCGAAAAATTTTTTAATGGAAATAGTGCAAATTAAAGAAAAAAGAAAAATGAATTAAAAATTACGCCAAACATTTTTGTACTAGGTTTCTTAAAAATACATTCAAATTTTCTTATGTGAGTTAACAGTAAAGCATAAAACATTTTCTCGGTAAGGGTTAATAGAGATGCATCAAACATTCTATTAAAACGGGAAAACAGTAGAAATAAGGGGTAACAAATCAAAATAATTTAAGCGCTAAGGTTGTGCTTATAATACGGTAATTGTGTCCATTACAGTGGGGTAACCCCTCCCCAAAAAAGATGTCCTAGGTATAACATCAAATTGCATTTGATGGTGAGGCAAGAGTTTCGGAAATCTGATAAGTGTGGAGTACCTCTTCATTGCTATTACTCCAAGGTCCACTCTGATTCGGTGCTATTTTACTTTTTTGGCCTCTAGGTCAACTAGATCTGTTTAAAAATCATTCGAACTTAATGGGAATACTTGAAACCATTTAACAGCGTGAAAATTATTTATATTAAGAATAGTTACTTGAATCTGTAATTGTTTACAAAACATTATTAGTTGTAGTAACATGAAATGATTCGATAGGATCTAGTGCGAAAAGAAACATTCGCAGAAACAACACAAATAATGTAAGAGAACACTATTCCCTAACCTGTAGTCATAAAATAAGGCTATACAGGTTGACATGCACTTAAAATCAATCAATATTATTTAATTAACCGTAGTGGGCAGAGTGTTCGCCAATGGTCCGGGAGACCTACGTTCAATCCTAGGTCGCGTCATACCAAAGACTTTAGAAATGGTACATGATACCTCCTTGCTTAACACTCAGCAATATAAGGTACGTATCAAGGGTAAAGTGAAGCAATCCAGGGAAAGGAGTAGCACCCTCGCCTACACCTCGGTGTAGTAGCTATTTAAAAGGGAGCCTTCTGGTCACCCTCGACTACGGTCGCCAACTTTACTCACTTTTACTTATGTGCTGCTCTACATGCGGTAAATGTGGATGATCCAGGCTCTTTTGAAAAAGTTCGAATGGTGTAATCGTCTTCTCAGCAGTGCATTTTAAAACTTAATCCTCAATAATGTATAATAGTTCAATTCCTGGATTTCAATGAACAAGTAACTGCCCTTATATTTTCAGTTAATTTAGTAAGATATTGTTTCTTTTCCTTACGTAAGAGCGATAGTGGATAAGGTAAAGTCTCATATCCCGAGTCAGTGTCATCCTGGCTACATGTGACTAAGCATTTTTATCAAGCAAAATGGGACGTCGTCGATTAAAGATTGCTGGTCGTATTTTGTTTCACTGAACATGGGTTTCATACTATTACTGGCAGTGAACATCCACGGTGATACCCTGGTTAGATTCCTCAAAGCTATAACAAACAGTGCGAATGTCAGACCACTTGTGGGTCACCACGCTATTCAGTTCATACAATTTTGGTTGAAAAAAGACTTTAAGCCAATCGTTTACGATTGTCGTAAATGATCCAATTTTCATCTTAAGTCACTATTTAATAAAAAAAAAATTGATAATTCGAGTTCTGCGGAAAGAACATTGAACACACTTTAAAATTTCAAGCTCTTCGATTTTCACTGTTTTGATGTGAAACGCAATCATCGAATTTCTTCAGTTTATCAAGACTGTACTATCTGGTCATATAAGAATCCTTCACCCCATGCTCAGTTGATATAACAGCTGTTTAAGGGGTATAATGACTAAACTGGAACTCATGGAAAAAGTTAACATATCACTTCTTTTTAAATGTTCATGATTAGGGGCATATAAACTTAAAAGTGTTGTATATTAAGAGACTTTATTAATGCTTGTTTATAAAAATATTATTTCGTATTTTTACCAGAGTCGAAATGCTGCGAATGAGGAACAGAGACGAAGGATTCGGATAGTTATCATTGACTCGATATCTTCATAACCTACGTCGTGATTCTATATTCTAAGCTCCACTTTGTATTTCTGTTTCTCAGCCAGAAGCCCCACACACTTGAATACTCTTTGTCTATGCATGAATTCATTGGTTGCTTGTTTGCTTTTTACAGTATGGAGGCTCTTAATGCCAAATACTGTTTACACATATACATATTGTATATATATATATATATATATATATATATATATATATATATATATATATATATATATATCATCCTCATGTCGAACTGCCAGAAAGGATCTTCCTGACCCTCTCCAGCCGCTCTTCTCTATCGTCCATCGCTTCTGGTAGGTCTTCAAGGCTACATCCTGTATCAACAAAGAGCTTTTGTATGTCCTGCCCTTACTCGTCCATGTGAAGGGGTCCACAGTGTCCCGCGTGTCTTGTTCGTCTAACTTGGATAGTTTTCGCGATGGGTGGTAAGTGGCCGTACAGCTGCTGCTTTGTGGGGTGCCTCCAGGACTTGTTCAATATTGCTCGCAGTATTCTTCTGTAGTGCCGTCAAGCTTTTTCTCCATACATTTAGTTAGCGTCCATGTAGTGCATCCATACAGCAGTATCAACACGACCGCTCCTTGGAAAAAACTGCTTTTCATTTTATCGGTCATGCTTCACTTTGATATGACCCATGTGTCCATGCATTTATATATATACATATATATACACACATATATATATATATATATATATATATATATATATCATATATTATATATATATATATAATTCCTACATAGTTTTTGTGTAATCATTTTTACGCGTCTAAGGGCACATTTGTTTGCACACAGTTTAATGGCTTCAAGTATTGCTAAAACTAATAGTTTTATTTGCACACAGTTGAATGGTTTTAGATATTTCTAACACTTATAGGTCTGTTTTCCACTGTTAAATGTTTTTAAGTACAATAAATTATTATATAGCTCTTTTTGACGCATAGTTGGAACCACAACCGATACAACCACATCAGGTCAGAGTGGACCTGAGAGTGGTAGTATCACACACACACACACACACACATATATATATATATATATATATATATATATATATATTTATATATATATACGTGTATATCAGAAATACATCAGCACTTCAAAAATCTCTTCATTATAATTATTTCTGAATCGAATTCGATTCTAACTTAGAATGGTAGTACCGAATAGGGTCCTATCTTTAGATTTCAAAGTGCTTTTTAAAAAATATAATTTTCTGATAGAACACTTGAAACTTTATAGCTGTCAACATATTATTTGTGTTAAGAAGAGTTTGTGTCATTTGTATTATGATATAATATGTTAGATAATATTAATATAATTGTATTAAATATAATACAATGTATTAAATAATAATCATTTATATTAAGAATATTTTTTTAATTGTAACAAAGGATGATTATTGTGTGTTATTTGAAACCATATAATTTGTATTAAATCGGAATACTTAAAATTATATAAGTGGGTGTAATTCATTTGTATTTATAATATTTATTTCAAACTGTAATCGTTTACTGAGGATTATTCTGGTGAGTTATTCGAAATATTTTGATTACAAGCAAAAATAACTGACTTTGGCATTTAATAACACAACAATTGTTAATATGCTGTAAAACTAGCTGATCAACTTGCTATAGTTTGGAGGGAGTCATTAGAACCCACTGAAATACAAACAGCCACATCCAGGATTTAAACTTGGCTAACTGAATTCATTTTTCTCCGCCATAAAGGACATTTATCTCTCTCTTTCTCTTTCTCTCCCTCTCTCTCTCTCTCTCTCTCTCTCTCCTTCTTTCTCTCTCTGTATATATATATATACATATATATGTAGATACATATATATATATATAAGTATATATATATATATATATTACTCTAAAAAATCTCAAATTAAACAGAGACCTACTACCAAAAAAAGGTACTCTACAATGAAACAGCACCAAAAAGTTTAAGACCGTTTACGTATTTATTTTTAGTTTTATTTTTAGTATTATTATTAACTTTTAAGAGTTTTAATCGTTATCTCGGAATATACACAGCATTTTATCTCCTCCCACAAAAAAAAGTTTAAATAAAAAGAGATAACCAAAACACCTCAAAAAATTCTGAATCCAATGCAAAAAAAATGTGATCTACAAGGGAAATAAAAGAATAAGTTAGACCTCTGTTACCAGATCAAAATAAAATAGAATAATTAGGCTTTAGATAAGGTGAATCTTAAAAAAGAAAAGGAGTTGTCCCATTTATTTTCATCAATTTATTTACTTGTGAAGGAAAATTCAGATTATCAAAACCTTTCAAGCGTAGCAACGGAGATGTATAACTCTTCGAGCAAAGAACTTTGATAAAACTGAGAGAGTCAAACTCTACAATATTCATACTTCCTCCATAGTCACACAAATATAAAGCAACGGATTGTTGCTAGATAATAGTTTCAAAGGTAGAAGAGTGATACATGCGTATTGCAAGTGCAGCCATGGGATCCAGCATGGTGAATGGGAAGTAAAGCGGAAGGATCCAAACACGGGTCAACGGGGCGTTTTACCAGATGCTGGGTGGAGGATTCTCACCTTTGAATGATGAGGATGAATCTTTTTTGTTATGAAACTACTGCTACTCATCAATAAGAGGGTGGGGTCTATTGACGAGAAAAAGTTCCACCTAAAGATTACCATGACTCTCATTCAAATCATAAGTTTAAACTGCATTGCCCTTCATGCGGATAAACAGGAGTCGCTTTTAGCTGAGGTTGGAGCTTTGGTTCCAATGCTCGAAAAATCATCTACAGAATCCCAATCCAATAAAAACAATATCAACATAACTTTTTTTTTTTTATTAGAACATTAAATACAATCAACTAGCTACCTGAGCTTACTGCTTCTGCAGTCAAACAGAATATCAACATAGGAGTACAGGAATGTAAACGTTACCATAGAGAACTAGTAATAAAATACCATGATACTAGTAATAGATAGACACTTATTCCGGCATCTGCGTGGAAAAAACTCTGTGCCAACAATGGAGGTGTATGAATAAATCTCAGTCTTCCGGCTTTAAAATCACAAAACAGCATAAAGAAAATCCAATCGAGAATGATGTGTGTCACATTTAATGGCAGCATCAACTCCACAATCTGCTCTTGCTACTATCCCACCAACACCAGTGATGAAATAGACGCCATTATTTTCTATCAGGTGCAATATTCCATCATGAATACTCTTCGCTTGTTTGATACATTCTATTACACAAAGTTCTGATCATTGGTGGAGACATGAATGCTCATATAGTCAAAGACGGAAAGGGAGGTGCCCGTGGTGTAATGGTTATCGTCGTAGGAAATGGACAGGGCGACACGAGTTCAAATCCTGGACGAGACTGATGGCATTTCACATAGCACTAATCCAATTATTCTCCCTCAAGCTATGGATAAATAGTAGGGCAGACTAGGTTTTTCAGCCTTGGTGAGGCAACTAGTCTAGGAGAAGGAAAACTCTGATTTCAAACTTGTTAGACACCGCTTAAAAATTGGCCTTGTGTCAGGGGTTGGTAAATATGCATAGTAAAAGACGGAAATAATAGATTCTGCTTAACAACTAATCTAGCATAAACGGCTAAAATCAAGCAGAGTCATCTCCTGGACTGGTTTGTATGCCTAAACACCAAATCCCCAAAATAGAAAGGAAAACTATGGACTGATACCTACCCAAATAAATCACTATTATATTATATATTTATAAACAAGAAAATGATGAACAGCGCTTTGAACTGTGAAGCATTCTCCTTTGAAGAAGTATCTTCCGATCTCAGAATCGTCCCAGCAATAATTCCCTTGAGTAAATACAGTAAAAATAAATAAATAAATAAATTTTCATTATATGAGTAGGCTTTACTTATCCAGAGTGATGTAACCAATCAGTATAGGTAACTGTAAGAAAAAAAATCTGATTACTCTTCAGATAATATCGAAAAGACATTCTGCCAATATTTCGTAACAACCAAATCAAGAGCCAAATGTTGAGTTCATCGGAGATAACTGATGAAAAGTAAAACAAGGTAACATAAGGAAGCTTAAGTAAAGAAACTCTTAAAATGCCAATGCACAGAAACTAAAGAAAGCCAAAGGGAACTAAAACCTGACAAGAAGTTCAACTAGAATACATTCAAGACAAAATCAATAAGATTAAACATTTAATAGACGATAAACAATTATGATTTGCATGGCTGCTAAATGAAGTAAGCGGAAGGAAAAATATCTTGAGAATAAAACCAAAAGCTACCAACCAAGAAGAAAGACTCCAGATGTGGATAGAACATTTTAAGAATCTGCTTGGTGACCCAGCTGAAATCAGTCATAAACCTGTGGAAAAAATCATAAATTGCCAGCAGGACATCAAACTAGGACAGCTCACAAAGGAAGAACTTGACGCAGTACCAAAAATAATTAAAATCATAAAATCTGCTGTCTACGACTAAATACCCTGTGAAGTATAGAAGTCAAGGAAACTTCTTAGATCATACAAAACTGAGTATAAGTAAAACACAGAAGTGAAATGGACGAAAGCCTACATCTCCCAAAAAGCACGACGACAGAATTGCTAAGAACCTCTGATGCATAAATCTTACTGCTATAACTATAAAGGTTTACAACGTTCTGCCTCTCAATCGTATCCGATCTGAAGCCAAAAACATTATTTGGAAAAATCAGATCACCTTTCAATGAAATAGACCCACAACTTTTCAGATTTTGACTATTCGTCCAATCATCGAAGAAGTACAAGTAAAAACTCATGTGACAGCACTACTGTTCGTAGATTTTCCCAAGGCATTTGATTCCGAAATACAGACGAAAAATGGGGCCAATTCTACTCAGATGTAGTCTCGCCAAAGAAACCTATTTAATCTACTAAAATCAATGTGAATATACGCATGTGGAAGGTGGGGACACTTATTGATAGAATGTCGGTCATAATGAAATCTGATCTCTCTGATAAAATGAAACGGACCATCTTCCAAGCAGTGGCCATGTCGGTTCTACTGTATGGATGCACCGCTTGGACTCTTACGAGAAACACGGAGTAAAAGCTAGATAGAATCTTCCCAAGAAGTCTACGTGGTTTTCCAAACTAATTCTGCAAAGAGCAACCCACCAAACAGCAGTTGTACGGCTACGAACCCCGCATCTTACAAACCATCCAATTAAAACGGAAAGAAATGCTGGGTACTGCTGTAGAAAGATGAATTAATAAGCAATGTTCTCATATGGACTCCTACATATGGACACACCAGTGATGGTGGACAAGCAGAGACTTATATATATCAGCTTTATGCAGACACGGTATGCAGTCAAAAAGACCTACCAGGAGCGATAAAATTTAAGGAAGAATGGTGAAAGAGTCAGGGAACTCCGTGCTCTCAGCATGACTTGATGATATTACACTATTTATGCATATACTCTACTTAAAACATACTTATATATATATATATATATATATATATATATATATATATATATTCTGATTTTACGCTTCGATGACTTGCTTGAAAAGAATATTTTGTATCCGACAATTCAGCCTTTCATCTTTTATCTTCTACTCAAATTAGTCAGAGACATTGAAAGAAATGAGGTCTACTAAAGCGGGAAAGCGTTGTGAATTACACTCACACACGCACATATACACACACCCACACACACACACACACACACACACACACACACATATATATATATGTATATGTATATATATTCTAAAAAAAAATCAGGGAAGCTATTTCCATTTTTTTCTTTTGATATAGCTGCAATTATGTATATAAGCATGTGCCGAGTTCTTATTTATTAGCGTATAGCAATGTCTGCATGTGGTGGGTATAAAGTAGTTCTAAAAGTTTTTAAAAAAAAAGACTCTATGTCTTTGCTGCCAGGCACAGAAGATGATGGCAATTGTTTTACACAATGCTTGTGATTTTTCATCCGAAACTTTTCTCCAAGATTCTTGACAAATCTCGCACTTTTTAAGTCCTGTCTTTTCGTATAAACATCCAGACTTCAACCTTTCACTTAAAAGAAAAACTTTGCTCAAACTCAAGAATAAGGGGCATAGTTTTAAATAAAATCTTAAAAAATAACGGACGCATTCAATTTGAAGTTAAAAATATTAAGGGTTTTTTTTTTTCATTTTTTTTACACACTTATGGGAGTACCTTTACTATATAATTTCAAACAATTTCCACAAGTTCATCGTCCTAGTCAAAACATTCATGGAATCTCCTATAGGTGATTAAAAGATATTTATATTTCCTTGCGAGTATTAGAAAAGCAGAATTGATATTATGCAAACCACCAGGAGAAGATTCCCATAATATTTTGAAAGGGAGAGAGAATAGGTGAGGACTTTAAAATCATTATATCACAAAGCAACTCCCAGAAATGTTATCATTTTTTGAAAAACCCTATCGACAACATATAATAACGTGTTTTTTTACAACTGATGTTTATACATACATATATATATATATATATATATATATATATATATATATATATAATCCCTCCGTACGAGAAAGATGCACCACCATCGTAGTTGAACAAGTTTCAATTCAAAGTTTTCATTCTCTTAGACTGGTAGCCATATTAAGGTTAAAGAGCTCAGTCTACCCGGCTATTTACCCAGACCCAGAGGGATGATAGTTGGATTTTTTCCCGAGTGCTGTGTGAAATGCAAACAGCTTTACCTAGGATTTGAACTCAGGTTGCCGTATCCACTTATATCTACGATAACCATTACACCTCGAGCATTCCCTATATTAAAAAGTGAACCAAAATGCATAGATCTCACTAAATAATTGATTGATTGATTTTAACAACCTGTCTGTCAGTCTTGGGTTATTTTATGCCAAGAGGTAAGGGAATTGTATTTTATAGTATATTCATATCTTCTTTTCGTGTCGTTTTTTAATACCTTTTGCGCACAATTATATGATATCAAATCTTCCTATATGATACAAATAATTTGCGCACAGTTGTATGGTTTCAGGTATTCCTACATTGTACAAATAATTTGCAAACAGTTTTATAGTTTCACGTATTTCTATCTAATACTAATAATTATATAAATGTAAATAATTGTTTCTATTTGTCAATATTTGCATACATGGTTTCAGGTCACTAATGATAATCCTTTTAGCTTCAAGTAACTTTCCTTAATACAAATAATTTACAGTTATACGACATTAAGCTTTCCTATTGAAGACGAACAATTTATAGAAAGATATATCTGAATAATAGATGGCTTTCTAACAGCTACTATATATATATCAGTAAAACAAGCTAGAATCAATAAGATTTTTTACGGTTTCCAAACAAGCACGATGATAATGATGATGATGATGATGATGATGAGTCCTTTTTTACTAGATATTAATTACACGGACGTTATATTTGTCGGTGTTACTTTTAGTTCTTAAAGCGTTAATAGTTGACCTCCATAAATATAAAGTTTGATATTTTTTTGTAAAAAAAAAAGCGAAAAGAAAAAAAGACGCTTCTATGTTCCTTTGTCGATTTCAGTTAGATGAATCCCGCCGGAGCTGAAAGAGCAGATATACCATTGAAAAGGCCTACGCAAGTCGCTTCGATAACTTTTTATTACTAAACCGAGAACTGACTTTAAATTAATAGCAATTAGTTTCGTACCTACGTGATGAAAATCTCCGCCTTTTAAACGGCCTCCAATATCCAAGCTGTGTACCCACTGGTATTTTCAGCTTATTTACAAAGTTCACCCATCATAAAAAAAAAAACAGGTTTTTACAAACTTCAACATTGAATGATCATCTTTTTATTCATTATTTTCTTTTCTTTAATTTCATTCTAATGCACATCGGTGCATCAAATTTGCCAACAATTTTTTAGTCAATAAAGCAACTACAAAAATGCTGGAAATACAAGACTTCATTGTCACCCAATTTATCATGATGATAGCACAATCTATATATTACATATATTCACATTACATTTACATATATATAATCGTCATCGTTATCAGCAAAGCATTCTGACTGCACGTATTCGTTTGATACTGTCTCTCTTGCCATCAGTCCCGTTGGTGGTGTAACGGTTAGCAAGCTAGACTAGCAGACCTACACGAGTGAGTTCGAGTCTCATTGGGCGCCCCATTCATTCGGCCTTGTGCCACATCAAAGCAAAGCGCTTTGTAAATTACATGACTCTTGGTAAGTCGTCTCAATGGCATTCGATGTCCGCACTCAGCTGGTGAATGTAAGATTATGTTGATAGTCCAACACTAGTATGTCTATAAGTAAGAGTCTAAATAAGAATGTTGCTCATTAATTTGTCCTTACTTAGCTAACCGTACCCAACTTGTCTTGGATGGTTTGTGATATGGGAAGTAAGTGGCTGTAAAACTATTATTTTCTATGTACCATAGAATTTTTAGAATTTTAGAATTTTAGAATGCTTTTAGAATTTTTTCAAAAAGACAAACAGCATTCTTTTGTTGGTTTTACCTAATTTTTCTTTAATAGCAGACCATAATTAAAATATTCGTATGTTGTCATCGCTTTCAGTAGATGAGATATAACTAATGAGGTATATGAACAGGTGAACTAATTTTGGAAGCTTTCCATTTAATTAAGAGATCGCACCATATTAATTAAAACATATGAACTATATTTTATCTAAGTTAACGTAAAAAGCAATGCCTGTTGCTGGTTGCTCCAGTTATAAAGTAAAGATTCAGCTTGAACAGAAATGGTGCTAATGTATCTCTTACAACTACGTATAAACGGCAGTCAAAATTGATCTTTAGCAAGTTAATATTCAGTCTGAAGTTACTTTTCATACACAATCAAATACATTGGCTAAACACCTCACTAGGATGAAGGATGTCAGGTTACCTTAGCAGTTGTTTTTCGGAGAGTTACAACGTGGTTGACGCCCGAAACATAAATCTGAGAAGCGTTTTAAGGATTTCGGCAAAAACAATCTTAAAACACTTACCGTAGATCTGGGAGCAGATGACGGGCAATCAATTAGTTTTAAAAAAGTGATCTACGATGGTTGTTAAGCATTGGAAGCCTGGGTATTAAATATATGATAATAAACACTCGTGCTGTCCAATTTGCAAAAGAATTATCTTTTTTTAATTTATTCTTTATTTTTTAGTGGAGAGATGAGTTTGATTTGGATGTTCAACAAATTCCCAATATAATGAAGACAAATATGTAACTCTAATTAGAACCTCCGCGTGTTTCTTAAATAGAACCATCAACACAATCACAGATTACTGTTACAATTGGAACCCAAAAGTTCCATGGGTTGTTTAGGATATTGAAATCATCATTATCTGTATATTTATACGTCCATAAATCAACACATTTCCGTTAATGTTTTTAGAACAATACACTTGAAATAAGCTAACTTAGAGAATAAAGTAATTTCCTGCCCAATTTGTAGCTCAATGAAAAACTTGTACGATCTGCAATAGATATTGCATATTAATTTTTTTATTATTCAGTTTCTCAATAAAACGTCTATAACGATACAACATTAATTAGAATCCTTCAGAAAAATCAGTTAGAGATAGGCTCATACATTCATGTGAAGTAAAATGCATTTAGCCTCGTCGAAGATTTCAATTCGGGTCATCGATTCCATTACCGAAGACGATAACCATTACGCTAATACGACTCTCTAATTATGTCTTTGATGTATAAAGAAATATTTCAGTATTTAATGTAATACATACCATCAAACGATGTATGGTGAAAATTAACCATATTTTGAAATGAATAAATTTGGGGTCAGATCGACTTTATGATTTCAAAGTTTAATAGAATTTTACTTTTTCGAAAAGTTTATTTGGTACACACACACACACACACACACACACACACACACAAATATATATATATATATATATATATACTCCAAATAATTTTGACGGTAGATGCAATTTGTACTTAGACGAGAAAATACATATATTGACATATAGATTGCCTGATAAGTTATTAAATAAGAGAAGTGAATTAATAGCTAGATGTAGACATAGGACAAAATTTAAACTATAGACTATAAATTTTAAAAACATAGAAATAAATAGTGAAACTAGACAAAAAACGTATCCAATATACACACATGGTAAAAATAGGTAGGTAAATAAATAGTATCGAAATTAATATAAGCATTAATATTTCCCTTAAAAGTTAATTATCGAACTTAGCAAGAAAAGAAAATGAATAAAAGAAAAGAAATAAAATAGTTAAATTACCGTAATTATAACTGACGGAAGAATTTTGAAAATAGAATAAATAGGTAAATAAAAAAGGAAACTCAATAAAACGAGGAGGTAACTCTTCATCTCTCTTCTCCCCCCTCCCCACCGTGTCTATTCTGTTTTATTTATCCATTAGATCTGAAGAAGTCCTGTTTTATTTTTCTTCGTGTTTTTGGTTCACACCAGAAACGAAAAACAGGATGGAAATAAATTTATAATCCTAAAATAACCGGTCTTTGTTTTTTTCTTTAAAGAAATATTGCTCTGTAAAATCAATTACATTGAGCCCTCTTCCAGGAAAATTTAAATGTTCAGCTCCTGAATTATTTTCTTGTCCTGAAGGAATTACTCCCAACTCTGGTTTAACTGGACCGAATAATACCTATATATATATATATATATATATATATATATATATATATATATATATATATATATATATATATATAATCGGTGTTATTTGCGCTCTGCATGCGGCTCAAAACAACAAGTACCCTTCTTGTAAATTCATTATGCATAAGGAATGACGTCAGAATCTTCAAACACTTCATCTTTGCTGGATTTCACCATGCGAATGCATAATTCTCAAAGATAGACATCTATTAGAAATAAATAATGATAAGAAAATTATAGATTTTTATGTCGAACATGATTTTAATGTGTAGACATAACATCACACATAAGTTTGAACTAAGAAAAAAGACTTATTTTAATTACAGAGGCTTATCAGTTTCTAATAACACAAGCAGTCAGGATTCATAACTGATTCAGTTTTGTTGGAATAGGTGATATTTACCCACAGAGAATATTTGTATTGATAATGCGCATGAAGACAGTGAAGTGCTGTTGATGTGATGATCGTATGTTTCCGACAAGAAACAAGAATTTAAATCCAGGTAAAAACTTCAACAGTTTGCTTTTAAAGGCATTTATTATCAAACTGTAATCCAGGGGCTACAGGGTGTCCTCAACCTCAACAGCTCGGGTCTCCAAGCGCTACAATCGTGTCTCGAACATCTGTATTATCCGATAAGCGATAAAACGGATTTCCAGTTGCTACTACACACCAATAAACTCCTTCCTACT
This sequence comes from Sepioteuthis lessoniana, assembly GCA_963585895.1. Classification (NCBI taxonomy): domain Eukaryota; kingdom Metazoa; phylum Mollusca; class Cephalopoda; order Myopsida; family Loliginidae; genus Sepioteuthis; species Sepioteuthis lessoniana. Next base: position 81,762,513 of record OY757911.1, read on the forward strand.
TGGGCAAGACCAATATAATTATTTTGGCTACTGCTTTGTGAATATTGCTTTCATAAAATTCATATCAATTTATGGAAGGTTCAACGAGATAGACTCTGAAATTATTTGGGTCACAGCTAATGTTTTTAAATCCTAGTTTTAAGGCAAGTAACATGTCCATCAAACCTACACAATTTTGATATTTCGTTCTTCATTCTGAAGAAGTTCTTTTTTCAATAAAGAATGAAATATCAAAATTGCTTAATCCATTGTCAATGTTGGTTTATCTGTTTATTTACACACACACACACACACACACACACACATATATATATATATATATATATATAGTACGCATCTTTAAAAGTTTCATTTGAACAACACCAAACAAAAGTTATTGCATCATCGCCTCGGCTGCAGCAGATTATTTATTTATCACTGAATATCATTTTCATTCAATTGTCCACATGTCCTGACTGTTTCTCTTTAGCCCATTTTTACCTAATTTTTCGTGAGTTTGTGGCACATTTCGCAGATCTTCAGAACGAGAGCCTCTCCATTAGATGCCGTTAAGAGGCATGAATAGAATAAGATAAGGGTTAATCACGTTTTATAACTAGAAATTCTTTAAGATAAAACTGGCGATCCATGATGCTTCTTTATGATGTTCAACGTTGTAGAGTTTAGTAATAGAAATAGCTAATAATATCCATTTTGATTGTATAATGTTCCCTTAGAAATAATAAAATCCTGGTATATTTGGTTAAAAACAAAATAACTTTTGATAAAAAAAGATATGATTGTACGTATTTATTTGAGATAATGTATGCTATTGAAATGGAAGGCAATTACAGTTGCGAAATTCACTTGCGTGAATCTCGTTTAACAGAAACTTGTTGGAAAATAGTGTTTTTGTTTGTTTTTTATTCTATATTATTAACAAAGCTCTAAGTAGATACCAAAGTTATCTCCCTTTAACATTTTGTGTGTTTAAATTTTCGATTAAATAAATCATTCAAACAAGTAATCTTACGGATGAGTCCCCTTGGCGTAGTGGCTAACGTACTGGACTGTGACATCATGGTAAGAAATTTCGAACTCCAGTTTTCCTATGACGTTCACTTTCGAGTTAATGCCCTTAGGAAAGGTATGAACCCCCTTATTCGTCCCAGCTATGCATTCAGTTTGACCACTACCTTTCTACAAGGATTTCTTTGGCATTACATAACCCACTTAGATTGAAATGCTATTAAAACAAAGAAAGGAAAATTGAACATACGATGTGACTAGTTAAGGTGACATGAATAGTTAAGGTGACAAGTGAATTATAAAGTAGAGTCAAGTTGGCGACCGTTGCTGAGGGCGACCAGAAGGCTCTCCTTTTAATAGCTACAACACCGAGGTGTGGGGGAGGGCGCTACTCCTTTGACCAGGATTGCTCCACTTTACCCTTGTTACGTACCTTATATTGCTAAGTGTTAAGGAGGTATCAAGTACCATTTTTTAAAAGTCTTTGGTATGACACGACCTGGGATTAAACCCAGGTCTCCCGGGCCATTAGCAAACACTCTACCCACTTGTGAAACTGTTCACTTTGAAATATTCTTTGGATCTATCCTGAAGGAATTGGTTGTTCTGGAAATATGAAGAAGGGTTGAAACCACCCAGACAGCAGTATTTCAAATAAGATAAGCAGAGTTTAGTTTTAGGTAAAAATGGTGGTTGCTTTTCTTCAGTTCGTCAATGTATATTCAACAAATTCTCATTCTTCTTCATATCCATATTTTTAGTTCAAGAGTTTCAATACTACGAGTTTTGTCTGAAGGAGTGTACAGAAATATTGTTTTTATCAATTATCTTGAAACTTCATTGAACTTATCACTCATAAAAATGAAATAAGATATATATCTTAGATTTAATTTAGCAAAATGTGGAACGATCATAAATCGAAATGGCCGATGTAATTATACAAATAATTACCATAAATTGTAGTGTACAAATGATCTGGCCAATAAGTCGATCTCAGTTTTTTTGGTTCAAAATTTTGGATTACACCTATACTTGGTGTATAGGCCAATCGACAAGCATACAGTTGGCAACGGGTAGGCTAACATTTAAAATGTTGCACCGTATAAATACAGAAATAATAACATTTTATTTATTGTCAATAAACTACCATTATGTCGCACTAAACTTTTATTTCTCCAATTGTGTATGTTTTACAGAATTTCTTTCTGTAATTAGATTTATATCAGTCGTATATGAAACATGCAAATCTTAAATATACCTTAGTGTCTGACTGGCTGCTTGAGTGCTGTGAGGTTTCAGTTAGTGTTTATAGTCAGTGCATCAGCTCTTGGAAATGGCGTGTGATATAGCGTTAATATAATATGCAATCTGCATTACAATTTCATTGTTTCAATATTAATGTCTCTGTTAATTTGTTAAATATTTTCACCTAACACGAGTCTAAGTCTGAAATGTTAGTGGCAGACTGCTGGAGTAACTGTAAGGGGTGTGTATCGATTGTTTGTAATTCTCTCCCACTGATTGATCACTCTGAGGTAAAGTTTTAAATTTTAGTTTTTCCATATAAGTTGACACCAAGTTTTGTAGAGATTATTTCAGTTTTTAAAAGTCAACACGTTTAGCGCAACTGAAGGTGCTTTATTAATTGATGTTGATCCAGTGCAGGTGTTCTACTAAGTGGATCATGGTCTATAATGGGAAAGATTTTTAAAAAAATGAATGCTGTTTGTTAGAAATAGCAAAATGAGTTCTTTTCGAAAACTCTCTAATTGGTGGAACCAGTGAAAGCAGCCCCTCTGAATATCTTACATAAAAGTTATGACAATAAAGAAAAATGGCAACAACCCAACAATAGAAAAGTGGCTGAGGTGACAAGAAACAATTCTCTTCTATAAGGCCATGAAACCGATTCAGTACCTCAACCAGGGGCGGAGATGGGACTAGTGCTACTCGTGCCCGGCACGACGAATAACTCGGTCAATGTTATTCAAAATGGATTTAAAATCATCCATTAATTTCAAGCAAACATATTTAGTCTGATCTCAATTAAATTACGTACCTATTCAAGTTTCGATAACTAAGTAGTCAAAAGTTAATAAATATATCTGGGAATAATACAACGACGCTGTTTTGAACGGATGGTCTTTGTCCGGCCACCGACAGATCTATTGAACATCCCATAAAATCGGCTATAATGTTGAACACGCGTAATCCGTGCCAAGCACAAAACCCTTATAATAACAGTAATGTTAGAGAAATCTCGCTTTTGGCTGAAGCCAATGGCAAAAGCAAGTCGAAATACCGTGCTCAAAAAAATTAGCACAATGTGACTGCTGACGCCTGTCTTGGGAAGAGGGAGAGGGAGTGTGAGAGAGAGAGAGAGAGAGAGAGAGAGAGAGAGGGGATAGCAGATTATAGCCGTCGCCGACGTCATCATCATCGCTATGGTAAATGTTGGTTAAACGGAGTGTTTTCATTCGTTTTTTCACTAACAGATCTCTATTTCTTTAATGAATGTTGCACATATTACATTCTGTAACTAAAATTTGTTTATTTGAATACATTTTCAACAAATAATCTTTATTTTAAACGAAATTGAAACTACTAGCTGTGTCTGTGTATATCGGAGACACATACGTACAAGAGTTGTGGACTTAATTGCTAACCTGGTTAGTTGTCATTGTCATCAATTTCTTTATTCTAATAAACATATTTTTCTCGTCATAGTAATGAACATCTCTTTTCTTCTATACTTTTGAAAGGTAAAAAAATTATCGTATCTACTGTATTAACAAGACTACAAATTATATAGTATCTTGATTGTTTACAAAAAAACACCATGCAAGGTACGTTAGTCAATCTGTGCTATACAATGGAGAATCACGCAATAGCAACTATGATGACTTACTTTGGGTCCACGGACCACGGGTTGGGAACTGAAGTTGACAGAGGGCGGAGTGGGGCACGAGTAGTAAAAATAGGCTAGAGTCGCCACTGACCTCAACCCAAAAAAGACAAAATTAACTCTGAGAAACCAGACCAAATATGAGAACAGTTTTCCCTTCTTAGGAGAATCTTGCTTTTGTATCGATACAATTAACGCATTAGTTACATACTGGAGAAATAGAGTTGCAAAATCTCGTATACAGGATAATTCTCATTGATTAACAACTCATCATAAACACGTTGTCTCTTTCAATGAACCAGAATTACACAGCTACTATATGATCAAGGAATTGATCTCATGATTACCAGGTAACCAGAAAATCCTTTCCTTTTTTTACATACTTGCTCTTAGTTTATCATTTTTATTCTTTTGTCAGTTGTAGCCAAGTGACCTTGCTTCAGATGACTGAGCATTAAAAAACCCTTTCTCGTAAATAATGTTGATTTGAATGGAATATTACAAAGAAATGCATCAAACCAAAAGCCCAATCAAAGACAGTAAGACACCAATTAACCCTTGACTTAAAATGTCTGAGAAGAAGTAATTCATGAGAATGTTTGATCCGCGAAACAGGTATTCTACAAAAGAAATTGCTGGAATGCAACATGGATCTGATGAGGAGAAAATTTAAGAATGGATGCTGCTTGTCAAAGAGAACTAAACAAGTTCATTATGAAAACTCTTGAATTAGTGGAACCAATGAATGCAGCTCATCTAAATATCTTCCATAAAAATCAGGGTAGAAGATGGGCAAATTCGATATATTCCAACGACGCAGAAGTGACTGAACTGAAGAAAAGCAATTGGTTCTCCATCCAATCCAATGCGGATTGAATAGACTTAGAGAAACTTGGCATAAACCAACCAACGAACCAACAATATTTTAAAGAATTATAGATTATTTGTCTAAATGTAACGTGTATCACAAGTAATACTATTTTATGGATACTCTGAATATCACTGCATCCGGTGGTGAAGCTTCACATCTAAAGTTCAGTGAAACATGGAGTGTCTTCTTTGTTGCTACTCCTCACAGGTAGGTCCACTCTGACTCGGGGCAGTTGTACTCGAGAGGGTCCAATCTTTGGACTTAACAGTTCTTTTTGGGTTACTATAAAAAATGATACCGGGATAAGAAAAGAATATTTCATCGTTAGGCGAATCTTATTTTTTTATATTTTAGGTAAAACGGAGACTTTCCGGGTTGAGAGAATTGATGTACCATTTTTATGCCCGTGGTGTAATGGTTATCGTCGTAGGAAATGGACACGGCAACACGAGTTCAAAACCTGGACGAGACTGATTGCATTTCACCTAGCACTAATACCTTTGGGAAAGGTATGAATCCAATTATTCTCCATCCTGTAGGGCAGACTGGGTTCTTCAGCCTTGATGGGGCAACTAGTCTAGAAGAAAGAAAATTCAAACCTGTTAAACTCCGCTTAAAAAATTGACCTTGTGTCATATCCTGCTCGAGCGGAGGGGTTGGTAAATATGGATGTAACATTTTTATACACCCTTTGCAATGAAGTTTTATTGGTGGTTCCAATTTAATAGCTTTACTATTTCATACTACACTCTGTTTGTATCATTGTTTGTTCTTTCATAACTTTTTAAAAATTATTTCTTTCACTTTAAATTTTCACTTTTATTCTTGCGTATTCCTCTTTCAACTTTCATTTCTCTTTTTACTTCTTTTCAACTTTATATTATACTCTCATTCTTTCCTATCAGTGAGAATTAGAATATTTCAGTTTAACAATTATTTGTATTCAATAAGAATACTTGAAACCATATAACTGTAAATTATTCATATTAAGAATAGGTACTTTAAGCAATAATTGTTTACTAATAATTTTTTAGTCACTCGAAATCATATAACTGTTTGCAAAAAGTGACGATTTTTTAAAAAAGTAGTCAATGTGAGTATTAGCATTTAATAGGAATACATGAAACCAAAATCCTGTGTGCAAATTATTTATATTAGATAGGAATAATTGAAACTATATTATTGTGTTCAAAAACTCTTAAGAAACACCGATTCAAATAATATAAATGGACAATGAATATAATTCTCTTGCCTATAACCATAAAACAACTCTAGTTGGGTTGACATGCCATTAAAATCAGTCAACCTTTTATAACTTTTAACATTACCCTTTTCATTTTATTTTTTCGTTTATTTTCCACCTCTTAACTTCTCTAAATTCCTCTCTCTCTCTCTCTCTCTCTCTCTCTCTCTCACTCTCTCTCTCTCTCTCTCTCTGTACCTCTGTATCTGTTCTTTCTAACGCCCACAACTATTCGCTTTTTACATTTTTATTTTCCTATCTAATTTTTCTTGATATATATTTCTCTAGTAATCTTTTCTTTTTCTCTTTTATCTCAACTTTTTGTTTATTTACTTGTTTATTCATTGATTGATTTGTTCCGTAACACGTTCCTACGCTAAAAAGAATTTTTTTTTCTTGACTCTACCATATTAAAACTCTCTCCTTTTTATTTTTCTGTTAAATTTTTCTCGCTCTCATTTCCCTCTTTCCCGCCCTTTCGCATTTGTATTTTTTCTTTTTATTCCGTTTCAATCCTTTTCTCACATTGTCATCTTTTTTTTCTTTTTTCTCATATTAATTCCTTCTCTTCTCTTTGAAAAAAAAATGTCTGCTGCTTCTCTCCGTCTTTCTCCCATGATCCTTCAGTATTCTGTTCACTTTCTGTCCCAATCCTCTTGTCTGAGACTATATTGGGATGGCATTTTGATTGGCTCTTGTTCCCCAATGGCTTCTTGATTAGATCCGTTTCCGTGCGACAGATCTAATCTGCTCTGTGTTACGCATACCGTCGAAATATCTTGAGTTGTGCTGGATGCGCAGCTATTCTGACACTAATAGCCCCAGTTAAGGCTTGCAGTATGTAGTTAACGTAAGAACCCACACAGGAGATTGAAGCGGTCGCTAATGTTAAAGAGCGGGATTATTTGACGAAGTAGAGGGGGTGGTTCAAGGCACTGGGTACGATGGGTGCGGCAGCAGGGGTTGGAAGCTGATAATAGAGCCGTGAGAACTATTAAAGATAGACTTTAATTTTAACTGTCGAAGAAATGACGAAACGTCAGGATTTAATTAATGCTGCACAGTCTTTCTTGCAGATGCCAGTTGCAATCAGTTGACTGCTTTTCTAACCATGCCTCAGTCTAAATATATAAGCTTTTCTAACTTTATACTCATATATATACATATCTATGTACGCAGACACGCACATACAAGGGTATGAAGATATATATATATATATATATATATATATATATATATAGCCTTATACCTAATTATATATATATATATATATATATATATATATATATATATATATATATATATATATACCTAATTATATATATATATATATATATATATATATATATATATATATATATATATATAGCCTTATACCTTATTATATATATATATAATTAGGTATATATATATATATATATCTAATTATATATATATATATATATATATATATATATATATATATATATAATTAGGTATAAGGCTATATATATATATGTGTGTGTGTGTGTGTGTGTGTGTGTGTGTGTGTGTGTGTGTGTGTGTGTGTAGGGATGTGGGGCTATACAAACGCAGACACACGCGCGTGCACACACACACACACACATATATAGAGAGAGAGATAGATAGATAGATAGATAGATAGATAGATTATTGTTGATCCAATAAGTAGAAAGTAAATATTTTATAAGAAACAGATCCGCAAATGATTTCAAATTTGCTATCAACGCTTCTATCATTTCTTATACTTGTGGTCTCCATGTGTTCGAAAAATTTACATCTTCTTCGGGATATTTAAATGGCGGAGTTAAGTCCGGCTATTCTTTTTATAGTAAATAATATTTTAATCGGTTTCTTTAATGTTGTTTAATTCTAATTTCGTATCTGTGAATGTCCTATTCGAATTTATTGGCCGAGAAGACCTCTCATCAATGTAATTTTTTGTTTATTGTGTGTGTGTGTGTGTGTGTGTGTGTGTGTGTGTGTGTGTGTGTGTGTGTGTGTGTTGTATAAAAAACGGAAAGAAAAATACATATAAATATATGAGAAAAATGTATCACTAAATATTAATTTAGGTCCTTCGACGCGTTTCCACAAGATATTTAAGATATGGAATTGCAAAAATCTCAGGTAGAAAATGTTTCGGTCATCTTCAGGTCGGGAATTATAAATTTAAAATAACGGTTTCTTGTATTCTCCTCTGATACAAACCAACCTTTCATAGACGGTATGTTTCTCCTTAACTTGTTTAAAAATTTACGTTTCATGACGTAATGTTTTTCGAATATTTTTTTGTATTAGTTAAAACCGCTATTTTGAATTCATTATTCCTACCTTGAAGAGACCTAAAACACTATCGACCGCAAATTTTAGTTTATTTATATAAATAAATTTTCGTTTATTTATATATTTTCGTTTATTTATATCTTAAATACCTTGAAACGCGTCAGTGGACCTAAACTGATATTTAGAAATAAAATTTTCTCATGCATTTATATGTATTTTTCTTTCTATTTTCTTTATATGACATATTTTTCAGATAAAACCTCATACCTTATATATATGTATATATATATATATATATATATATATATATATATATTGTCATCAACAGACTCTTTTGTTGTATCACAACTATTCAGTGTGGCTGAAGATGATTTACGTTGGGATTGAAAACAGGCTGACTTTACTTCAGTCGGATATCTTACCCCAGAGATCATTCTCGTCGTACACGTATATTTCTACATAAACGCTATCAGCTACCGAAGTGCTCAAATCGTGAGAAGAGCTTTGTATTTACGCGTATGCGGCCTCCAGCAATTCCCCACTCGAGTGGTCAACCCACTGGGGGGAGCATATATATTGTCTTCCTCAGACAGCTTCGTTACGTCACAATTCTTCAGTGTGGCTAGATACGCGAAATGCTTCAAACATATATATATATATATATATATATATATAATTTAGGCCAGTTAAACCGGAGTCGGGAATAATTCCGTCTTGACGAAAAATCATTCAACTATGAACATTTAATTTTTCCTGGTAAAGAGCTCAATGTAACAGACATCAGAGAGCAATAATTTCTTTAAGAAAAACAAAAAGCGGTCACTTTAGGATTATAATCCTAATGTGACTGGTTCTTTTTTTGTTTTACTTAAGGGAATATATATATATATATATATATATATATATATATATATATATATATATATATATATACTTTAAGAAAACAACAAAACTGGTCACATAGGATTATAAATTTATTTCCATCCTGTTACGCATTTTTGAAATTTCCAAAAACACGGAAAAAAATTAACAGGACTTCTTCAGATCTTTTAGATAAAAAAACTAGAATAGACACAGAAAAGTGGCAGGGGATAGAAGAGAAGTGAAGAGTTATCTCTTCATTAAGCCCACTTCCGTTTTTAATTTTAATTTCGGTTAGAAATGTAGTAAATTTTCTTCTTTTTTTTTTTTCGTGTTTGTGGAAATTTCAAAAATGCGTAACAGGATGGAAATAAATTTATAATCCTATGTGACCGGTTTGTTGTTTTTTTTTTAAAGAATTTATTGCTCTGTATTATTGTTACATTGAGCTCTTTACCAGGAAAATTAAAATATTCACTCATGAATAATTTCTTGTCCTGATGGCATTACTCCCAACTCCGGTTTAACTGGACCCAAGAATACTTATATATATATATATATATATATATATATATATATATATATATATATATAAGTATAATTGGGTTTGTGGATGTCCGCGTGGCATCACAGCTAAAGTGCTGGATTTCGACATCGTAGTGAATTCGAACTCCGTTGGCTGTTTTACAGTCACTTTTGGGTTAATATCCTTAGAAAAGGTATGAACCTCCTTATCCCCCACGCATGAGCTAAATTTTAATAATAATGTTCTTCTGCATTGATAGCTTGGTATCAAATAAACCAAGAAGATTGAAATTCCATTAATCAATGAAACAAAAGCAAATATTTTGTTGTGAGGCTATGAATATATTCTAATATATATATATATGTGTGTATGTAACATCATACTTATATATATATATATATAATATGCCATACACGACCATATATATATATATATATATATATGTAATTTGTATTTTGGCTAAAGATCCTCTTTTAGACATATTATATTGAAAATAATATACAATCAATTGAATTTTAGCATTTTATTCAGATTTTCTTGTTGGTGAAGAAGATGGCGGTTGTTGGCAGTTTAAAACTGTTCTAAGTTTTTGTTAGAGTTGTCTGAGGACGCGTACTTTTGACCATCTTTGGTCATTGCCGAGGATGTGGGAAGTTCTGTTTTGTAGGATGCTCGATTTACTGTCTGCTCACGTATTATTAATAGGTGTATTCATCATGAGCATAAAGGTAAAAAGGTTTGTATGATTACATCATATAAAGCCAATCAACGGATTAAAATTGTCATTTTTGAGAAAAATGGTACAACATCAATGAAATTTTGATGTTTCCTATGTCTATAGAAATATTTAATCATTAAAATAACCTCCATTGCTTTCTAGAACCTCTCATCTTATGTTAACAGCTTATGAATACTACGTTTAGTATTTGATGCAAAATTTGAAATCAACCGGTGTTCAATTTCTCTTGAGGTCTGACTAAAAAATACTTATAATTCTGTCATCAAATGTGAGTCAGTGCTTACACAACACCGTCAGGTACCTTTTTTGAGACACACTTGTAACTGTTGAAGAGAAGTTGATCATTAATTATAACGTTAAACGCCGTTGGGACTGGATCAGTCGAGAGGTTGACTTCATCCAAAGTAGTTCAAGTTGAGCGTATAATGAGATATTCAAGGAATTGTCCATCATGAACAGTTAGATAATAATCAAACAATCACCTATAATCTCTACTGAAATCAGCAACGTCGTTTGAAAACAACTTTGGACAAAAATACGTCCATCAATAGTCAACAAAAAGGAAAGCATCCGCTATCACCACAATGACCGTTCTCTCACAGTTCAAGTGATTAAAAATCTCTTAAAGAAGCTCAAGTGGTAGAAATTGCTTCATTTTCCATATTCTTTAGATCTTACTCTGATTATCACTTGTCTAGGGGATTATAGAATCATTTCGATGGTACTTCGGTTGACATCAAGAGAAGAGGTTAAACAAGAATTGGTCTCATATTTTTCATCCGATTCTACAGAGTTTACACAAAATTATTAGTAGATGAATGAGGTTCTACAAAGCAATGGAAGTTATCCTAATGATTTGATATTCCTATTGGTCGAAGTTTTTTTCATTTATGATGAAATCTTAGATCGAACATTACATACGTTGAAAAATTGAAGTAAGACTATGTACTCTTTAAAGTAACCACTTTTAATTCGATTTTAATAATAATGATAATAATAATAAGACACACAAAAAGCGCTGGAAAGAAATACAGCAAGTAAAACAAACAATACAATACGAGGCGAAAGAAGGTACTGGCTAAAGAAGGTACTGGCTAAAGAAGGAAGACTAAAAAGATATTGAGATGGAATAAAACAATACATACAAAACAGGAAATTCTAAAACAACGAAAAAAATTCTACCAGCAAGTAAGGGGAAGTGCACGAAGACATTTCAACGACCAGAAAAAACAATTTTGGGAGTAAATTATGGGGACGAAGAGAACATAACAGAAAAGCCGAATGGATAAACAACATAGAGAAAGAGGTACAATGGCTAATAATAGACTTTGTGAGCCTTAAAAATCTTTACAGAGCTCAGTTCCGTCTTATATACTTGACTAAAATCAAAACCTTTAACAACGGAGATGTCAGTCACTAAAACAGAACTCCTCTCAATTGATATACACCACTTACTGAAACTCAAATATTTCCAACTTAAATTCGTGTTTGGTGAAAATATTTAACAAATTGATGCAGAGTTTAATATGAAGTAATAAAACTGTTATACAAATTAAGTATTATATTAACCATATTTACCAACCCCTCCGCTCAGGCAGGATATGACACAAAGACAGTTTTTAAGCGGAGTTTAACAGGTTTGAATTCAGAGTTTTCCTTACTAGTTGCCTCACCAAGGCTGAAGAACCTAATCTGTCCTACTATTTACCCATAGCTGGAGGGAGAATAATTGGATTTTACCTTTCCCAATGGTATTAGTGCTATGTGAAATGCAATCAGCCTCGTCCAGGATTTGAACTCGCATCGCTGTGTCCATTTCTTCCGACGATAACCATTACACCACGGGCACCTCCACTTACACTTAAGTATTATATTAACACTATATCACACGCCGTTTCCAACAGATGTTGTAAACAGCGTGTCTATAATAGTGTTTTTTAAGCCTAAACTAGAATGTCAGTCAGACAACTACAGTATGTTGTTTATCGGCGTAATTTGAAGAAGGTTCGATTGATTGTGAATTCATTTGAATTTAAGCTCCAATGTATAAGATTTGCACGTTTCATATATGGTTGCTGTAATTCTGATTTCTGAGAAGAATTAGGTAGAATATAATCGACTGAAGTAATGACAGTTTAGTGAAGCATAATAATTGTTTATTGACAAGACGCTCATTGCCATCACTTGTATGTCACAATATTTTAAATAAACGTGACTTGTATGATATTTATTGACGATTAAAAAGCCTTCATTTTAAAATAGCTCACAATGATTTTAATAGTATTACTCATACACATTTATAAAGTTAAACTTCAATAAACTTATCAAATGCTTTAATTACTGGTTATCGTAGCTTATTCTAATTTAGGCCTACAAGGTAAATTTTGACCTAGTAGAAGCCTTCTCTATGTTCAGGGTAGACCTATACAGAAGATATAGGTCTAACACAGTATGTTTAATTTATATGTATCTTTAGATCGACTTATATGCCAGGTTGATTTTGCATACCACAATATACAGAAATTCCAATTGTGAATAACATATGAGATGATAAGGTAGTATTTATTTATGACTGGGCTCATTAACTTTGGCAACCGGTCTAGAAAAAAAAAATAGATTTAAACCGCTAAAAATGACCTTGTGTCATATCCAGCTCATCGGAGATGCTGGTAAATAAATACTACCTTATCATATAAGTCGATCTCAAGTTACAAAAAAAAAAATTTGTATCTTGAGATCGACTAATATGCCAGGTTGATTTTGCATGCCACAATATACAGAAATTCCAATTGTGAATAACATATGAGATGATAAGGTAGTATTTATTTACCAACATCTCCGATGAGCCGGATATGACACAAGGTCATTTTTAGCGGTTTAAATCCATTTTTTTTCTCCTAGACCGGTTGCCAAATTTAAAGAGCCCAGTCTTTCCTACTATTTGGCCGGAGCTGGAGGAAGAATAGGTGGATTCATAGCGTTCCAAAGGGAATTAGCGGCATATAAAATGCAAATAGACTCATCGAGGATTTGAACCAGAGTCACCGAGTCTATTTCCAAAGACGATAAACATTACACCACGATAGTAAGACATTTGACAAACACTTATACGGCAATCATGTCATTCCCTGAGTCTACACTTCTACAACGCAGTGGCAAGATTTGCAAGATAATTGGTGACTATAAAAATTGTTGTTTCATTTCAACATATCTTCTCTTAAACTTTTCTCGTAAAAGAATACTTACAAGTCAGCTAAAGTCTTTGGAATTAACTTCGAGAAGGTTTGCTTTTACCATGTCTTAGTCATTTAACTGGAGCCATTTCTATCCAACAATGTATATATATATATATATATATATATATATATTTCGATATATATACTGATGCTTTAAAACTTAAACAAACTTCCAAAAATATTGAAACCGATAGTTATGCTACGCATATCAGAGTCGATGTCAAGATTCAGCATTTCTCCAAAGTATTGAGGTATGACGAGTAATGGAACTTACTAAGCCACGTTTGCCAATGACATATTGGTTGCAGGTTTTAATTCATAATTATTTTTTTCGTTTTGACTGATTTCCTTAGCAAGATTTGAAAGTTCTGCGCACCTTACGATTTAAACATAAGTTGGTAGGTGGTAGAATAAACTGATCCAGAGCTTTCCCAAAGAAATCAATGGCAAGTGAAACCCATCCTCCTTCGGAGTTTTCAACCTGTCGCACCGATTCTATTTTTTTCGACGATCACCGTTATACCACTTTATATATATATATATAGCTGTTTCGCTTTCTTTCTTTCTTTCATCTGTTTACTCTACTAATGTCTTATATTTTCCTGACAATTTCTCATAACTCAGTTGTAAGAACCACTTGCATGACCGATATATACATATATATATATATATATATACTCAAATTAATTTACATGTTGATCGCAAGCTGGCTTTTTTATTATTTTGTTTGTTTTTTTTTTTGTTTGGGTTTTTGTTTTGGTTAGTTTTTTGTTCTTTGATATTAATAAATATTAAAGACGATCGCAACCATATTTCAAAGAAATAGGATAGGTACCCATATGCTGTAAGAATAAGATTATAATATCATAAAACAATGCTGAGCTTTTCGATAAGTTTGGTTACCTGTGTTGATAACAGGGTAAATCTCATACCGAGATCCCAAATAATTTGAAGGGATCCAGGTAAAGGATTTTCATAAAGTTCACAAGATTCATGTGTTTATCATTACGGATCACCAGTTTTAAAAAAAATTTGTCGTCTGATCTTCAACTACGTAAAACGTTATCTCGACTTTTCAATGACGTATAACATCACTGAATCAAGAATTTATTATTAAGGTATTGTACAATGGCGACACTCGGAAATTTTCTTTTCCTTTACGTTCAGTTTCATATTGTCTGTCCAGTTCAAACTTGTTACATTGAATTAACGCTTCAACCCTGGAACTTTTGGAACAGGGTGTCTCAAAATAGATTCAACTCATTAATATAATTCATATAGCATCAAGTCATATTTCCTCTGGGTCTTAAAAAACAATCATATCACTTCAGAAAGGTCAAACCAAATGAAAAGGGCAGAAATTTATTGCACGTGAAAGATCAAGCTCTTGCGAACGTTTTCGGGGCGACTTTTTGAACTCCTCTTAGTAGAATCCCTCACCAAATCCACATTGTCAAGACATCTTGCAATCAACTTCCTGCCAGATTTGGGATTTCTGCCTTCTTGTTGAGGTTGTTTACTGTACCCGTGGCTTGTAATTTGTGTACCCAACGATGCATTTTGCTTTTCTGGAAATAATTAAGTTAAATTTCCTGAAATATCTTATATGCACAGTTTTGAATGATTTTGTCTCCAAATAAGAACTGACGCAAAATAGTTTTCCTCTATGGGCCAACTGAGGATTAACTGTTGTTATAGTATACAATTTTCAAATATGAAAGAACACAACATTAGCATTTATTTAGTTATTAGCAGTCACACGGGTCCCATGTGTAATGAAACACACTGTATAAGTAGATTTACTAGCAGTCACATGGGTCTCTTATATATGGAGACACCCTGTATAAGTAAATTTTTTAGCAGTCACATGGGTGCTACAAAAGATTATTTGCGCCGGCAACTTGCTTTGTTATTCCCAGCAGGTGACAGAAAACTGACAAAGCTCGGTGGTTTTGTAAGAAACTGCTTGCATACTCTTTATTAATGACAATAATGCCTTGGAACTATACATAACCAGTGAGTCATTCTAAGAAAAGTTTTTTGTTGGCCAAATAACCGTTGTTTTTGTTACTTTCTCATTTTTAGTTTGCTTTTTTTTTTATTCAGCAACATGTCTATGTAATATAATCCCATCTGAATTGGTCAAGCAAGGATGAACTCATAAGTGACGTTTTTCCTATTATTCCTTTACAGAGACGTGCCAGTGTTAGCCGATTAGCTAGAACAGTTCCGTGGATGTTGTCTGGAAGATCTGCCGGAAGCGATGAATGATAGAGACGGAGAGAGAGAGAGAGAGAGAAAGAGAGTCTGGAAAACCCATGCTGACACCGCGATTTGAAGAGGATATATATGTAGTTGAAAAGGAAAGACTCTGTTTTTAGAATTTAGGGGCGTTATTCACTGATCTATGGCCCATTTAGCCATCATCCTTCTTAATCAAAGAATTTTCTCAATTTCAAGTCAGATACGACTCAGGAGTAGAGCATAATAAACCTTAGCAGTTATAGCAATCATAGATATGACATAGCTGTTCTTTGTCATTCTGAGATCACCTTTCTTGTGGAAAAGGGGATACAGTCTTTGGTCAATTTTTCTATTGTCTTTTATTTATGCACAGCATTTCATAATTACAAAAGAATATCGTTAAATTTTCTTATCTTCCCTTCTTCAGAAAACATTACGTCGAGACCAGCAGCTTTTCTGTTTGTACTTTTTTTCAATTGGTCTATCCGTGATTTGGGAAGGGTTTCCAAGAAGATTCTTGAAATATTCTTTCCACCAATGAAGTCTTTCTTCTTGGCTAGCTGCATTTATTTTTGTTCTCGAGGTGCTTTTCCTACTTCTCACTTCATTTCCTGTCTGATATGCTTATCTTGACTTTCTCTCATCGACCGAATTTCATTGATGTGGCTTTGGATATATTCTTGTTGTTCTTTTGAGTAAGTGCTAGTTAGTTCTCTTTGGCCTTTCTAACGTTTCTATGCATTGGCATTTGTTGGGTTTCCTTTATTAAGTAACTATACTTTTTTATGTTATATCGTTTTTCCTAATTGCTGTTGAATCCAATGGAATGTTACGATTGACTGTTGTTTTGGTGGGTATGCATTTAGCTGCTGCTTCTATATGGGCGGTAACAAAATTTTGATATTCATCATCTAGAGTATACCTTTCTGATGCCTCCTAAAGGGAGTCAAATTTATTTCCTACAGTAACTATTCATGGATTGCTTATATCACAATTGGCTAGTAAGAAACAATCATATCGTGAAATATTCTCTTGGTTTTTTTTTCTGCGTCGGCTCAGGCGAATCTTTACTGAGACAATTTGTGTTCGGAAGATAGTTCTTCAAAGGAGGAATATTCTTCCATGTTCAAAGTGCAGTTTGTCCACTTCTTATCTATATGCTTTAGAGTCATTTGAGTAAGTGTCGAAAGTGTATTCTATTTATTTTTTTGTTTTTGTCTTTGTCTTTTGCTTTGTTTTGTTGGGGGTTTTTTATTGGGGGAGTGTTTTAAACAAAAAGGCACCATCTACACTTGATGTAACAAACCTCTGAAATTTGTATACCAGTTCACTAACCTTGGTTGCAATATCTCATCAATGAAAAGAATTGCATCATATGCATAGGAAAGGCGTGGACTGCTATTGACAGTTTGTCCATCTTATGGAAATCTGTTCTCCCTGAAGATATAAAATGGCAATTCTTCCAAGATGTCATGTTTTGAACAAATTTTGAACGCAACGCCCCACAAAATATCAATACGGCCACCGAATATCTATCTTACAAACCTTCCAAGTAAGATGAACTGGGTAGTCCTCAATAAATAAAGACAAACTCAAAAGTGACGTTCTCTTACTTATTGTCTCTTTCACGTGAATGCACCAGTGTTGACCGACCATCAAGGATTCTCATACATTACCACTATGAGGACACTGAATGCTGTCTAGATGACCTGTCAGGTGAAATGGATGATAAGAACAGAAAATAGAGAGAGAGAAAGAGAATGAGAGAGAAAGAACACCGTGCTGTCTGCACAATTTGAAGATTGAGAGGGCGAGAGAGAGTGAGTGAGTGAGTGAGTGAGAGAGAGAATCATAGATGGAAACCCTGGCAGAAACTGTGTTTGTGTCAAGCGAAAGGAAGCTAGAGTAAAATATCAAGTGTGATAGATATAAATAAATTGACATAAAAACGGTTGCTAGAGAGCTCGATGTAAAGTCGTGGCATTGGAGTGACAGTTTAAATTATGCATTTAAATAAACAAAATGAAATAGATATAAAGGGAGAAAATATATAGATGTTACGTAAATCGAGATATGAACAGATTGGAATTGATAAACCGACCTTACCATATTAAGTTGCATAAACAGACAGACAGCTGGGTCGGTTGTTAAGCAGATATTAAGGGAGTAGACAGATAAATAGAGAGATTGATTAATTAGAATCATGAAACAATAAACTTTCAGTTTTCTGGAATTACAAAATTTAAATGACAAGAAATAAAGGCAATGATGATATATTAAGTGCTGCTGTCTTTGAAAATAAAGTTTTACCATTTTTTTTCCCTTTAGCGCCATTTGTATCATAATATGCTTGTATGTTTGCTGTTTCTCACGTTACACCCATCCACATACCCTCCCTGTAGCCAAGAGGGATATTCTTTCACCCTAGCCTTTGATCAAGTAAGATATTCTTCTATATGAACCTCTTCACAGCCACTCGTGATATTCTTCCACCTGCCTCAATAAAGTGGAAAATTCAAAAATCTAATCTTATTTCTAGTACTAACCATGCCTATAAAAACACACCTCTTAGTGCTAGAAATATGGAGTTATTCAGTACATAAAGTCATTCATTATTCCAGTATATGCGGTAATTACTACAAGCAGGACGGGTCTAATTTCTGTCCGATAGTTCTGGTCCCCAGCGATGTTCGTGATTGTCTCTGACATCGACGTTGTCTTACGTTAATGATAATGGCTTCAAATCCTGCCTTTCTATGAGTGGGGGAATGGCGTTTTTGTTGTGAGGAATTCAAATTTCCTGTCGGCAAGAATGAATAACCAACCGCTTCTTGGTCTATACTTATCGTTTTATTTCATCAGGATTACTGACTGGGTTAGGAGCAATGAACCATAATTGGAAAATTACGTCTTATCAATTAGACAGGTCTCGATTAATGGTTCAAATTATTTTCCGAGTGTCGACTGATCCAATCATAGTCATGGATTCCAATGACCCCTAAGGTCACCATCACCACTCAAACCGTGTGACATTTTTACGGTATTTTACACACTGTTCATAATTGAATTATAATTAATTTGAATGCTTCCCTATCTCTCAATAAAAGATTTCCTAAATCTGTTATGTAACACCTTGACCGAATGAAAATAAAAAGGATTAATTTAAACAAGAAAAGGTGATTTGCAATTTTATTTCATATAAGAGAGGATTCATCGTGGCGTTATAGCAAAAGAGCTAGATTGCAGCCTCGAAGTAATCGAGTTCGAACTCCAATCGTGTTATTACGTTCATTTTCAGATTGATACTTTCATATAAAGGTATGAGTCCTCTTACCAATATTTATCAACCCCTCCGCTTGGACAGGATATGACACAAGGTCAATTTTTAAGCGAAGTTTAACAGGTTTGAATTCAGAGTTTTCCTTCCCTGAGACTAGTTGCCTCATCAAGGCTGAAGAACTTAGTCTGCCCTACTATTTACCCATAGCTGGAGAGAGAATAATTGGATTCATATCTTTCCCAAGGGTATTAGTGCTATGTGAAATGCAATCAGTTCTCTTTTGAGTCCTCTTATCCCTCTAGCAATATGTTAAATTGTATCACTGCTGTTCTTTTACACGGATAGCTTTGGCATTGAATAACCCATGAAGGATTTATGCCATTAAACAAAAAAATCAAACCAACCTCATATATATCCCATTATTGTCTGTGTAATAAATAATGCAAAAATATACAATAACGTCGTACTGCTAATCCAAGAGGGTTGAGTATTCGTAGAGATTATTGCCGTTGTTTTGTGGTAAAACGGTATCTCCATAAGGCTGCTGGTGGCCTGTCGAAATGGTTAAGCTACTTGCTGGATTGTTTTCTTTCTACTCCTGGGATCCTTTCTTCTGCAAGGTCAGATTAGCCTTTCTTATATATAGTACGGATGACACAGATCGGCCCAAAATCATTTTGCTAAGAGACATATAATTCGGGTTTTAATTGGTCAGAAAATGACTTTATATCTCATTACTTTTCTTTTGCATTCGTCGAAGAAGTGGATGCATTGAGCCGATACAGTTTCGGTCCATATTTGCTGTATGAGTGTTGCTTGTCAATTTGAACTTTTCCGTTTGGGTTTTAAAAATGATTTCTGACAGGTGACAAGTAGAAAATAATAAAACCATTTGTCGGCTAAAAATCGAACAGGGAATTCCTTTATTCAATAATTTCAAGTTTTGCTCGTTTACGATCACACACACACACACACACACACACATATATATATATATATATATATATATATATATATATATATATATATTCATTATTTTTTTTATATTGAATAGCCAATGATACGCTTCTTTCACTGCCATCCAATTATTAAAAAATATATATATATTATGATACTAAGTCTAACGTAAAGTTGGGCGGGTTTCGATCCCAGCTTCAAGGGTCCTACGTGTCTAGCCACACAGAAGAGTTCTGATACGATGAAACAGTATGTTTGTGGATGACAATATATATATATATATATATATATATATCAAGCAAATACATAGGAAAGAAACTGACAATTACCAAGCACCACCTATGTCAACCCCATCCTTACATACGCTCAATCAATAATATTGAACATTCTTTATCATCATCATCATCATCATCATGTCGCGCTATCAGCACGGATATTCCTGACCTCTCTATCGTCCATTGATTTCAGCAGATCCTCCGGGCTACACCTCGTATCAGCACAGAGCTGTTGTATGTAGATTCGAACTGGACGTCCTGCCTTTGCTCGTCCACGTGAAGGGGTCCACAGGAGGACATTACTCACGTGCTCGTCCCTTCTTCTCCAGTAGTGTTCCGCATGTCTGCTTCGTCTAATTTTGATAGTTTTCGTGATGTGTTGTAGGTGGCCGTATAGTTGCTACTTTGTAGGATGTTGTCTCCTGGACTTGTTCAATACAGCTTGCAGCCTTCTTGTGTCATTGCCGTCAAGCTTTTTCTCCATCCATTTAGCCAGCGTCCATGTGGTGCATCCATATAGCAGTATCGACACGATCGCTGCTTGGAAGAAACTGCGCTTCATTCTATCGGTCAGGTCTGACTTTCATATGACTCATATTTACCAACCCCTCCGCTCGGGCAGGATATGACACAAGGTCAATTTTTAAGCGAAGTTTAACAGAGTTTTCCTTCTCCTAGACTAATTGCCTCACCAAGGCTGAAGAACCTAGTCTGCACTATTATTTACCCATAGCTGGAGGGAGAATGATTGGATTTATACCTTTCCCAATAGTAGTAGTGCTATGTGAAATGCAATCAGATTCAGCCAAGATTTGAACTCGTGTCACCGTGTCCATTTCCTACGACAATAACCATTACACCACGGGAACCTCCATGACTGAAAGTTTATCGATAGCTCGTCGCGTATTGATGTCTGTCTCAGTTGATGAGACACTGCTAACTAGGTAGGTGAACTTGTCAATTAGTTTCAGAGTGTTACCGTTTAGTGTTGAGATGTTGCCTGTTTGATTAAAGCACATATATTCCGTCTTGTGAGCATTGACATGGAGGCAGATGCCTGCAGCAGTTCGTTCCAGACTATGTAGCAGGTTTTCGGTTTGGGCGGGTGCATTTACCAGAAGTTCTATATCATCGGCTTAGTCGGCGTCGGTAATTGTTTTTGCGGGGTACCTTCTGCTTCTTTCTTTTGTTAGCTTGAAACCGTTTTCTTTGATTTTATCGATAGATGTTCTAAGTACGTAGTCTAGACAGATGATGAATAGGTATGAGGCTAGTGTGTCTCCTAGTAGTACTCCTGCTACAATGTCAAAGTAGTCTGTGTCTCCATCCGGAGAACGGACTTTTACTTTGGTGTTTCTATAGAGCGTCATTATGGCTGAGACGGTTTCTTTTGGTAGGCCGTAGGCGAGAAGACTTTGCTCCATCTTTCCCCTGTGAATGAAGTCCAAGGCCTTAGTAAAGTCAACAAATAATATTGTTGTTTGCAGGTTTTTTGAGCGTTCTCCTTCAAGAATTCGATGGATAGTCAAAATTTGTGAGGTCATGGATCTATTTCACCGGAAGCCATTTTGGTTCTTCCAAAGTATTTTGTCTATTTTGTGTTTTCTGCGGTTGTGTAGTAGGACATTGTATATCTTGGCTGCTATGGACGTACGTGTTATACCTTTTTAGTTCTTGGCTAATCTGAGGTCGCTCTTTTTAGAGAAGGGGATGATATATCCCTTCATCCATCTGTCTATAGGATTTTGATTATATACGGCATTACAGTGTCGAAGTAGTAGGTCGTCAAGTTGTCTGGTCTTCCACGCTTCTGGAGGTATTTCATCGAGCCCTGATGCTTTTCTATTTTAAATTTTTGTCAGTCCCTAGTCGAGTTCTTCTTGAGTAAACGGTCCTAGTTTGATGTCTAGTTGCTTACTTATAATTCTTGCGATTGGTTCATGAGTGACTTCCGGAGGGTTCCCGAGTAAATTCTCGAAATGCTGTTTCGACAGGTGTATTAGATCTTGTTGGCTAGTGGCTTTCAGTTTAGCTTTGGCAGTGCTCTTAGCACATCCTTTACAGATATAGCAAATTATATATATATATATATATATATATATATATATATATATATATATATTAAAGAATATTTGAATTGTATAGAGATGTTTAACACTATCAAAATTAATTTGTTACTTTCACACGGTGGTACCCTGTAAACTGAAATTCTTGAATGCATCATGATGTAAATGAAAATGCCTGTGAAGAGGATAGAAACGTTAACAATAGAATTGCCATCGCGTTTGGTTATCATTAACGTCAAAGTTATGTTATCAGACTTCGGGTCTTCGTAAAGATATCGTGGTTGTTCTAAGTCGACGGTGTTTCTCGACATGCAGTCAATCAGCCATTTTTGACATCGCTTTTTCTGGCGACACTCAAATTTTAACCGATTCGCGTCTTCTCGGCAACAATCTTTCCATTTATCAATCCGTGTCTGTCAATATTAAAACAAAGAATTTAATAGATAGTGAAACGAAGAACTTACAAACAACCATCCTCCAAGTTAGCACAAAAACATCGTTCGATATAGTATGTTTAAAGATAAAATGCACGATTTTTCCGTATAGTCACACCTACACGGCTAATAATCGTCCCCGGCAATGAATTAAAAACCTATACATCGTTCAGTGGTATCATTCCTCTGCATAGAGGCAGTCAGCGTACTCTACAGGCCCAGCGAACCGGGTGGTTTAAGAGGTTTTTCTCTTGCGCACGGTCCAATCGAATATGAATAATTCCTAAGAACATCGATTTGATATATAAATGGCATCCTAACAGATACTACTACGCCAAGGGATGTGGGAATAACGACAATGAAGGGTTTTGGCTACACTGCCCAGTTTTCGAGAACTGGAACCTCACTATCAGACGCAGTTTACCGAGAATACCATTTTAGTGGGGGGGTATTAAGAGAATACTGTTTGCGCATTCTAAGTCTCGTCGACAGTGTGATAAAATCTTTTGCTTCAAAAAGGAACTAAAGTTTTTTTTTCTTTATCATAGTGTCAGTTCAGTTAAATAATGTAATGCTTATAATTAATCGTATTTATTCAATTATTCTTTGGAATAATATATTAGTTAACGCTTTAATTATTCGATGTAATAATTCAACGAAGTTTTGCTTTTAATATTATTGTCTACAATGAGTTATTGATTTGGAATTATTTAATAAAGGAGTGTACGACATTGCATAAAATAAAGTTTGTGGAATGTAAATCAAGTCAGTAAGTTATACTTTTTAAAACATATCGTAAAAAAGTTAATACAAACATAAATATGGTTTGGTTTCTATATTTAACAGTATTTCTACCTCCGTGGGTTATTTAAAGCCAAGCAATCCTGGTATAAAAGTAGCAGTGATACTATTTAACCCACAGCTGGGGGATAGTCCGAAAGTAAACGTAATAGCGCTTACTTCGAGGCCGCAGATCAGCACTTTAGGCGACAGGGAATCTCCTGTATATATATACATATATATATATATATATATAACCGAGTGTTTATCCTCATCTGTTTATTTATATCATTCATCACCATGTTGCATAGATAGCACAGTTCTTTGACTCTCTCTCCGTCCCCCCCCCTCTCTCTCTCTCTCTCTCTCTCTCTCTCTCTCTCTCTCTCCACCTGTTCTTATCTCCTCTACAGTATATCTAGTGATCTAGATTCATGCACAAGGTTCATGTATGTAAGACCTTGTTGGTCGACCAACACTGGTGTCTCCATGTGTGGGTGTCTCAAAGAGAATGTCGTTTACGAGTTCATCTTTACTTTGACAACAGTGGCCGCCATGATTTTCGTTTTTCTTGAATGGTTTGTGAGATGGGAGGCTAGTGGCTGTACCACTGCTGTTTTGTTAGATACTACTTCCAGGATTTGTTCAAAACAATACTTAGCATTCTTGTATTGTTGCCATCTATCTTTTTCTCGAAGAATCCAGGTGATACATCCATATAGTATTACCGACGCGATCACCTCGGAAATTTCATTTTATCTTATGAGATAGATCAGATTTTCATGATCATCAACTTATCAAAAACAGTCCATACCTTTCCTATGTATATGTTGAGATCACTTTCAGTAGATTAGATACTGTTACCTCAGAATGTAAATGAATCTACTAATTTTAAAGGCTTATAACTAAGATTGGAGATGGCTCCCTCTTATTAGCTCTGTTTCATCTACATTTATGTAGAGACCGATGCTTCTCTCTGCGTGCTGTCGACGATGTGGTCGGGATTCGGCTTGGTCTGGTTTATTTGCGAAAAATAACAAGATCCTCTGCATAGTCTTCATCGGTGGGATGCCGTCTGTTTATTTTTCTTTTTTAAGGTGAAACAATTTTCTTTCATCAGATCTTTAAAAATTCATAGTAATCTACACTGATTATAAATATGTATGGCTTTAATTTATCTTCTAGCAAGACTCCAGCGACAATCTCAAAGAAGTCGGTGTCACCATCGGGTGATCGAGCTATTACTTTCGTTTTTTTTTTGTAAAGTATCATCTTTCTTTGGAAAGATCATATGCTAGTAGTAGTTTTTCATCTTTTCTCGTTGTATAGAATCATTCTTTGGAGATATCTAAGAACAATAGTACTACCTCGAAATTTTTGTGCGTACTCCTTCAATGATTCAATGAATATTCAGAATCCGTGATGTTCGGAATTAATTTCTTCGAAACCCGTTTTGATTTTTCCGAAGAATTTTCTCAATTTCAGATTGTATACGATTGAGAAGTTGGGTATTATAAAGATTTTAAAACTTTTGAATCACAATTTTAAAAAACTGAAAAAGGGTTTCATAGTTTAATATTGCGGTACAAACAAATTATTAGGGGTGTCGCTCTTAGCGTAAGTATTATTGTTGAAGAAAATTTAATCGTTGGCCCGATTTCAAATCTTTGACGGGGTATTTCACTTCACGTTAATACTTTGGGATGAGAGGTAAGTCATCTTTTAAATGTTTCAAATCTAGTTCTAATTCAGAATTTTCCTTCTCCTAGAATAGTTGCCTAACTCAGGCTAATAAATATACTGTTGAGTAGACCAAGTATAGAGATGAATACAATATGGGAACCGATAATTACAAAGATTAGATGAAGAAAAAAATCTATATATGAGCACAAGTAAAAAGTAATAAATAATTGTAGTAATCCTAGTCAAGTAAGAACATTAAGTTTATAAGTCCCAAAAATTCATTCTAAACTGTTATAGGCGTTGGTTCCCTAATCATCTGGAGGTTGCAGGTTCAATCCTGACTGCAGTCAAGTAACAATACAGGAATACTTAACACTTGTACTCGGTTACAGCTAACGGAATCGGAACAGGCGACCCCGTGGATTCAATAAAGGGCGTAGTTCGAAATTCTGTGTAGGTTCCCGAGTTCGACAAACACATGAAAAATGCCGGAGGACATATTGGTCGAAACTTTGTGGAAATAACAAGGAACCCTTAATAATAAAAAGCTAATAAATTCATTCGGCCCCACTATTTATCCATAGTTAAGGAATTCGTGCCTTCATTGAGTGCCTTAGCTCGAAGTAAAATGCAAATAGTCTTGTTCTGGATCACCGATTTAATTCCCAACGACAATAATACTTACGTTAAGCGTATCTTTTTGCCTAAATGTTTGTTTGTAATCATAGATATATTTTCAATGTTCTATTGCGTTTTTTAAATAACTCTTTTTTTATTTTTCCATTATCATGTTTGTATACAGTTAGAGGATATCAAATATTCCTGGCTAATACGAATAATTTACACACAGTTATACAGTTTCAAGTATTCCTATCTATTACTAATAATTTATACACAATCATATTATTTCAAGTAACAATTCGTTTTTAATAATGATAATTTGTTTGCACCTTTTCTATCATACATCTTAGATGCATCAGGGAGGTCTTTAGTGATGCGCTGTCTTCATTGCCGATTTCGGGTTATTTCTGCATCATATAGGTTCCGACATTAACCCCGGCATGACTCTGAAAGAGCCAAGCCGCCTCCGTGATCACGACGTGCTACGCTCGTGCCTCTACCAAAGCAAAGTTATATGGTATAAAGTATTCCTTTCTACTACGAATGATTTTTAAACCAATCTATTTGACCAATAGACAGGACTGAGTCAGGTATTAGCACTCAGGTCAGAGTAAATCCGGAAATAATAGAAATTAAGAGGGCGTATTCCAAATGACTGCCATTGTGCTTGTCCTAGTAATAAATGAATATCATATTAATGGGTTGCATCTATTCTGAGACACTCTGTACCACATAGTTTCTCAAGTCTCTTTTTACATCTTTTTTTTCTTTCTTTTTTCATTCTTTCTTTTATTCTTTCTTTCTTTCGATCTTCTTTTTTAACCTTACTACATTTTCCTTCATTTTTATAATTAATTTTTCGCTTCTTCATTTTTTATATCAACACCATTTCTTTCTTTCTTTCTTTCTTTCTACTTAATTTGCTTTCTTTTTTTATTTATTTTTCCCTTCTTTCTTTCCATATTAACGCATTTTCTAACTTTGTTCTTTCTTCTTTTTTAATGCTACTCAGTTTTCCTTCTTTTCGAATACGATGCATTAAAAATGTGTATTTCTTTGGTTGGAGCGAGAACTTTTCAGCGAATCTCGTGATTATTTACTTCCAATATCCTAAAGTAACTAGTAAATATCAAGATTAAGTTTGATTGCTATTTAATTTTTTCCCCATATGCCCTCTTTAGACCTTCACGAAAAGATCTTATTCCTTATTTCGCTCACTAATAACATATATATCACCCGTTTCTTAACGTAGAAGCAATATTTTAACGAAAAAACAAACAGGAATATATTTTTTGAACGAGAAAAAAATAGACAAAACAATTACCCACTTAACTCTCTCCCACTCAACCCCCCTTTATCTTCCCCCATCCTGTCTCGAAACTTTGACATATTAATTACAGTTGGTGAATAATCAGGACCGATGATTCTGAACTTAGGTCCCGTTTCGCTTTCAGGAAACTCTCGCTTTCCCGTCGATCGCCGATTGCGAATAGTCAACAATAGCAATTAATTTACCTTATCCCGGTACTTGTTTAATCAATCGGGGTATCCTGTCACGGGTGGTTAGTGATTTGGATATCAATAAGCCTACCAATTACAGGGAATCATTAACTGTACCGAGAAGAACTGCGTCCAAATATTCACTTGATTTTTATGATTTGTTTTTTTATTTAATTAAACCTATGGGTGGTTTTAAAAATACTGTTTGGGGCAAGGTGTTCATTCTAAAAGGTAAATAATATTTTAAAAATCAGATTTCTGTTTGTGCTAGGTTTTAAAAGTCCCATCGTTTATCGTACTATGAAATAAATTAGTGTATTTGAAGCGTTTATAGAAGAGTCTTCTTCCAATGTTACATGGTTGGAAAAATTAAGATGAAAGAAAATATTTGTGAAGATGAAAGAAAATACAAGTCATAATTAAAAACTATGTTTTAAAATAAAAATAAAAGGATTAGGAATTCTAGATGAAATTTCCATCTATCTTAATGGGTTTATAATACCGACATGATATTATTAGATATGTTAATTTAATAATCTCTGTTATAGTGAATTTAGTGTCTCTGATAAAACTGAGGTCTGTTTGATAGAAATATTGTTCAAATAGGAATTAATTATAATGATTTAATGATTGGTGCTCGTTCTAAAACATAAAGACGATCCTGATGTCTCTTTATATTGTTGGGTGCAACGAAATCATTCTAAATGCTAAATTACTATTACAATTAGATTTGTGATAGATTATAAAAGTCATATTGGATATCGAACTAATAAGTGTAATTACAGCAGAATCTATTTGTATTGTAAAATGACTCGGAGAATTTAATTATTTTCATCTTATATAAATCTAGAGCTTCGTTGGATTGGTTGGTTGGTTTGGTTATTATGGCATATCAACCATTGTAGATTATTTAATGCTAAATCCTTCTTATACATACAAACAGTTCTATTTCAAACGATTCAGTTTAGCATAAATCCAGTTTTTTTACACGCAGTTAAATATAAAAAGAGTTCTATTTCAAGCAATTCAGTCTAGAATAAGTCCGTAGTTTAAATGTCAAAGCAATTCTATTTTAGATAATTCAGTTTCGCATGAGTACACACTTTAGTTCTATTTGACCCATAGATACAAATTTGGGCTCGAGTGGACCTGAGAGCGATGGCAATAAAGAGGTAATCCGCACCCCTAAAAGCTCCAGTTTTACTGGAGCCTCACCATCAGATTTTTTACTGTCATGTCCAAGACACTCATTGGAAGAGTCTTACTCCTCTGCAGAGATGCAGCCGGTGTATTATACTGCCCCAGCTGACTGGTTCATCGTTTCTTCGGACATTATCTTATATTTATATATATATATATATACATAAGAGAGATAGAGAGAGAGAGAGAGAGAGAGAGAGAGAGAGAGAAGAGTTCATATATTTAAAAAGGTCTTTCCCAATTCTTTCTATAATGCCCTTGGTTTTAATTGCCTCTGTCCTCTCTTGCCAGTAAAATCCATAATCTATCTATATATCAATCTATATACTTCTATACATAAAGTTATGACAAAAAGTCACGTAAATGAATTAAAAACATCGACCAAACGCAAAAAATGTCATCTTTTAGGCAGGTATATTTTAAACTAAAACGAAATAAAAGTCTGTTTTTTCCACGTCGTTGCCATAATGTAACTTCTAACAAAACAGTCTCATTTCAACTGTTTCCAATGTTACCGACCTTCGTGAATAAATAGTAGAGTCAATCATCCTCCAGAAAGCGATCAGTCTATTGCCTCATTACAAGCACGTGTGATCTCCTTAAAGTTCCTGATCACTACACAACCGGAACGAAGATGAATAGTGAGGAACTATCAATGGGCAGAACAAAAGATTTAAAAATAAAAAAAATTAAAATATCTTAAAGACACAAGCTAATTGTCACTCTGATCAGTGGTGAAATCAAGTAAACTTCTTCTTCTTCTTCTTCTTCTTCTTCTTCTTCTTCTTCTTCTTCTTCTTCTTCTTCTTTTCTCGCTTGCCGTTATTGGCCATTCAATTTTCACTTCTGTTTGGTTTTATGTCTCTCCTATCGAACACGACATCGCGCTGGACCGTTATAAATGGGAATTTCGTCGATCGGTCTCCCTCCTTAATTTCCGCTCGTATTAGAAACTCCTGGACCGACAACGCCTATCTGCCAACGAAATCTCGAAACGTTTTAACGCCGACGCTTTATTTCCTGTTGCCTTTTTCCTATTCCACGAAGAAAGTCACCGGTATCGTAAAATTGCACTCCACTATCTTAATTTCTCGCTAAGTATTCGGTTTTCCCGCATTGTGTGAAGCTTAGAAGTCGATTCGCCGTTCGCTTTTCGCGGCTGCCGGATGAATTAACCTATCTTTCCATTTGGCATAATAACAAGAGAATAGCCGACGGCCGTCGATCGGATGTAGAAAGACATCAAGAATAATAAGTTTTCCTCGGCTACTGAGCAAAGAAAAACGAGCATCTTTTACGCGTTTTTACGGCAACACTCAATTAATGGTCTCTCTGGTTACAATAGTACGAAAATTATCAAGAGCCTTGTGGTTCGATGAATGGTCACTACGTTCAACTATGTGGTTTTTCTATTAATGGTACCTATGGTTAAAAATATAGTAGTTCCATAAATGATCTTTATATTAAAGCCTGTGTCAGTTCAATAAATGGTCTCTCTGGTTAGAATAGTGTAAATGTAGTCATACGTATGGTGGTTCGATACTTGATGTAAGAATAAGAGCAAAAAATATTATCAGAATGTTTTTTCTTCAAAGAACTTGCCTAAAAATTAGAGAAACAACTACAGAAAAAACAATTTTACCCTTTAAAGTCTCGTTTCCACTGACTCCTTCGAAGTAGTCTCCGACTAATGTTAACTCATAATTTAACGACGTTATTGAATTCAAAGAACTGACTCTTGATTAAACCTATTTGTTATGTGGTGCATTTTTTAATTTCCAAAGCATATTGATTTGAGTTATTTATTCTGATCCTTTGATGTCTTGCGGGAATCGCCATGCCTTTGTGGCTAATATGTGACCCGATGAGCCTGTCAAATAAATTTATTGACCTTCAAAGTAAGAATTTGACTGAGGTAGATTTTAGATTGAATTCAGTACATTGTAAAAAGTTGAATTTAACAGAAATGGATTTAGAAGGGATAAATTGGCAATATGGTGACGAGAAAGAAAACGCACGGAAAAAATATATCATGAAAAATGATGAGAAAATTGTTATTTCGATTTTCCCAATGAATCAGAAACTCAGACAGGAATTGATTTGTCTACAAACCAGAGTAAACGGAATCGGCTCGAGATTTGACCTGGTTAGGTCGGGACTTGTCAATTAACAGCCTGAATAACATGTTTTTTTTTCTTAAAATTCAAGTATGCAAAATTTCAATTTAATTTCATACGGTTATGATTAAACGTTTGCTGACGTCATGTCACTTGAACATTAAATTGTAATAATTCCATGTTTGGCAAGGACCGCCCCTTTTAGGTAAAAGTGAGAGTAAAGCTGATGTGGAGGGTGCAACAAACAGTGGGAGGTGGAATTGATTGTTCGAATCAAATTTCGGACAAGATTGATATTTTTTGAGCTTCGCCAACAACCTTCAGATGAAAGATAAAAATAAAATACAATGGATTCCGCCCCTCGACAGAGTCCTGCAGAGAGAACACGAGCTGACTACTAGAATTCCACGTTGCCCGGTGTTCTGACGTTTTACCAAACTGGTCTGGGTTTAGAAAAGGCGATGTGAATTATGAGAATTCGACAATTGCAGAGAGACCAGTAGACGAGCAGAAAGCGACAATTATATTTCCCATCTTGACATTCTTCCAAATTACTCTTGGTATAAAAAGTGAAGAAAGTCTGTCATATTACATCATGGTGAAATAATACCAAGGACTGATAGAAAACAAACAGAGCCCCTTTTCAGATTTCCGTACTCCGAAGACAACTAGAATAGAAATTCTAAACTTATACAAAGAATTGACAGACCATTACTTTGTGAACTGGATCTCTGACTTAACCCACCTCCACGTCCGGGATAGCTAAATACTTGTATCATTGTGAAAGATATTTTTCTAACTAAATATTATTATTATTACAAAGCTGTGTTTGTTTTCTTTTTGTTGGCATCTACTTTTTTTACTTTCTTAATTGTGCGGTCTCATCCATCTACTCATCGATCAGTGACTCCAATTAACGATTCTGTTGTCTGGATTTAAACAAATACAATGTGGGTAGATAACGAATTGATCATGTCATCCGAAGATATATCTGACCAGTGAAACGATCAGCGGACTGAAAGCGGAATCGCCCACCTAGTTTGGTGAAGGTGGATGTACCGTCACAAATGTACTGGATTGTGTCATCGTAGTAAATGGGTTCGAAACACATTCACCCTCACACTAATACTTTTGGGAAAGTTATGAACCCTCTTATCCCCCCAGCTATGATTGAAGTAATACCACTTTTGTCCTACAAGGGTGGCTTTGTCATTAATAATCCTCTAGGGTTAATATGCTATAAACCAAAGAAACCAAACTTGTGGCTCGTGTGCATTTCATCGTGGTTAATTTTCGGGGTTTAAAATCTGTGACTTATCGAAAGAGTATACATTAAGATCTAGTTTTTGGTCAATGTGCCTGCAAGATTCATTCTTGGAGAAGCTGTAAGATAGGAAAAAGAAAAAAATACATATAAATCAGATGTGAATTACGTGTTACAAGAGAAGACCATTTTTTAATTCTAGTTCGTGCTCCGGAAAGAATTTAGTTTAAAAAAGAATAAAACTTCAGTCACTACGTGATGTAATCATCTTTTACTTATAGGCATGAACAAAGTACAGCTACGGGATATAAGAAGTTGGACGGAAAAAAGTTTTCTAAATCTTTAGTTTTTCGTCCTTTTTAATATCGTTTTAATACAATTTTTGTACTCCCACCAAGAATATATTAGTAAGTATAAAGAAGTCAAGTTTTTTTAACATCCAGTGATATTTTGGAGGTTTTTTTTAAAAAAAAACCCCGAACATTGACAGGATGGAAAAAAATCAACTTCTTAAAACTTACTGGAATCTCATACTTAAATACATCATTACACTAACCATAGTTGTGTAAAAAAGTTAATTTCAAAACAAAAGAAGCCCTGAATCAATTTAAAAACTGGATAAGATTAACATGAAGATGAACTTTTTAAAGAACTTATTTTTCTGTTGCAAGTATCATTGGAGAACGAACGAAAAAGATTTTGGTAAACAAGCTTAGCTCTTTTATTTGGCTTTTGGTTACACTAATATCACTTTTAACTTAGATAACCTATGATTTTATCATTTCATATGAAAATAATACAATGAAAACATAGTAAACATAAATCCCTGTCGGTGGGTCTTAGAATACACCAACTGCATTTTAATATTCAAGTGATATTCTAGGAATGACAGTGAATCCAGAAATGAGGCTCTAGTTCTGAAGATCTGGGGAGTGTGGAATAACATTTCATTGCCATTACCTACGAGTTCCCTCTGAACTGTTGTGGTAGAACCTGTTATAGAACCATTGACAGGTTTGAACATTTTTTGTATTATATTGTATTGTTTAATTGCTGTACTGAAAATTATTAGTATCACGGAGGAATAGTTGATACAATATAACAGTGAGCAAATTATTTGTATTAAAAATAATTCCTTAAATTGTTTAAGAGCCCTTATTTTTATTATTCTACTCCGTAAGAGTTATCCACTTCAGCGATAGCTGATGGTATTTCACTGGATTTTGAGTGACAGCAAGTCTTCTAAAATCTCCAGAATTCTTCTGAGTATTCTAGCCGATCTTAGCAATGCTGTAGTTTGGATTATCTCTACTTCTTCTCTTATTTCCAAGTCTTCCAGTTCCTTTACCAATCCTTGGGGGATTGTTCCAAGTGCATCAATTACAATTGGTATCACCGTTACCTTCATGTTCCATAGTTTCCCCAGTTCTTTAGCAAAGTCTAGATATTTATCTCTTTTCACTTTTTTTAAAAATCTTACTCTGTGGTCTGCCAGGACAGCAAAGTCCACTACGGCTGGTGTTTTTCATTTCTGTAGACTATCACTAGGTCTGATCGTCTGGCCGAGATGAGATGATCCGTTTAAATCTCAAAATCCTTGAGAATTTAGTGTATCTCATTCTCCAGGAGGGATTTCAGGTTATGCATATACCACTTTTTCGTATGATATTATTATTATTACTATTATTATTATTATTATTATACACCATTGTGTTTTTTACAGAAATGTTACCTGGTGGTTTTACACTGAAGTTTGAGTGACAGTCACCTCAGATCTTTAGGTTTCTTCTGACTGTTCTTGTCAATCTTTGCAATGCTATTTGACGGGATGGTCTCGATTCTTTCTCCAATCTCTTCTTTATTGGTCTTTTTCCAGGATCTTGAGAACCGTTCAAAGTGCGCCAACTACAATTGATATTACTACCACCCTCATTGTGAATTGAATTACCATGACCAGAAAATCCGCCGAACACCTACGCACGATATACGGGAACACAGGACAGCTGTTTCGACCTTATTAGGTCACATCAGCAGTGTATACCGTAATCTCCACCCCTGGAGATCGAACCAGTGACACAGCACTGCACTGCACTGTACTGCATTCTGTGTCGCTGGTTCGATCTCCAGTGGTGGAGATTACGGTACACACTGCTGATGAGACCTAATAAAGTCGAAACAGCTGTCCAGTGTTCCCATATATCGTGCGTAGGTATTCGGCGGATTTTCTGGTCATGGTAATTCAATTCACAATAGTAATTCCTCTACTTGAAAAAAAAAATGTTTACCACCCTCATGTTTGACAACTTTTTTTACTTCTCGATTATTCCAAGTATTTGTCTATCTTTTCGCTTTCTTTTATTTTCACTCTATGGACTGCCAGAATGACAAAATCAACTAGATGACAAATTCTTTTTTTTTCTTCGTTAATAAACACTGTGTTTTATCATTTTGCCGGAATAAGGCAATCCTTATGTTTTGTTTTATAGTTCTATTAGAAAATTCAGTTTCCTTCTTGAAGTTTCCATTTCTCGCCTGTTTCATTCTTGAAGAATTCACATTTTTGTTTTTCTTCCCATTTTTATTTTCTTGTGATTTTTGGGGGGGAGGGGGGTCTGTTTGTTCTTATGTTGCCTAGGTTGTTACTGATTGCTGAAATAAGTCTTTCTTTGCTCTTTTTAATGTATTCCTTAAGACTTTGTATTGATGCATCTACCCATTCCTCAATGCTAGAGAGTCCTCTGCCTTCTTTTCCAGATACTTGTAGTCTGTCAATGTCATCTCTCGGATGTAAGATCTTGTGCATAGTCATCAATTTCTTGTCCTTTTGTCCACCTGAATTTCTCCCTTGGCCATTTGTAATTATTCAAATTATTCGCTCCTTGGGAGTTTTTCTACACCAGTTTTAATTAGTACTATTTCACTGAATTTTGTGTAACTGCAAGTTTTCTCAGGTCTCCAGAACTCTTCTCAGTATTCTGGCTGATCTCAATAATGCTATAGTTTGGTTTGTATCGATTCGTCTTTTGATTTCCAGCTCTGACGATCCCCTATCCAAGCATTTGGAGGCCGTCCCAGCGCGCCTATTACAATTGGTTCCACTGTCATCCTTATGTTCCAGTTTTCTTTATGGAGTTATTTTCTACTGCACTTAGAAGCGACTCAGTTTTTCTGTAAAAGATTATCTTTCTTAATCATGTTCAGGTCTTCTCGCTTGAGATTTCACCAGGTTGTCGCATGAAATATCCATACAGTTGTTTTTCTTCCCATTTCTGTTTCCTCGTTATTGGTAATCTGTTTGTCATTATATTATCGCTGTTTTTACAGGCCACTAAAATAAGTCTTTCTTTGCTCTCTTTTATTGTCCTCGGGTCGTTGTGCTGATGCATCCACGCTATTTCTAATGCTGGTGAGTCCGCTCCCTCCTTCTTTTCTTCATACATATTGCCTGTTTCTATCATCTCTAGGATGTAAAGCCTTGAGTATAATTATTAACTTACTTGTTCTCTTATCCATTTGTCTGAGTTCTTCGCTAGACTATTTTAAGAATCGTTTCGAGTACCTTACAAGGGATACTGCAATTATTCCTTTAATAAGATTTCTGCGAGAGAGTCTGGTTTAGAGAAGTTTTCTCGTTCAAGTGAGAAATTATTTTGTTATTTTTTCTTTCATATCTGTTTGATGGTGTCCGCTTCCAGTATTCCTAAATACTCCTAATTTTTCTTCTTCTCCAAGCGTCCCGATTCCTTCCTGATTTGGCAGTTCTATTGGTTCCGTTATTTATCTTTTCTCACTTTTACTCATGAGCATAGCACATCTTTCTATGCCAAATTTCCCTCCTTTATCCAGCCGGTATATTCTCATTGCTTGTATCAAAATCTCCAATTCTTTTTCATTTTTTGAAGACATCTTGGAATTATCCATATACATAAGGTGATTCAACTTTTTTTCAGATTTTTATATATTTGTTGCCCTCATTGCACTTCCTACGTTTGTTAATGAGTGGCATCATTGCAATTAAAAAAAGGTAATAGTGAAAGAACCTCTCCCTAGACGATGCCTCTCTGAATTTTATCCTTTTCTAAAGTTTTTCATTCTGCAGTCAATTCCACTTAGTATTATTTCATGGGGTCAGTGATGAATTTTATCACTTCTTTGGATATCTTTTACGTTTTTGGTTTATGAATTTGTGTTGTTTGCATTTTCCACTTCATAGGGAGATAGGTCATGGGACTATAGCTGCTGAGGATAGTTCCATTTAAGTTTTTTTTCGGGATCAGGGTAGTCTTCTCCTTAGTCATCCATTTGGGTACCACAGTTTTAGGGTATCAGTGTAGTCTTCCCTTTAGTCATCCATTTGGGTATATCTGTTTTGGAGTATCAGTGAAGTCTTCCCCTAAGTCAACATTTTGGCGTTTATTTTTGGGGGTGGATATCTGGGTAGTTTTCCTTTAGTCATCAATTTGGGCATATTCGGTTTGGATTATCAGTTTAATCTTACCTTAGTCTTCCATTTGTGCGTATTTTTAGGGTATCAGTGTATTCTTCTTCTTAGTCATCCATTTCATTATACCTCTTTTGGAGTAACAGTGTATTCTTCTTCTTAGTCAACAGTTTGGGTATATTTCTTTTGGAGTATCAGTTTAAACCTCTTTCTTAGCCACCCATTTGGGTTTATCTATTTTGGAGTATCAATACAGTCTTCCCCTTAATCATCCATTTGGATAAATCTGTTTTGGTTTATCAGTGTCTTCTCCTTCGTCATCTAATTGGGCATATCTGTTTTCGGGTGTCAGGAGAGTCTTCCTTTAATCCTCCATTTGGGCATATCCAGTCTGGGTTATCAGTTTACCTTAGACATCCATTTGGGTATATCTTTTTTGAAGTATCAGTGTAGTCTTCCCGTTTGTCATCCATTTAGGTATATCTGTTTTGGGGTATCAGTACAGTCTTTCCCTTAATCCTCTATTTGAGTATATCTGTTTTGGGGTATCAGTGTAGTCTTCCCCTTATTCATCTATTTGTGTATATCTGTTTTGGAGTGTCAGTGTAGGCCTTCCCTTAGTCATCCATTTGGGTATATCTGTTTTAGTTTATCAGTGTCTTCTTCGTCATCAATTAGGGCATATCTGTTTTCGGGTATCAGGGGAAGTCCTTCTTCAGTCATCCATTTGAACATATCCAGTTTGGGGTATCAGTTTAGTCTTACCTTTCGTTATACTTCTGAGCGTTTCTTTTTTAGGGTATCAGTGTAGTCTTTCCCTTTGTCATCCATTTGAATAAATCTGTTTTGGAGTATCAGAGTAATCTTCAACTTAGTTATTTATTTGAGTATATCTGTTTTAGAGTAGCAGCAAAGTCTTCCTCTTTGTCATCTATTTGTGTATGTTTTTAGAATCAGGTTAGTCTTCCCCTTAGTTATCCTCTTGAGTATATCTCTTTTGAAGTGTCAGTGTAATCTTCCCCTTAATCATCTATTTGTGTATATCTGATTTGGAGTGTCAGTATCGTCCTTCCCTTAGTCATTCATTTGGATGTATCTGTTTTGGATCATCAAAGTAGTCTTCAACTTAGTTATTCTTTTGAGTATATCTGTTTTGTTGTGTCAGTGTAGTTTTCCCCTTAGTCATTCACTTCGATTTATCTGTTTTTTGGTATCAGGGTAGTCTTCCCCGTTATCATCCATTTGGCTATATCTGTTTTGGGGCGTCAGTGTAGTATTCCTCTTAGTCATCCATTTGGGTACATCAGTTTTGGGGTATCACTGTAGTCTTCTCCTAGTCTTCCATTTGGCTATATGTATTTTGGAGTATCAGCGTAATACAGTATCGCCCATAATTAAGAGCGCGCCAACCAATATTTTAGTAGAAAGCTAAATTTCTTCTGTCACAATCATTATCATCATCAACTTGGGCTGATAATATAGAATTCCATGACTCTCTCGCTCTCCTCTCTCCTCTCCCTCTCTTTCTCTCTCTCTCTCTCTCTCTCTCACTCACACATACACACACACACACACACACACACACACACCATCAGTCATTATCCTCCATCGCTTCTGGCAGGTCCGTTAAACTGCATCTGGTGTCCACACTGGACTGATGAAAGTCCTTGCTGATTGGCCATGTGTGGGAGTCATTAAAAGAACGTTACTTATGAGTTCATCCTTACTGGCTTCAGCTGTGCCCTTCATGTCTTATTTGTCTTATTTCCATAGTTTTTGAGATGGTAGATAAGTGGCCATACAACTGCTGTTTTGTGTGGTGCTACTTCTAGGATTAATTCAAAACACCACATAGCATTCTTGTGTTGTCCCCATATACCCTTTTCTCCATTTATTTCAGTAGGGTCTTGGTATTGCCTCTAGTAAGAAGTACTGACACAGCCACAGCTTGGAAGTAATTCCGTTTTATTTTATTACAGTGATCAGATATCTGAATGATCAACAGCCTGCTAATAGCAGTCCACACCTTCCCTGCATGTTCGTTGGCATCACTTTTCATATATGAGATATTGCTACCGAAATTTATGAACTGATCTCCTAATTTTAGTGGCTCGTCACTTTAAGAAGACATAGCTCCTTCTTGTAAACATATTAACTCTTTTTTATTTGCATTCAAGTAGAGACCAATGCCTCTTGCTGCTGGCTCTAGTATATACAGCAGAAATTCAGCTTTGGCTAGTGCAATTTTAAGAAGTGATAAATCATCTGCATAGTCTGAGTATGTTATAGTTTCTGCAGGATATCGTCTGCTTTTCGTCTTTTTTAAGTGTGAAACCATTTTCTTTTATTTAAGCGATTGATGTTCATCGTACGTAATATCGATACATTATAGATTCATGTGGTATTAAATGAACCATTGCTTTCATGTTTTTTGAAGCATCTTCTTCATCATCTTCATCATGACGTGCGGCTAGCACAGATATCCCTGACCCTCTCTCTCCATGTGTCCCTATCATTCATCGCCTTCGGCAGGTCTTCAGGGTTACATCCCGTATCATCACATAGCTGCTGTATGAATGTTCGAGCTGGTCGTCCTGCTTTTGATTGGCCATATGCGGGGGTCCACAGGAGCACATCACTTACGATCACGTCTTTGCTTCTCCAGCAGTGTCCGGCATGTCTGGTTCGTCTAGCTTGTATAGTTTTGGTGATAGATGGTAGGTGGCCGTACAGTTGGCGCCGTGTTGGGTGTTGCTGCCAGGACCTGTTCAATATTGCTTGCAACATTCTTGTATAATTGCCGTCGAGCTTCTTCTCCGACCGTTTAGTCAGCGTCCAAGTAGTGCATCCATACAGCAGTATCGACACGACCGCAGCCTGGAAGAAACTGCGTTTCATTTTATCGGTCAGGTTTGATTTCCATATTATCAAAAGCCTATCGATAGCTGTCCATGCCTTCGTTAGCCGTGTGTCGATGTCTTTTTCGGTTGATGAGACGCTGCTCCCTAGGTAGGTGAATTTGTCAACCAGTTTCAGGGAGGTTCCGTCTAGTGTGGAGATGTCGCCTTTCTGGATTTTATTAATTCGGCTGGAACGTTATATTATCAAAGTGGATATTATTAGATACCATTTAATCTCGAATTCTATAACATTGAAAGTGTGTGATCAAAATATGATTATTTAGTAGTACAAAAAGAACTACATCCCTATGGAAAATTCACAATAGTATATTTTCAAACCGAACTTGATATTTTCCTTGATTAGATTTTGAATGCTGTAGAGTTTGGTAATAAATAACTCCTAAAAATATCCGTTTTATAATTTTTTTTTACTTCTTTAATGGAATATTATTAGACGATGTGTGTACTTATCAAATCCCTTTTCCCCATGCAGAATGTGACATAAGGTCATGCGGAGAAAAGCTTGTAAGATTTCAGAGTTTTCCTTCTCTTAGACTGGTAGCCTAACCAAGACTAAAGAACACAGTCTCTCCAGCTATTTTTCCATAAATGTGGAGAGATGAGATTTTATATTATTCCAAAGGGCATTAACATAAAGTGAAACACTTCTTTAAGGATATGAATGTTACACTATGTAAATGTATATGCTTATGTATTTTGCATTATTAACCTCTACGGAATTAAAATTGTTAAAGCAAAAATATTAACATCTTGTAGTACGAAAATAAATATATTCTTTTGCAAAATTCTATATTTCAAAGACAAATTTTCTTTTCTTTTCCGTGGTTACTGGTTCAAAACTGAAGAAGTCTGTTAAAAATAGCATCTAATAGTTCCTTTTGCTTATTGAATAATGTTTCACAACAAATAATAAAGTCATGGTAACTTTGATTTAGAAGATCTTATTCATTTCATTTTTGATAATAATTGGTCGATTAGTATGTATACCTTTTAAAAGAAGAACAGTAAATATCACCTGTTGTTTATCTGACTAATAATTATACGAGAGCGCATCAAATTGTCTCTAATGAAGGTTGTAAACACCTGGCTATATGCAACTTTCTGCACAGTGATTTCAACTCCCAGTTGTTATAGTTTCACTGGTTTAGTCAAAATTGGACAAAACTCGAAGAGGTGTTACTAAAAGAAAAAAATACAAAGACAAGTTTTCGAAGGAGACCTTGTTCACTGAAGTGGTGGGTGTGATACTTTATGACTTGCTTCAAGCTTTGTTTTCCTCACTTTCGATTTCTAACGTACGTCGTGAACTCTTACTATCGAGTAAAACTGTCTCTTGTCACTGACTACCGACCAACTGGTCTTGTCTTCTAGCTAACTATCCTCACTCACTCTCGCCGGCTACCCTCTTCTCATCTGTTTGTTTTTGTTTGCTCTCTTACTCTGCGACGGGCCTTCGAGGAGGCTGCTTGACATTCGTGCCGGGTAGTTGTTTACGTACTATGGCCTCAGAGAGCCGTCCCGCGCAGCTAGGTCTTTGTCTGTTTGCAGGACTAAGTTTATTGCTAAGTACCTTAGGTGCCCGACTTGGGAAATGCAGTCGGGGTCAAGAATTTTTGCACCTGCTGCGCATGAGTTTGGATTTGTGCGCGGCCTCCACCATAAAACGGCCTTGTGCTATATTCGGACACAGTGTGATATCAGATAAATCGTACTTTACAATGTGTGTTTGCTTCTATTCATCTTAGACCCCACATATCTAAACAGGCCAACTTTTGATCTACTGGCTTCCAGCCGTGCCCTAGCGCCACATGCTATGTTCGATAAAAGCCATTAAAAATAGTTACTTTCAAGTTTCATTCTTATCTTCTCTCAATTTTCTATTACCATGATTCTACCAACCACAGTGGGTACTTACCACGGCTTGATCAACTTCGATCAAGTGATATACGTGCCGGAACATGTCAACTCACAAGTACAAAATATTACCAAACTTTTGACTTACCTTAGTATATATGATAGAATCTCTTTAATTTGCTTTAGGGGAAGAAAAAGCTCCAAATTAACTTGACTGTCATATTAAAAATGAAGAGATAATATTATTACATTTTAATTACAGGGTTAGTATCCAATTTTTTTTCTGACACCTGATGAAAATATACATCTAAACTTGAATGAATATTAATTTTATCTTCACAATTTTTATACCATTGCTTAACACAAATATTGAAGAAAATTCTCATGTATATTTTCTCAGAAGAATGGTGTGATTTCTCAGAGTTTATCTCCATTGTTTAATTTGTACAAAAGTTGGTCTTTGCCAAGGGAGTCATGATTTATTGATTAACTAATTGATTTTAACGGCATGTCAACTTTTCATGGGTTATCTTATTTATAGAATTGCGGTCATTGAACATTCATATTTACATTTTTATGAAATTGTTTCTAAAAATATTTTTTCTTGCACCGAGTGATCGGATAGAAATATTTTTTAAACAGATCCATTTTACCTTTACATGATACCCTATCAAGTACAATGACTCTATGACGGAGTGGGTCTGAGAGTAATGGCAATGAAAAGGTATTCCAAACTTCCAAATTCTGGAAAATTAGAGCCTCACCATAATATGTAGTTTTGTGCACTTTTAGTGGAAGTCTGAACTCCTCTGCAAGGAATACAAAAAGGGTATTTTAAAGGCGTTTATGAATCTGTAGTGTAGAGATCGAATAGTGGAAGACCTAGATAAGAAAGGTTTAAGGAATATTTTTATATCACAAAGGTTCCTACATTGTGATATCAAGTCAGCAACAAGATTTTTTCCTGATTGGCAGTAAGTTGAAATAATAAATTGCATTGACTGCTTTTCTCATATGCAATTATATGGTCTGAGCATTTGCTAATGTTCGAAATCCTTGCGCGATGTCTTCAATGTGAGCATTCATAGTGTTTCTTTATAATTTTCACATTTCATGTGTTCTGATACACATCTTTATTATTTGATAAAAATTCAAATCAAATTCATTTATTATTAAATTGTATTCATCTATTGCAGTGCTGGAAAATCTGTGGTCTTTTAAACCATCGAGAGCAGCTTTCCATAGCTTTATCGAAAAATAAATTATCATATTTACCCAACCCCTCCGCTCGAGCAGGATATGACACAAGGTCAATTTTTTAAGCGGAGTTTAACAGGTTTGAATTCAGAGTTTTCCTTCTCCTAGACTAGTTGCCTCACCAAGACTGAAGAACTTAGTCTGTCCTACTATTTCCCATAGCTGGGGGGAGAATAATCGAAAAATAAATTATAATCGCCCACTTCCACATTAAAATTTTATGTCTCAATGCTTTCTTGATGAAAGCAAACACAGAAATGTTGGCAAAGCTTTTTTTGCTTTTTTATTTTAAGTAGTATATATTGATTAAATTTAGGAGGCGCCTGTGGTGTAATGGTTATCGTCGTAGGAAATGGACACGGCGACACGAGTTCAAATCCTGGACGAGACTGATTGCATTTCACTTAGCACTAATACCCTTGGGAAAGGTATGAATCCAATTATTCTCCAACCGGCTATGGGTAAATAGTCGGGCAGACTGGGTTCTTCAGCCTTGGTAAGGCAACTAGTCTAGGAGAAGGAAAACTCTGAATTCAAACCTGTTAAACTCCGCTTAAAAAAATTGACTTTGTGTCATATCCTGCCCGAGCGGAGGGGTTGGTAAATATGATATTGATTAAATTTGGACTAAGTTATCAACAGTCCAGACATATGATTTTTTTAAACACAAGAATGTTATTAAATTCGGCTGAAGTATTTGTGAATAAATCAATACAGGCTTTAAATATGAAAATGTTCTCTATCATTGATCCAAAACAATCTTCCCTAGTTTGTTTTATGAATTTCGACCCAAAATACTTTGATTTCTTCTTCCACCCCCAATTTATAGCCATATGTAAGTCACACAGCCTCAAAACTGCTAATATCCAGCTAAAAAGTAATATGGACTCCATTAAGAGTCGGGGGTTTAGCGTCATTATTTGTGGATATATTAGCTTCAATTTGCTTTTTCGAAAGATGATGGTTGCCGCTACTCAAATCATAAGTCTTGCATCACTTTTTTCAGCAGCTGTAAAAAGAGAGGTTTATCCTCATAAAAATATGACATAAGATTTCTTTTTAATTTGACTCAGGTCCTATTGGTTGTCTATCTCGCAACTTCAGACAGCGACACGTTTTTAAATTTAACTCAGAGCTTATTGGCTGTCCACCTCGAAACTTCAGACAGCGACACGTTTTTAAATTTGACTCAGGACCTATTGACTGTCCACCTCGCAACTCCAGACAGCATATACGTTATTTAATTTGACTCAGAGCCTATTGGCTGTCCACCTCACAACCCAAGACAGCGTACACATTTTTGAGATTTGACTCAAGGCCTATTGGCTGTCCACCTCGGAATTCCAGTCAGCGTACACATTTTTTTTTAATTTGATTCAGGGCCTATTAGCTGTCCACCTCGCAACTGTAGACAGCGTACACAATTGAGGAGCCTGTGACTTTTTAAAAAATCTTGCCCACCCTTCCGCATTCTTATCCAAAGATCTATAAAAATTGCACATCTCAACTCAGATTCTAAATCTGATATCACAAAGACAGGATGTTTCTAAAAATCAGTAAAGGTTTACATTTCTTTTAAATTGTGTATATTAATTAGATTTTTACTAATTTAGTACAAAATTGTTGAAACAGATTATGTTCTGAACATACTAACATTTTACTGAGCGTGCACTTAGTAGTTCAAAATAAATTTGAGCTTATTTCTGGAATTTCATAAATCAATAAAATTTCAATTAAACATGAAATGCATCATAAAATACGAAATCAAAAAATAAAGAAAGCAATAAAATGCGAAAATAAAATAAGAGAAAATATCCCATAATCTCACTATCGACAAAAAGGAGAACTCTCTTTTGGTGCATTGTTAGTCAAGTGCATATACTGTTTCATAAATCGATGAAATCTATTTTTGACATATAGTTTAATGTTTAAATTACGTCTGGAGCCGTTAAACTAATGGAAAGATACACTAAGTTCAACCAGTTTGATGGACAGCCATTGAACTGGGGATCATTCTGAGAGTACGGCTTTGATTGGATAGTTTCAGTCAAGAGAATAAAATGTCCCAAGAGTTAGAATTAGTTAGCCAGTTAGTGAGAAACTCTCTTTGCAAGAGGTTGAAAGCACTATCTTGCTCGCAGACTCTCTATTAGACCAAGTGAGCAATGAAGAGAAAAGTCGTCAAGAAATAAGAAAAATAAAAATGTGCTCGTGAAATTGAGTCGATGTTGTCATTTATTGTCAATGAATAAGATCATGATGGCAACATGAGGGAGACAGATCCACTGAGGAGAAAAAACAAGTCAACTGGAGAAGAGACGAATTGAAGAACGAACTGATATGAGGTGAGGAGATGGGAGCTAACGGATCACAATTTCAATATATCA
Source organism: Sepioteuthis lessoniana (assembly GCA_963585895.1). Taxonomy (NCBI): domain Eukaryota; kingdom Metazoa; phylum Mollusca; class Cephalopoda; order Myopsida; family Loliginidae; genus Sepioteuthis; species Sepioteuthis lessoniana. Next base: position 81,807,469 of record OY757911.1, read on the forward strand.
TAGAACGAACGATCAAAAATCAAAGGGTTATACAAGAAATGTTTAATTGGTGCCATGTGAACCAACAGTGTCGATATGATAGGGGAAGTATTCGAACTTGGGGTTGCCATAACATGTTGTGCAATTTCATTAACACAAGATTTTAAAATCCTTGACAGAAGAGATGAAAATAATCGAAAAGAAGAAAAGAAAAAAAAAGAAAAGTAGAAAAGAAAAATAAGAAGACAGAAGAAATAAAACCACAATTAAAGAAAATAACAGAAGAAATAACAGAAGAAAAAAAAGACAATGTATTCACACATACATATATACACACATACACACACACGTGTTAAAAAGGGAACATTTAAGAAGAAAAACGATAAAAAAGACGGGACAAATTTAAATTGTTGTGAACAGAAACACGGGGAAAATTTAATGTGTACGTTGCTGACCACCTCACATGGACGAGCAAGGCAGGACGACCAGCTAGAACCTACATACAACAGCTCTATACCGATACTGGATGTAGCCTTGAAGACCTACCGGAAGCGATGGACGATAGAGAAGGGTGGAGAGGGACATGAAGATCCGTGCTGATGGCGCGACATGATGATGATTGTTGAAGAAAAAAGTAATTAACTGACTCAGTGTTAAAAAGAAGAAAGAAAAAAAGTAGGTAAATAAAAGACAAATATAGCCAACAACTGATGTTAGAAAAGTGGAGAAAAAGGATTAAAAAAAAGAAAAAAAAGCTACTGATGACTCAGAGAAATTGCCTTTTTTTATTGTTATCAAGCAGATTCATTAAAATTTTATCAAAATGATTTTATTTAGTTTTAAAATCGTGGTTTTCAAAAATTGTGTTTTGTCATAATGCATGTTATTATGTTGTTGGAAGCGTGCGAGATAAATTCCACCCATAAATATTTACATGTGTAATCACAACACTGAAAATCAATAGATTTCATTTTTTTTTTTACAATGCGTAGATAATGTATTTTTTGTCATACGCGCCATCTTAGATCTAATGGTAAATTTTAGTTTTTCAGCCATGTATGAGACAAAAATTCATGGGCGCCATATTGGATGTAATTTTGTTTTTCGAGAGACCATGTTGAATTTTAATTGGATTTGTATTTTAGTAATGGAGCTAACAGAATGAATTGTTGAAATTTTTTTTTCTGCTGGATGATTAAAGATTCAAATTGGTTGTTGTGTTCTTTAACGTCGAAAGTTAGCTGTAATAAACTTAATTTTGGAAATTAAATTTCATAGGAATTTTCTTTTAAATTAAAATGTTAAGTTCACTCGAAATGTGTGAAATTCAGGTGACTTTTTCGGAATTTGAGAGCTGAAAATTTCAAACGTATACTGTTTAGTTTGTGGATCAAAAGATCGTGAAACGATTACAAAAAAGGCCTTCCAATAAGGATTCTGATTTTAAACACGCCGAGGAAATTACAATGCCAACAGAAACGGTAAAAGTGAAATGGTAGGAACCCAGCACAGTGAAAGAGAATGCTGCACAGTGAAAGGAAACTGTTGATGTGAATGGAATGCTTGATCAATTAGATGAAAAATATTTTTTAGTGTGACTTAATCCTGGTGTCTAGATCCACGATGGCGTGCGGATGCTGGATGTTCAGATAACGAAAGTGAACGTTGTTGAGAATTCTGTTTAAAAGAGGGAGAGATACAGAAGCGATCAAAATAGATGTCCTAAACTGTGAGAAATCATAAAACTCTCAGATATGTTTCACCTCTGCGTGAGAAGCAATTAGTTTGGTAGTATGCTTGAGATAAAAATGGAAATTAGTGGTGTCCAAGCATTGGGGTCTGTGAATGGAAAAAGTTTGGATTTTAATTGGATGCAAAAGATGGAATAAAATGTGTATTCTTAATAATTAAAGGAGGAATAGGTGTGATGTAGAGTGTATGAAGTATTGGTAGATGAGACAGAAAATGCAGAAAAAAAGAGTAGGCCTACGTTTCGGTTCATTGTGTTTTGTTGTGTTTTTTTAAATCTGAAAATGCATTGATTTTGCAGGCTTAAGACAAAGGTGATGTATTTTGTCTAAGATAGTAAATGTATTTTTTAGAATGTTATGGATATGTTTTTTATTGTTTTTTTTTTTTGTTTTGTTTTGTTTTTCATTTTGTTTTCTTTTGGTTCGTTGCTATTTTCTCCAGGCTAAATGAATGAAGCGTTGTGTCATGAAATTATTCCCGAACAATAGGGACCCAAAGGAAGGATTGCCTTGGAATGACCAGAGTGACAGAAGTTTATGACCAGAATGTAATAAAGATTGTTTGTCATTTTTTGTAATTTTTCCGAAATGATTGAAATTACTCTGTGGTGTTCTTTTCAATTAAATTTTGTAATTTTGTAACGTATATTGGTCGATATGAAAGGGCAAAGGTGGAGTTGTTCAATTGATTTTTGAGATAATTTAAGTTACAATAAAGAAAGTAATGGTTGCCACTTGTTTGAGAAGATTAGTAAAAAGATATTCATAACTTGATTATTATGCATTTAAAAATGATAATGGTTGCAGTGTTACGGTCAAATCTATTTTTGACATGTAGCATAGCATTCAAATTAATTACTGAGACGTTAAACTTATGTAAAGATACACTAAGTTCAACCAGTTTAATGGGCGGCCGTTGGACTCGACGTCAGTCAACGAATACGGCTCTGATTGGATGATTTCAATCAGGTGACCAAAAGTGACCCAATAAATAGAATAAGTAAGTCAGTGAGAAACTCTCATCGCCAGAAGTTGAAAGCTCCATCAAGCTGATTCATCGTTTAGGCCGAGCAAGCAATGAAGAGAAAAGATGTCAAGAAATAAAAAGTAAAATGTGCATATAAAATATGTCGTGCTGTCATTTCTCATCAGCCAATAAGAACAGAGGAGGCAACATGAAGAAGACTTCAGAGAGACCTAAGATCAAAGAGAAGGTGATCGAAGAAAAGACAAAATAAAGTGAAGTAGGAACAGAAGTGAGTTGAGGAGATGGGAGCTAACTCCATACACATCTATGGATCATACTGAAAGGTCCGTATCACATGATTATATTTGTTTTACATATACCATTGAAAATAAAGCATAGGAAATCGTAAAAGCCTATGCAACAACGCATGTGTTTGCAGGCATCTCGAAACGAGCAATACCCACTAAAAAAAATACCATCCAAGAGAAGCCTGTGAATATTATCTTCGACGTGATATGAACACGAAATTCAAACATTAGATTCTGATTAAAACATACTAATATTTTATTGGGAGCGGCCTTAGAACTGTATATACCGGCACAAAAGATGACCTTTTAACCGGAAAAATACCCCTAAAATAGATGTTCGTCTATTACTTGAGATATAAAATCTGAACATTAAATCCTGTTGTGTATACATTTACCTACCTCTCAGCACGATACAACAGAGTCAATTTTTAGCGGAGTTTAATTGGTTTGAATTATGTAAGTCTCCTTCCTTTTGACGAGATGCCATAACAAGACTAAAGAACCCATCTGCAAAAATTTCTTTTTTCATAGCGAAAAGGAGAATAATTCGATTGATAACGTTTCGAAAGTATACGAAAGGCAATAAACCACGTCCAGGATTTAAAATCGTATCAACGTCTGTCGTACTATTTACTCAGACCTGGAGGGAGAAGAATTCGATTATTACCTTTCCGAAAGTATATGAAAGGCAATAAGTGACATCAAGGATTTGAACTCGTGTCACCGTCTCTCATACTGTTTACTCAGAGCTGGAGGGAGAAGAATTTGATTCATACCTTTCCAAAAGTATATGAAAGGCAATAAGCCACGTCTAGGATTTGAACTCGTGTTACCGTCTCTCATACTGTTTATACATAACTGGAGGGAGCAGAATTCGATTAATACCTTTCCGAAAGTATATGAAAGGCAATAAGCCACATCCAGGATTTGAACTCGTGTCACTGTCTCTCATACTATTTACTCATAACTGGAGGGAGAAGAATTCGATTAATACCTATCCTAACGTATATGAAAGGCAATAAGCCACATTCAGGATATGAACTCGTGTCACCGTCTCTCATACTGTTTACTCATACCTGGAGGGAAAATTCGATTATTACCTTTCCGAAAGTATATGAAAGGCAATAAGCCACATTCGGGATTTGAACTCGTGCTACCGTCTCTCATACTGTTTACTCATAACTGGAAGGAAGAAGAATTCGATTAATACCTTTCCGAAAGTATATGAAAGGCAATAAGCCACATTCGGGATTTGAACTCGTGCTACCGTCTCTCATACTGTTTACTCATAACTGGAAGGAAGAAGAATTTGATTAATACCTTTCCGAAAGTATATGAAAGGCAATAAGCCACATTCGGGATTTGAACTCGTGCTACCGTCTCTCATATTGTATACTCATAACTGGAAGAAGAATTCGATTAATACCTTTCCGAAAGTATATGAAAGGCAATAACCACTTTCAGGATTTGAACTCGTGTTACCGTCTCTAATACTCTTTACTCATAACTGGAGGGGGAAGAATTCGATTAATACATTTCCGAAAGTATATGAAAGGCAATAAGCCACATTCAGGATCTTAACTCGTGTCACCGTCTCTCATACTGCTTACTCATAACTGCAGGGAGAAGAATTCGATTATTACCTTTCCGAAAATATATGAAAGGCAATAATCCACGTCCAGGATTTGAACTCGTGTTACCGTCTCTCATACTATTTACTCATAACTGGAGGGAGAAGAATTCGATTAAGACCTTTCCGAAAGTATATGAAAGGCAATAAGCAACATTCAGGATTTGTACACGTGTTACCGTCTCTCATACTCTTTACTCATAATTAGAGGGAGAAGAATTCAATTAATACATTTCCGAAAGTATATGAAAGCTAATAAGCCACATTCAGGATATGAACTCGTGTCACCTTCTCTCATACTATTTACTCATACCTGGAGGGAGAAGAATTAGATTATTACCTTTCCGAAAGTATATGAAAGGCAATAAGCCACATTCAGGATTTGAACTCGTGCTACCGTCTCTCATACTGTTTACTCATAACTGGAGGGAGAAGAATTCGATTAATACCTTTCCGAAAGTCTATGAAAGGCAATAAGCCACATATAGGATTTGAACTCGTTTTACCGTCTCTCATACTGTTTTCTCATAACTGGAGGGAGAAGAATTCGATAAAGACCTTTCCGAAAGTATATGAAAGGCAATAAGCCCCATTCAGGATTTGAACTCGTGTTACCGTCTCTCATACTGTTTACTCATAACTGGAGGGAGAAGAATTCGATTAATACCTTTCCGAAAGTCTATGAAAGGCAATAAGCCACATATAGGATTTGAACTCGTTTTACCGTCTCTCATACTGTTTTCTCATAACTGGAGGGAGAAGAATTCGATAAAGACCTTTCTGAAAGTATATGAAAGGCAATAAGCCCCATTCAGGATTTGAACTCGTGTTACCGTCTCTCATACTGTTTACTCATAACTGGAGGGAGAAGAATTCGATTAATACCTTTCCGAAAGTATATGAAAGGCAATAAGCCCCATTCAGGATTTGAACTCGTGTTACCGTCTCTCATACTGTTTTCTCATAACTGGAGGGAGAAGAATTTGATTAATACCTTTTCGAAAGTATATGAAAGGCAATAAGCCACATTCAGGATATGAACTCGTGTCACCTTCTCTCATACTATTTACTCATACCTGCAGGGAGAAGAATTCGATTATTACCTTTCCGAAAATATATGAAAGGCAATAATCCACGTCCAGGATTTGAACTCGTGTTACCGTCTCTCATACTATTTACTCATAACTGGAGGGAGAAGAATTCGATTAAGACCTTTCCGAAAGTATATGAAAGGCAATAAGCAACATTTAGGATTTGTACATGTGTTACCGTCTCTCATACTCTTTACTCATAATTAGAGGGAGAAGAATTCCATTAATACATTTCCGAAAGTATATGAAAGCTAATAAGCCACATTCAGGATATGAACTCGTGTCACCTTCTCTCATACTATTTACTCATACCTGGAGGGAGAAGAATTAGATTATTACCTTTCCGAAAGTATATGAAAGGCAATAAGCCACATATAGGATTTGAACTCGTTTTACCGTCTCTCATACTGTTTTCTCATAACTGGAGGGAGAAGAATTCGATAAAGACCTTTCCGAAAGTATATGAAAGGCAATAAGCCCCATTCAGGATTTGAACTCGTGTTACCGTCTCTCATACTGTTTACTCATAACTGGAGGGAGAAGAATTCGATTAATACCTTTCCGGAAGTATATGAAAGGCAATAAGCCACATATAGGATTTGAACTCGTTTTACCGTCTCTCATACTGTTTTCTCATAACTGGAGGGAGAAGAATTCGATAAAGACCTTTCCGAAAGTATATGAAAGGCAATAAGCCCCATTCAGGATTTGAACTCGTGTTACCGTCTCTCATACTGTTTACTCATAACTGGAGGGAGAAGAATTCGATTAATACCTTTCCGAAAGTATATGAAAGGCAATAAGCCACTTCCAGGATTTGAACTCGTGTTACCGTCTCTCATACTGTTTACTCATAACTGGAGGGAGAAGAATTCGATTTACCTCTTTCCCGTGTGTAATAGTCCTATCTGAAATGCAAACAGTTTCCTTCACGATTTGAACTCGTGTCGCAAATTGTAATAGATTTCTCTAATGAGAAGTACGTATCGTATTATTATGCAATCATGCCACATAATGTGTGAGTAGTTTTATTATACTACACTTTTATTATTTCATTAGAGTAATAAAGATTAAGTTGTTTTGATTGAAAATATCTTTCATGAGTTCTTTGTAGAAGGAAGTTACTTATCAAGTAACAGAAACTCACCAAAAAGTGTGCGGATAGAAAACGCTCCTTTTGCCTTTCTTATTTCCACCGACTAGTTTTACTCTATGCTTGTTTTGGGGTCATCAGGAGAGAATGTGCACCGTTTCGGGGCCTTCCTCTCGACGGTTTTATTTGCACGTCGGCCCCCCTCACTGAAATGAGGCCCCATTAAAGCATCCTGTCAAATAAACGTCTTGCAATATGTGCATTTTGTATACACCGCTTATAGTTTAATGGTGGTTACATACGGAGATACGACTGCGCAAGATCTCATTTTGTTACTAACATTCTACAGGATAATATTATTGGAATCTCATTATCACAAAAGCTAATGATGGCCCCAATAATTAAAAGAAGGAAGCAAAAAGGTACTTTCAAGTTGAAAGATACTAACTTTCCCAAAGAACATAAGTGTGCTGCTACTGTTGCTGCTATGAAACATTATGGTGTAACAGAAAAGATAATTTGAGAGGAAAGAGTAAAAGAGTATGCACACGGAATAAATATACATTAGGAATCAGAACTGCACATTGGCCGCTACTTGAAAATCTTGTAACAGAAACTGTACATGAACATTGTCGAAATTGTAAAGTAGTGAAACAAAATAAAATACGTATTTTTTCACTACAGTAGGATAATTCTAACCCTGATCCCAGCAAAGAATTTAAGGTCACTATATCCTGCTGGTCTAGATATATGAAGAGTAATCATCTGGTACCAAGGAAAAAGACCAAAATTGCTCAAAATTTACTGTCAGATCTCAACAGCAAAATAAACAACTTCTATCAATATGTTATATCACAACGTAATATATACGACTCTACCTAAAGTAACCAAGGAAATATTAATAAAAGTCCTAAGAATTTCTATATGATTGAAGTCTCAATAGGTTAAAAAGCAGTGATGATTTAAACAAGAAGACATCATATTTTACTGTGGTATTTTAGTATGTATGGATGGCAAATGCAACCAAATTGAAACCTTGAAAATTTGAAAGATTTGATGGATCGTCTTGTATGACAAGTGTAACCAAAAAACTACATTTTAACCTTTTAAATTTAAGGGTCATCTCCCCCACTCAAATGCCTTGTACATTAGCATTACGGTAATTGATAATAAATTTCGATGCAACCGATTTTCACCAAACATAGCATACAGCTGACTTCCGGATGTTTTATGAGCAAAAGTAAAAAGATGCCGATTCTCACAAAGGCTGAAAATGCTTCCAATATACTGACAGTCAAAATAAAAATGCAAAAAGATTACTATTAAATTTTAATTACAGAGTTACGATCTGAATTCTTTTTTAAATTTCTACGACAGCTGAAAAAATGTTTTCAAACTTGAATGATTTTAATTTTATCATCACAACTGTAATACTGCTGTTTAGAATAAGGATTGGAGAAAATTCTCAAATAGATTTTCTTTGGGGAAACGATATAAAAAAAATTGTACGTGACAAAATATTCCAGGGGGCCACGGGAAATTAACCAAGACACGTGAAGGACACTTGTGAGTCGTATTAAACTAATTCCCCTCACAGAAAAGAGAATACAGTCTCGTGCGACTGGAGACCACAATCACTCCTACTTCATTTATAAAAACTGATTTTTCATTGACGCGCAAAGAGAAGTTTGTTTGTTTGTTTAGATTACACGGAATATCAACCTTTGTTAGTTATTCAATTGTAAATTGATTTTTATAAAAATAAATAGTTTCAAACAATTCAGTTTCGCATACATATACAGTTTTAATGTCAAAACAGTCCTATCTCAACCAACACAGTTAAGTTCTACTTAGCCCATAGATTGGACCCTATCAGGTGCTACCACTCTGGGACAGATTGGACCTGGGAGCGATGGCAATGAAGAGTACTCCACATTCCCCAAAGCTCCAGCATTACTGGAACTTCACCGTCAGATTGTTTACTGTAATATCTATGACACTCGTTGTGGGGGTCTTACACCTTTGCAGAGAAGCAGTTAGTGTATTCTACAGCCGACTGGCCAAGTAAAGAGGAGTGTAGTATACGACTCGATTCTCATACAGAAAAAAAAAACAAGACGCAATGATATTATCTATATTACTAAAGTGTAGCGAAAAACATAAATCTTTTCATATACAAAATCATATTGTAAAGTTCTCGGCCTAACCTTACAAGGAATTATTCATTCCTATAAAGGATAGATACGATTTCACATAATTATCTCAACTTAAAACATCGTTTCTCAAGTTTCTTTTGCCTTTTCTTTTTTTAAGGGTCGTTCGAGAAATTTTGTGTACCTCCTTGTATAAATATTACTCATAGAATTATTTTCTTGGGTGGATTTTAGCCAAGTTAATCGAATTGCTCCAAATTGGGCTCAGCGCTTCTTGAATCAAAGGTTTTTGTAACTATTAAGTTTTCAACAGCCCGCGGACTTTATTCCCTGCAGGAAGAAAGATCCTACCTCCACAACCCAAAGAGTGACGGGGACTTAAGACCCAGCAAAAATGTTTCTGGATGGATCCCGCAGCACTAGAGCTCTTAACGCTATCCCGATCAATTTTTTTTTTTTTTTTTGGTTTAGTTTCTTTATTTAATAGCATATCAACCTTCGTGGGTTATCTAATGTAGAGAAAACCGCAGTGATTCTACTTAACCAATAACTAAGGGGATAACTGCCTGTCCCAAGAATATTAGTCTGAAAGTGCCAAGTTATCTTCATCTACTTAGCACATTAATAATGTTTATCAGTGTTTGAAAAATTTTAGTTTAGGGGGGAGATTTTTCTTTTTTTATTGTTTGGTATTGCACGAATATTTAATTCATGGTTATATTTTCTAATATCATAACGATTCCTTATGGACTATTTAATGTCGAAACTTGATTAATTTGGAAAAGTTTGATTGTAATCTATAGGATTTTTAACAGTATTTTTTATTTGTCTATAGTCATTTGTTTGAACACGGCTGAATGTTTTCAAGTATTTTTACACAAATGATTTAAAAACAACTATATTGTTTCAAGAAACTGAAAATATCAATTGTTAGAAAAAAAATAAAAGATTCAAGTAACTATTTTTGATCCAGATAATTAGCACACTGATATACGGTATTAAACATTCATATACAATAGGGATAATTCTAAAACCTATCTATTTGACTCATACATGAGACTGTAGCCGGTACTATCACTCCGGGTCAGAGTGAATCTGGGAGTAATGGCAATGAATTGTTGACTCTACTCTACTCAGAGCTTCAACACCAAATTCAGTTTAGTGTCAAAACAAGGACATCACTTTTTAAGGGTCTTATCCTACGATAGAGGATGTAGTAAGAGTATCCATGTAGGCTCACCACACCAAGTAAAAATGGATCTGAGAGTAATGACAATGAAAGGGTCCTCCACTCACATCAAAGATCTAGAACTGGAGCCTCACTATTTGGTTCGGTAAAGTATCATACTCAGCATACCATTTAATTCATGTTTTAAACGAAGTTTTAACTTGCATAACGACTGGGTGATTCCAAATGTTGTTCAAACCTTTAAACTGAATCTTTTTATTGCTTTTGTTACCCTCACAATGTTTCAGCCGATCCGGTACAGAAACTATCGATACAAAGAGAGCTAAAAATAATTTATGTACATAATTGTGAATGATTATAATAGAATTTAATAACAAAAGAAATAGAAAACTACCCAATCGTGATAGATATGAATTGGAGCATTTATCTGAAAAATTCGCCAAAATGAAAGTTTCCCTTTTCGCTTTCTTCTACATCTCGTTTGTTTTTTTCGTCTTCTTTCTATCATCTAAAAAGTCATTTGGTTCTCTCTCTCTCTCTCTCTATCTATATATATATATATATATATATATATATATATGTGTGTGTGTGTGTGTGTGTGTGTGAGCCGTTGCTACTAGTCTGGGGAGGCACAATATATTAGTGATATATCACGTTTTTTACTTAGCTTTGCTTAGTCTGGGACGTAGTCCTTAAGTTGTCCCCAATAACTGCTGTTATTAGATATTCACCCACGTAAATTCTGATTTGGTTCATCACTGCTTAACTTTCTTGACCTGGAAGGAATCAGTTCTTCAAACGGGACTTGAACGTAAGTCATATTAGTTATATATCTTACTGGCAAATGAATCTTTATTACTCAATAGGTATTCCACCGATAAGAATTACAATAATTATGGTTATTTACTTTGCTCACCTTAGTCTGGCACGAGGCTAGCAATATGGAGCACCCAGTTCAGATCATATCCAATTATAATAATCTACTAACCTGGTTTGTTAACAATTATGCAATGAAAGTGTCCTTTAAAAAACTAAGTTTTGTTTAGGTTCGACTGAAGACCACCTTATGAGAGAACTAGGGAGACTTTTAGCTCAATGGCAATTACCCTGTGAGACTAGCTTTAGTAGAGACTGAGTAAGGCGCCTTGTTGCTATAGTTGCAATGCAAACGTGTTAAACCCAACTGATGATCCCTTACTCTAAATTAAAAATACGGATGCGAGCAAATTACCTAAGAGTAAATAACTTGTTTGCTCCTTTCCCAGCAAAACCCCATGACCTGGTGTCCTGTAAACTACCTCCGGCCCAGAAGCTTCCGGTTACTTATCATTACTCCCAGGTCCACTCTGAACCGGAGTCGTAAGATCTGTTAGGATGTAATGACGTTCGCTGAACTGTATATCCAATAGAACTATTTGAGACAATGTTCAAAATGATTTTAAACAACATTGATACATCGGCTCTTACAACACAAATATTGCAACTACGTACGAAGTATTACCTTATTTTAAGTTTTTGTGAAGATACATATAATTGTTGAAATGAGTTCAGAATATACACTCATATCCCTTCCTACGACATTGATTAGTTCCGGAAGGCGTGACAGAACCTGGTTCTTGATTTAAACTGGACGAAATGCCTGAAACGCTGAATAAATACCGTAAAACAAGCGTAAATTATTCGTGAAAAGAAAATGACTATGACTAAAACTCATTTTACTCATATTTCTAAATAATGAGCACAGTTGATAAGATTATATTATTTACCTCATGATTTATATCTAAAAATTCCTTTAGTATAACCACAAACACCTTACAATAACAGTAAAACGACATGAAGAAAAATATTACTCTCGTTAAGAGATTAAAGAATTTAAAGAATATTCCTCTCTTAATATATAAAGATTAACGAATAAAGATTAATAAAGACGGTGGAACTACATAATGGCGTACATTTGTTTACAATTTTTTAATACATATTTCATTGAACATAATAGACATTTTTTGTCTACATATTTTTTTGTTAATCCTTTCAAATTGCCGTATTGATCTGATGACATTCGGCAGGAATTGGTTGATAAATTTTCCATAATTAGTTATTTTCTTAGTACTTTCTGTCTGATTTTCGGCCATCATCAGGGGAGGATGTATCACAAAAGTGGTGTAACTTTTATATGTACATTACTACTTTGTAAGAAGAGCGTTGTATTGTGTAGCGTATACTTTTCAAATTTATTTCTATAAATAGCGTCAGTAGCTAAAGACATGTAAGTACATTAGCACGGGCCTCAAAATTAATTCTGTTACGTTTGGGTAGTATGTTCCTAATATGTAGTGCCACGAGAATCAGTAGTTTTTGCTTGTTATTTTGATGTTCAAATATTGTTGTTTTCGGTAAGAATTTTCCGTAATTCTCTTGTTGGGCATGAATTTTTTTTTTTAAATGATGTGCTATGGAACTTGTATCAGAAAGGTGCATAGTAAGTCTTCTCGATAGGGTAGTTGAGGTTTTTAATTTGAATATTTTATTGTATATTTTTACGTGTTTTATAGTTTTTAAAGATAAATTTAGCTTCATTTATATTTTCTTGATAATTTTTATATATTTTATTCATTTCCAACACACTTTTAAGAAAAAAATCAACATTTCACGTCCTATTTTACGACGTTGGAAATGTTGCTGAGTGACGTAACGTCGGACGTAATGACGTTCGCTGAACTAAAATGCTGCCTGGCATTCGTGCCGGATGGCAAATAATGACAAGCACAGATTCACATAGCACTGGACTAGCAAGTCTGGTGAATTCATAACCCACAAGGTCACCTGGAATACATGCCGGGAGACTTTACCATGACTAGCATTGTTCACATTGCACTTAGTGATCTTATGAAGAGCATTTGACCAGCAGTGCACAAGTCTTGGCTCATGCGCGACCTCCCCTAAAATTCCTACAATGAAAAATATTTGTGTCAGATCCTGTCTAGTGGGAGGTACCGTCATGTTGACTTTGTCGTATATCCGAAACTATATAAAGGTACGATTGTAATAACTTCTAAAGGTTTCACAAGCTGTAAAACCAACCAACCAGCCAACCACCTATTTTTGTTAATTTTTTTTCATTTCATTTTTCTTTTTCTACCTTTTTTAAGTTTTTTTCCCTATTTTATTTTTCTTCTTTCCTTTTATTTCTCTCATTTCTGTGTCAATTTCTGACCCAAATAACAATCTATATCTCACCGAATGTCAGCAGTGTTTCGAACAACGCCGTCGCTTTTGTTTGTTTTCTTTTTGTTTTTTGCTCCTTTTTTTCTTTTTTTGATCTGATTGAACCATCAAAGCATTTAATGCCTAATTGTTCTTTTTCTTTTATAAAGCCACAGATCGGACAAAAAATGATAAAAATTTACTGAGCCGTATAAAAACTATGATCTTATCGACTCGATTTTTTTCTAGTCTTCTTAATGTACTGATCCATTGATTAATTTGTGATATATATTTTCCGCTAATGGAAGAAAAGGAGCCCGCCATTAAACACGTCCATACACACACGCATAAAAAATGCAATATTGATAAATGCAAATATATATATTCACACACATACGTATATGACTCCGAGTGTGTGTGTGTCCGATTTATATATGTGTATATGTTAGCGAGTGTTGACTGAAAAGTTCATAGGCTGACCAAAATACTCCAATGAAATGTGACGAAATAAGGTTTAGTTTTCAAAATAATCTCCCTTTGTGGTCTATACACTTCTTAAATCAGAGTTGCAGTTCCTGGATTTTATTTGTCAAAAAAGTCAACAAAAAATATGAAGTATTATATGAACTTTTCACGCGATTAAATTTTGATTCCACCTCAGTATATATATATATATATATATATTCACGTGTACATGTATGTATGTATGTATGTATGTATGAGTGTATACATGTATGTGTGGAAAAGTTAGGTATCTCCAACTCTGTCTGTATATATCCTTCTCCGCACACGCACAGAACACATACACACACTACACATAAATACAAATGTATCACACACGGGGACGCAGACACACAAACATATACACACACATAACCCCCCCATATATATATATATATATATATATTTTCTTTCTCTAAACACACACGCATACTCAACACTAATGAAGGCGCACACTTACACACATAATAGATTGATTTATTTGGGGGAGTAATGTATACTTTTACACACGCACACAAAAACATACACACACAAACACACACACACACACACACACACACACACACACACACACACATAGGAGCATTGTCACCACCCTTTCTCTTTCTCCACGTACACATGCGTGTATATATATATATATATATATATAGGCTAGCGGTGAGTTATTTGAAGAAAGAGTGACAAAGGTGGTTATACACCTATTTTACACACTCACACAAAGACACGAACAGACACACGCAAACATACATACACACGAACAAACAGAAAAATATTCGTGTATACGCATGTGTGTGTGCTTGTGTGTGAGGTTGTGCGCTTATGAATATGCATATGAAGAGAAAGAAAGAAAGAAAAACTGAACTGATAATACCACTACTCTTATAGGATGCAAACAAATAGATTTTCTTCCTCCAGGGGACATTGCCGTTCCTCAAGATGAGACATCATGATAATTTGCTGTATATGTACGTAAGCCCCATTGAAAGAAAACAAAAGACGCTATCTAATCAGTACACAATTTTTCCCGCTTGAAGTCATTTTGATGAACTTTTTTGAATCAAATAACTCAACGTATATCTTTACATCACTCTTCTCTAATTAGAGAAATAGTTTATGAGTGTAAATAGGTATATGCGTGGGTGTAGGTCTTTGTGAAGGAGGTGATGTTTTTTTGTTGTTGTTTTTTATTCAGACCGATTAATTACACTGGTTTACAAAGAAATTGAGGCAAGCACAAAAATACCCGTTTTTACCTAATTTGAGGGTGCTGAATTCAAATTTGAAATCCGTTTTTACTCATCACCTCGAGTTTTTTAGATATGCATAGTGTGCATTTTGTGCATATACGATACATAAAGGCGTATATGAATTCAGGGTTAATTCTAATACTGTGAGA
Organism: Sepioteuthis lessoniana; assembly: GCA_963585895.1. Lineage (NCBI taxonomy): Eukaryota > Metazoa > Mollusca > Cephalopoda > Myopsida > Loliginidae > Sepioteuthis > Sepioteuthis lessoniana. Next base: position 81,822,731 of record OY757911.1, read on the forward strand.
CTTACGGCTTATTTTTTAGTTATTATGCACTAAATGTAAGTGATAGCATTACATTATATATATATATATATATATATATATATATATATATATATATATATATATATATAGTTATATATCAAGACGGATTTTGACAGTTAAGGCAGCAGGTCTCAATCCACACTCTGGCAGTCATTGGAACAGGTTGTCTCGCAGGCGGCGCAGGAGGTTGGTGTCCCTCAACTATCGTGTTACACATCTTTTGGGTTACTAAATATTAGTATTACATTTTCAAATGCACATTTAGTTTTACTTTGTTATATTTTCTGATTCTCCAATGTCTTCAAGCACGTCAAAATGTCGAGGATGCCTTAACAAGACCAATTCTTTCTGCTACGTGTGTGGGGATTTTACAACAGTTGCACAGCGTCGAACCATCACTTCCCTCCTTAGAACCGCCAACTTTCACTATTTTAACTGTAAAATTGATGATCGGGACAGGTCCTGGGCTCCACACATCTGTTGTAAACCCTGCTACAATGGACTAACTGCATGGTTTAATGGCAAGAAAGCGGCTTTTAACTTTGCAGTCCCGATGGTTTGGAGAGAGCCGCGAAACCACGCAGATGATTGTTATTTTTGTTTAACTAATATAACTGGTTTCAAAGCATCTTCTAGGAAAAAGATCAAATATCCCAACCTTCGATCTGCTATGAGACCCATTCCCCATTCAGATGACCTTCCTGTACCCACACCTCCAGTAAATAAGGATCTTCTTTCCTCATCAGATGAAGAAATGCCTTCAAGGGAGGATTCTGCCGAGTCAATATCTTTGGAAGATATTGAGTCTACATATTCAGGAACAAGTGGCAATGAGCCACACTGGATCACACAAGAAGACCTGAATGATCTTGCTCATAGAGGGCATCTTTGTTGGACCTCAGATCGGAGAAGTGCTGAAGGATACTGATTTTGAGGAGCTTCTTAGCTAAAAGAAACTGAGAGCATGGGAAGCATTCAAGTCAGTCTGTAGTGGCTTCCTTGGTAACACACGCGTACCAGATTACCAAGCCTGTATTGAGAAGTTGCTAAAGTCTTACGAGGATATGGGGTGCCGAATGTCACTCAAGATTCATTTTCTCCATTCCCACCTCAAGTTCTTCCCGCCAAACCTTGGAGCAGTGAGTGATGAGCATGGAGAAAGATTCCACCCAGACATTACGAAGATTGAGAGCAACTATCAAGGCAAATGGAACCCCGGCATGATGGGAGACTTCTGCTGGATGCTCTTGCGTGACACCCCGGAGGCAAAATACACCAGATCTTCAAAGAAAAAACGCTTTTCACTGTCTGTGGTACTATGAATTGTGTAATTGTGTCATCCAAGTATATTGATTCAATCAGTGTTCTTTATCTATCCTGTTTTATCTGTTATAAGCAGCTGCAACTCTTGTAATATGCACATATATTCTCTGTTTATACTAAAATGAGACTATTTAAAAGCCAGAAAACTAGAGGTGATAGAGCAAACCTATTTATGAATTTGAATTCATCAAACCCAAATTAACAAAAAAACACCTATCCCCATTCTTGCCTCAGACTAAAAATTTATTTTTGTAAACTAGTGTTAATGTTTAAAAGCATAAACAATAGAGATATCTATCGGTCATATATATATATATATATATATATATATACTACATGACCTGTGAATGTGTTGATTTTCTTATATAACAGCCGTCCATAATGATACTGATGCTTCTATTTTTAAGATAGAGAAAAATTCAAATTAGCAATTCATACTTATCACCGTTTCATTGAGAAATCGCATGATTATAAAGTGATATTCAGCAAGAACACAGACCTCACATAATAGTCTTTCATTTACAAATTGTACTGAAAATACAAGCTTATTCTCTAATTTGAAGTATTTTTAGGACCCCGAACCTTCACTAGATGTGTGTCTTAATTGAAAAATGGCAAAAAAAGCATTATGTAATTTGTAATTTAACAGCCTTACAATAGACAATATCGATGAAGAAACAGGAATTTCCTGGTCGAAATATAGGGTTCTCGGGCATATGTAATTCTAGGTTAAGACTCGGGTTTATATATTCCTGTAATAATGAAAAGGAATGTATTCCTCGATTAAAGAAAAAATCTTGCTATGTGTCTTTTTTACTGGGTTTCAGTTACATATAATGGGTAAGTCAAATGATTTCAATAAAAGAAATTTTAATTTTATGCAAAAAAAAAAAAAACGGCTGGAGAAGCTGTGTTTTTGTAACCGTATTTTTTCATTTATTGTCTAATCGGTGCATTCACGCTAGTTTTAAAATTTTGCGATATTTCACAGATGACAATTTTGGACTTGCCGCAAAAATTTTGAAGGACCAAAATCAAAATAATTGAAGAAATCTTCTTCCTCTAAGAATAATAAAAATGAATTTTTATAGTTAGAATAATAGATAAAGGATCAAATTTTAAAATCTAATTTCGAGCCAAACTCAATCGTAGAAATACGGGAAAAAATGAATATTCAATTCAGCTCGGAATATTTTAGCAATAAATTATTGGATTATACACTGAATGTTACAGGAAATCCATTCATTAATTTGGATCATTTAAAAACGTTATTTTTAATTTGTTTCACGGAAATATTTTGTAGAAAATGTTGGTTGGCTTTTCGGTTGTCATTTTGGCTATTTGGATATTTTATGCTTGAGTTTGTTTAATAATTTGTGTCTCCAATTAGATACAATTCATTTCATAAAGATAAACATTTCATATTTCGTTGTATTAACAATGTTTTAAGAAAGAAATGTCTTAAAGTGCACAATCACTTTAAGCTGATAAACAGTTCATACACTTACAATATCAATGTTTTAAGAAAGAAATGAATTAATAAAATTCACAATTGTTTTGAAAAAATAAGTAATTCATTCTTAGTTATAATATCAGCGTTTTAGAATCAAAGTCATCGTAAAATTTTATCATTTTAAACTGGTGAACACATCATAGTTCTTTTCAATGTCAATGTTTTAAAAGCTGATGTATTAATAAAATTCTCAATCATTTTAGACAATACTTTATTCTTACTTGTAATACCAATGTTTTAAAACCAAGTGTTTTATCAATTCAAACATTCAGTTAATATTTGAACATTAAAAGGAAAAAAAATCAATAGCATGATTTACAAAATCTCATAAAAAGTCCAAAATCATTCTAAGCAGGGAAACAGTTCATATTTAGTTGAAATTCTACAGTTTCTCTTTTATGTTTTATTATTTTAGTTTTAGGTTGAAGTATTTGTCTATCTTTTAGGTCTAAGAATTTATCTATTTTTCTCTTTTCTTTTATTTTCATTCTTTGATCCGCCAGAAGGGCCAAATCCACGAGATGGGAAGTTATTTTTTCTGATTAACCACAACTACGTTTGGACATCTGGTCGAGATTAGGTGATATCTTTGTGTCTGAAAATCCTAGAGAATTTTATGGGTCTCATTCTCTATAAAGGATTCTGGTTTGTACATACACTATTCGGTAGTATGGTCAAATCTTTTAGTCTTTGACAACACCTAATGGATAATCTTTCCGACCGAGTCGTGCCAAAACTTCTGTTCCTTTTGTGCTAATTTGCAGCATTTTCTTATTATGTGATTAACCGTTTCATCTTTTTCTACACGTAATCTGCACTTTCTATTCTGTGGGTCCATGAATTTTCGATTTAATGTAATTGATCCTTATGGCACTTTTTTTTCTGCTATCAAAAGAGACTGAGTTTCTCTCTTGAGGTTTCTCTTTCTTAGCCATGTCCAGGTCTTTTCATGGTTAATCTTCCGAGTTTGTCGCTTGAAGTATCTAAACAGCTGTTTGCCATAGCTTTTACTGGCTACAGTGATTAGTCTTTCTTCTCTATTTTTAATGTAATCTTTGAGACCATATGAGGGAGCATCAACGCAATACTCAATCCTGGTGAGTTCTCTTACTCCTTTTTTTATACGTACATTCTATTTCATAATTCAGATGTAAGGCTTTGGGCATGTTCATAAATTTTCTTATCCTTTGTCCCATTTTTCTGACTTCCTCATTTGTCAATTTTAAGAATGGTCTTAAGCATTTGATAAGAGGAACTCCTCAGGTGTTTATTCCGTTGATGAAATTTCGGCAGCAGAGCTTTGTTTCGAGAAGTCTTCTCGTTAATTTTTTTCACTCATCTCTGTTTATTCTATGGGGTCCACTAACAATGTTCTCAGTTACTTGTAATTTTCCTTTTCTCAAATAGTTCTGATGCTTTCATTATTATTGTTATTATCCTTTTTGGTAATTTTTTCACACCAGCATTAGCGGATGGTTTTTCGATTCAGTTTGAGTGGCAACATGTATCTTCAGCTTTCCAGGACTCTTCTCAGTGTTCTGGCCTATCTCAACAATTCAGTAGTCTCCGCTTGTCCTTTGATTTTTAAGTCTTTCAGTCCTTTTACTAAGTTTGTGGCGATGTTCCGAGCACACCAATGAATATTGCAATCACTGTCACCCTCATATTCCATAAATTTGGGGCTTTTTTAAAAACTTTTCTGGCAAAGTGTAAGTACTAATCTCTCTTTTGGCATTTCTTTATTTTTACTCTGTGGCCTACCGGGACAGCAAAGTCCACTATTTGGCAGGTTCTTTTTTTTTCTTTTTTCTTTCTTTTTTATATTGATTATCACTTGGTCTGGTCGTCTAGCCGAGATTAAGTGTATTAGGTTATCTTTAAGAACCCAAATGAACCATAATTGAATAGCTACAGAAAAAAAAGATAACAATGCAATAAAATTGCTGGATTTAAAGTCATCATAAACGCACACCTAAAAATAATAAACTTCTTAGTTATAATCCTTAACTAAAAGAAAGGCACATTTGAACTTTATAAAAAAAAAGCGAACGATACACCCATTGACATACACACTTCTTTAAACCACCCACCCTCAATTATATAGCAAATACCAAAATCTATTAGCCACAGCCTATCCGATAATTCTTCTAACATCGACTTTTTTAACAACAACAAATATGTATATGACAATGCACTAAAAATGGTGATTATAAACAAACATTAGAATACACACCTCCAAAAAACAAACCAAAACACAGAGATAGAAATATAACTTGGTTTCACCCAACATACCATAAAAGTGTAACGTCAAACATAAGTAGGGATTTCCTAAATCTCATAAGCAAACATTTCCCCAATCATAGCATTCAAGCAAAAGTTTTCAATAAAACCAATAAAAAGGTCAGCTAGTATTATACAAGAAATATATCCCAAATCATAAAAGGCTACAACAAAAAATTGAAAAACTACACAACACCATGCATCCCAACGAACAATGCAACTATAGGGATAAAGAATCATCCCCCTACAAGGCAACTGCCTACAAAAAAACAGGGCCTCAGTAAAAACTAACAACTCAGTCAAGCAGTACATAGGTTCAACGGAGGAAACCCTAAAACAAAGGATATATGCCCGCAAACTTTCTTTTTCCAACAGAAGTTACTCAACCAATATTTCATTATCTACACACATCTGGCATCTAAAAGATACGAACGTCTCACCTATCATCACCTGGGAAATATAAAACTCGCACCGCCTTCAGCAAGACTTCAAAGAATGCCTTCTTTGTCTCCATGGGAAACTCGCCATTATCACTCACCCATCACAAAACACCTTACTAAACAAAAAATCCGAAATATTATCCAAATGCTGACACCACTTCCACCTCTAAAAACTACCACACTCTGTCACGAAAAATCCCACCCTACACCCGTTGCACAGTAAGTACCATTTTCCTCCACTGAACCTTTATATCTATCTCCTAATACCCTCACTACCTGTTGATATAATGCTCACCATAATTTCATAATTGTTAGAAATCCCTTTTAATATACTATATACACCATATTCATTATGTATATCAATTTAGCATATAGCTATACTATGTCCAATAAAGGGACCCATACACTAGAACATTACACAACATATCAATATCAATATAATATTTAAGATATAGTAAAAGTGTGTATAGCAAGGTATGGTGTATTGTATAATACGGATATATGATCTTGTTATATACTTCGATATTATCTTTGTCCGGCTAATTGGCCTAGTGGGTAGAGTGTTCGCCAATGGTCCGGGTGACCTGGGTTCAATCCCAGGAAAGACCTGGGTTCAATCCCAATGTAGTAGCTATTGAAAAGGGAGCCTTCTGGTCACCCCAGACAATGGTCACCAACACCATGATAGATTACAATAACGTACTTGTAATAGAGCATTAACAAGACGTTAGTAACAAATATAAATTATCATTCCGTACAAATTGCAATTTAACACAGAAAATATAACCAACATATGACTGTTAGAATTACGTAATACACCAGAGTATACAATAGTATTCCATGTATCTTAACACCATGATATTCCCACCTCACTAATTATTCTTACGTTTTATACCAAACGTCTATTTCGTCTATCATACTTAAATGTTAAATCAAAATTCATTTTCTTCATGATGATGATGATGATAACTTTGTCCCTTTGCTAAAATCATGACTACACACAATAGAAAATTTCATTCGGCCAAATCCCCAACTGTCTTACGACTTCCGCCACCTTTTGCTACACGTCTCTCAACATATATTCATAAGACAGCCTCAAATCTGCCGCACGACGAATGTATCATCAGAAACACACACACACATACACACACACACTAACAATCACAAATACGACCGCACACAACAATACACGAATATAATCCACACACACACACACAAAAAAAAGACTTATATGCAATCATAACGAAAACATTCTTTCGATTGTATTTTTTCGGTTTTTTTCAATTTCTCCAAAATCTTTCTTTTTCTTCCTGAAGATTGTCATATAAAGACGGCATGAATGCAATGGTCGAAGATAGCCATCTATATCATATAAAAACTAATATATATTTATTCATCATTATACTATATAATAGTTCTATCACAGAGATTGAGCACTCCCCAAATTAAACCGCATTTAATCCGCCACAAACCCATCAATCAAATGAGATACTAACAACCATATAATGTGGTAATATATAAGTATTTAGGTCTATATGTATTTATGTATATATTTGTATGTATATAGAAATATATATGTATGAATAAATATCTATATATTAATGTAGTATGTATTGTCACGTGGTCTACCACTGAGAGGAGAGAAATAAGGATTTTCCCCTACCCCTCCTTGTTTGAATTAACAAGCCGCCAAAGACTGACCGTTAAAAGGAGGAATAGGAATGTAGGTCATTTCCTCGCGACCGAAGTAACAAATCCAGGTCTGAATGAAAGCCAACAGATGTTTGCATTCTGTGACCGGATGGTTAAAGAAAGAGGACGAATGATTGGTCAGTACTCTAAAGTGGAAGTAGCACCCTTTTTCTTCAGCGGAAATAGGGATAAAGTATATCAGTTTAGGGGACAGAGGTCATGTGAGAGGACGCGGGATCTGATGCCAAACTCCGGGTGAAGAAGCGAAATAGAGCTCTGGACAAGAAATAGCAGAAGCCTCAAGCCGAACTCGATAGAATCCCACTGACCCGTTAAAGAAAATACTTTCAGAAGGAACCCGTCAAAAAGCTAAGTAAACCTTAAAACAGTTTCTCCCGACACCCTTCCTAAGTACTGCAATTACATACTCTCTTCTCAAGGAAGAAAGAAAAGAATAAGGAAGAAAGACATCTGTACTTTGATATTATCCGCTGATAATATAGCCGACACGTTAAATATGTGTGTCCGTAATGTATTAAAAACCTTGTTATGTTTTATATCTCTTCTTGTGTCGAAATTTATTCATTGTGTTGTCTGCCAATCAAGTTGTCTTTTGCATGTTCCTTTTCAGCTTCATTCGCCTCAATTTATTCTCGCTAAATTGTCCTATTCGCCTTTTAAAATTATTACACGGGAAATTGGAATTGTCGACTACGATAAATAGTATTATTATATCGAAACCTAGAGTCCCATATCTTCCATTATCCTAGGGGTAGGAAGAGGCAGTGGCCTGGTGGGTGGGTGTGTGTGTTAACGTGAAATTTGGAAACCCCTTGCCAGCAGCGGTCGGTCTAGCCCCAAATTAACCCCAACATAATCTGCCAGTTTCCCTACGCCCAAAAAGGGAATCTTAACTGGAACTTATTCTGCGAGGGATCAAGTGCCAGGCTTATCGTCTTCACACGTGCGAAAAATAAACGTCCCATCTTGGGATAAATATTTTATACTGCGTCACAATATGTATGTATGCATGTATGTATGTGTATATTTTTGTTCATGCATATATATATATATATATGTCTATACATGCATATATGTATGCAAATATATATATATATATATATATATATATGTGTGTGTGTGTGTATGTGTGCGTGTGTGTGTGTGTGTGTGTGTGTGTGTGTTACCTTACACTGCTCTGAAGCGTCCTAAAAAAACAAAGCTCTTTGAATATCCAGCAATTACAAAACCAATATTTAGTTAGTCAAAATTGGCAAAAACCATTCCTAAGGCAACTCATAAGCTAGATTCGAATCTGAAGAACATTAACTATTCACCGAAAATACTCTTTCCAAAATTTTGTTCTTAAAATATTTGCTTTATATCTTAGCTTTAAAATGATTCTTAGAAAATAAATAAATAAAACAATGATTCAAATTTCTGAATCTGATCCCGTCAACTAAGAAAAAGTGAGTCTTGCTATGTAGAGGCTAACGCGTCGCATTGTGATATCGTAGTAAGCGAGTTCGAACTCCACGTACGCTATTATATTCACTTATGGACTAAAGCATTTTTTTTTAAATATGAGACCCCTTTTTCCTCCTTGCTGTAGGATAAAAAGCACCCCCATTGTTCTCCAAGGTTAGCTTTGGCATTAAATAATCCACAAAAGTTAATATCAAACTAAGAAACTAAAAACTATTAACATTCTTTCGTAGCATTATTATTGAGACTTTGGAATCTGTACTGACGTTTTAAATTTTGGTACAAAAATTCAATTTAACTTCAAAAATATTTTGTCCAGTTCTGAACAAAAAACACAGACGCATTATTGTGTATAAATCGCTATGAATTTCAACGTGAAAATTTCTCACAATAATCAAATCAAATTTCCGATGAAAGATGACGAAATTAAAAAAAGATACACCTAAATGATGAAATAAAGTAATTAACAAACAAAAAAAGACAACATGTTGTTTAGTCAAGCCTTCTAAGAAGGCTGGCCTCGTCAGTGTTGTTGTGACGTCACACTAGTCGGCCTAAAGTTAGCAAGGCCGATGAAATGATTGGAAACTAAAGAAAAGGTTTTAGAAACTTTTTAAAAACGAAACAGGTCAAGACTGTGTATTGAACTTTATTTAATATGCATTTTTTAATTAATAATAATTACAAATAATGGTCGGTGAATGCTACGTTAAAGTAAACAAAACGTAAAAGTAAACAAAATTAATCACGTTACGAATTAGAAAACAAACTGTTAAATAAACAGACGAACAAATTACGTAAATAATAAATAAACCTATAACAGACAAATAAGAAAGAAATAAATTAAATACAAACAAGCAAATAAATCTAATACAAACAATGAATAGATCTAGTCAAATAATACTTACAGAAAAATCGGTTACAAACGAAATTCAATTTTTAAATTTTCTATCTTTAAGATAGAAAATTTAAAGAACGAAATTCGTTCATAATTTATAATCAGCATTGTCTTTAATTGCATATTTTTATTTCTATTTTAATAATTTTTCAGTAAAGTTACATTATTGGAATAAAGTGATTATTACATCAAATACAGCAACAACTGAATTATTAATTTGGAAACAAATAGTAATTAGATAAACGGACAAACAATTATAAATAAGAAAAAAACAAATAAATTAAATACAAACAAGCAAATAAATTATATTTGATACAATAGGTTACAGATAAAAAATTTAGCTGAATGTTTGAAATTTTCTTTTTTTGCTTAACTTGTTAATTGTAATATTATTTTCCCTAGAACAAAAATTATTTAAAAGAGCATTTGTAGAGCTCCAGACAAACAGTCTTTGTATTTTTTCTATATTATGACCCTCGTCACAAGTGTCAACATTAAAAAGAAGCTAATTATCTGCCAAAACATTCAATTTTATATGCATGGCTAATTTTCTTTGATTCAATGAACGAAGAAAAGAATTATTTTTTTTATCAACTTGTCGACTACATAATTATAAAAAACAAAATTTGTAGTTACATCATTAGGATATAATAGAGAACCTCTATCAATCTCCCGAAAATAGCTGTTTATTTCAGGTATTTCTTCCACATTATCTCTTCCAGATATTAAATCTTTGCAACTATTGCACTTAATTTTCTTAAAAACTGCGTAACAGCAATAACTTACTAAGTATAATATAACAGGAAGAACTTCTCTGCATCTATTAATATTAACATCAATGCTAAATTTATATTTTGCTCCTCTGTTACTTCATCCCAGTTTGGTTCTTGTAAATTCTTTGAATCAATTTTAATGCATTGCTGATTAAATGGTAAGTTCAAATTTGAAACTGATAGCATTCTAAGCTTTTTTTTCACGCTCAAAGACTTGTCGTATTGAAATATTATCATAATCTCCACTAAGTCGGCGGTACTGACCAAACCTTTCCTCAAGGTGAGCAGTTTGAAATTTGCCGGATAATACTGTGCAATACTTGGTCAGTTCTAGAAATAAATAGGTTGTACGATGCAAAGCAGTGAATGTTTCCTTTGTTAATTTTCCATTTTTTCCAAAAATGCTAATTCATGATTCTAACCAGTCACAAAAAAACAGAGAAAAATCTAAAATTTACTTCATTTTATCAAAGTGGATGACAGTATTTATTTCTAAGCCAACAACCTTTATTTGGTGTTTTTACATTCATTATTGTCCACCAAATATAAAATATATTTTTATAATCTGCAACTTTGACAAAATTAGGCAAACATTTCTGTTTTCCTAAGGTCAATAATCCCTGAATAGTATACTCACTAAAAATTTGCAGAACTAAATTAACATTTTGCCTTTCAAGATTAGGTGGAGAAAGTGCCTTTGAGGTCAATTTATAAAAATATTTCAAAATTGACTGAGATTCCAAGGCATGAAGTTTTTGTAAGGTAAAAATGGGGCACTTTGGATACTATCTAATAGATGGTTTCCATTATGATAAAATTTTTGGAACACCATGCATTTACTTGGATCTTTTGGACCAAGCCAATTGTTCTAATACATTTTAATATATGGACTGAGTCGAATAGAAAGAAAAAAGGTCAAGACTTCAGAACTGGGTGTGGATATACAATGAAAAGCTTTGGGGGACTGTAAAACAATGATATAGCTTTCTTTATTTATACCATTATTATCTGTTATGATTGATAATACTTGAAAAGCCTTTCTCCTCTAAACCAATTATTATCCGTTTAATTATGTCACATTAACTCTCGGCTTTAAGACATTTAGTTGGCAAAACATGCTCAACATCCTTATATTGTGAGAATACACTGCTAAGCATAAAAACAAAAGCACCTGTTGCAGCTTCATTGCTGTTATCAGATAAGCCAACAATATTTCCACCCTTATAATCAAAAAAAGGTTTTAGGTGAATTTCATCAATAAGTAAATATAACCTAGTGTCATTCTGCTCCAGGAACTTAAATTTATTTTTAATATACATGAAAATTTTTTTATCATGTTGCTCAATCAAAGGATTCACATATGTTGATAAAGTCAGTCTTGTAATGATTGAATAGCTACGTAAGATTATATTTTTGCTGTCTCTTAACAATCTGTACCTTCAGGAGAATAGTTATTAACAAGGAAGAAAATATCATCATTTCCTTGGAATAATCAAGCTTGTTCTGTTTCATTAATTTTAGCTATTCATTTATAAATTTGATGTAATTAAAATGTTTGTTTGATTCTTCTTGTATCAATAGTAGAAACGACATTAATAATTTTAATATAGGAATCAAATTTTATGGTTTGGTTTGGTGTTGTTCTGTATCGATTTTCTTCATTTTTTCTATAAGAATTTCCAGAGTATTTTGATCCGTTACATGTTTAGGAATCTTATAGTCTCCTATTGTTCTTATTTCCACATCTCTATAAAACACATGCATTGCAAAATCAGCTTCGATTAATATAGACGGATTGATTTGTGGACATGGGGATTTGATGATGTTGCATATAATAAAAGTCTCTTGCTGCCAAATAACACCCCAGAAATTTTTATCCAGAAAATTTAACTTCCCTTCTATATCATCAGGATTATGGAATTTCTTCTGCTTTTTATATGCTAAGTCATCGATAACACTTGCATTTAATGTAGTTGTAAGTGCATTATTCTCCAGTCTCTCTAGAGGTGGTTAATGAAAACAAATATGAGGGAGAATTTGGGAAAATTCTAGGGATAACACCACCACGAAGATACTTTCTCTTAAGGCTAACAGCAATTATGGCATCAGTTTCTTTCCATCAAACACTGACGATTCTCTCCTTATGTCCTCAGGTTAAAAATGCAATCCACATACCTAAAAGATTTAAAGAATTAAACCTAATTTAAATTCTTGTGAAAACCTAAGGAATTCAGTCACAAAATATACTCTCTTTCTCTCTCTCTCTCTCTCTCTATATATATATATATATATATATATATATAAATATCTATACATATATATATATTTGTATATATATATATATATATATATATATATATATATATACCTATGTATATATACATATATATATATCTATGTATATATACATATATGTATACGTTATATACACATACATATACATACATATATACATACATATATATATATACATTCATATATACATACATATACATAGATACATATATACATATATATATACATATATACATATATATATATATATATATATATATATATATATACGCGGTGCCTTCAATACATTTCCAGACTTTTTTGTTCAGGCATTTAAAATTGTCGTCGACTCTTAAATCTTCAGTATATTATTGCTATATATCTTATGAGATGATTGACCAATTTTTATGATTTCACGTTCAAATAACAGCTACAACAGGAATTGGAATACACTCTACTAAAGCCTGATCGTCACAGCTGGTAAATTTCAAAAATGCAATCTGGACGTGAGGACACTTTAGAAGAGTGATAAAATGCCACAGAAAAGTTTTGGAATGCTTCAGACTGCTTTTGGAGAATCTTGCATGAATCGCGCATCAGTTTTTGAGTGGCATAAGAGATTCAAGGAAGGCAGGGAGTCTCTGAGGGATGATGAGAGGTGTGGGAGGAGTAAGGAAGTCAATACACCAGATTAGATTGGCCAAAGGGTTAGTGTTAGTATGTTGAGGTTTTAAGGGAGTTCAGGAAGAGATTCCGTCAGAAGAGGCCAGTAGTCTTCAAATCGGGTCAGTGGCATTTCCACCAGGACAATGCATCAGTCCACAACTCTATACTTGTCACAGACTATTTGACCAAGATGGGCATCAAGATAGTTCCTCACCCTCCCTATCGTCGAGACCTTGTTCCCTGTGACTTTTGGTTATTCCCTAAGCTCAGAAGCTGTCGTTATGAGACAATTGAGGAGATGAAAGAGGCTGTGATGATGGTCATTGACACGCTCACATGAGAGGACATCCATGGGGTCTTCTAAAAGTTGATGGAACGGTACAAGTGCATTGCAGCCAGAGGAGATTACTTCGTAGAGTACTAGAGTTTGATGTGTGTACTATCAATAAAAGTGCCCATACAAAGAAAATTTTGGAAACTTATCTAATGATCCTCATACATTTATATACATACATATATATATATAAATATATACATCTACATATATACATACATATATATAAATATAAACATCTGCCCATATATACATATATATAAATATATACATCTACATATATATACATACATATAAATATATACAACTACGTATATGTACATATATATAAATATATATATACATCTACATATATATATACATATATATACATATATACCTATACATATATATACATATGTATGAATATATAAATCTACATATATATATATATATATATATATATATATATTTATCATTAAATCTAATATATTTACGAATAAAACAATTTTAAAATATTTGTTAGATTATTATGTAGATTCCTACAATTAACTTTTAAGCTTATAGAAATATTCATGAATGAATATATAACGTAAATTTCTTTATAATAAACATACCAATAGAATTTTTCTTATAAATTTGTGTCAATAACAAAATCTTTCTTTAAATTTTATTCTTTTAAATAAATTTTCTTGTCACTTTGTATTGTCAATTACAAGCGAGATGAATTATTTCAACGAATAATTTCAACACAAAGCTGTTTTAAAAACACCGGTATAATTTTTTCTTCTAATTTGGTGTTTTCAATTGCAAAATCTTTCTTTATGTTTTATCTTTAAAAGAAGGTTTTATATACAATTTGCATTTTCAATTACATTCGAGAAGAATTATTTCTACAGAATTTCAAACGAGTGAGCGTGTTAAAACCAAAAGCGTTATAATTTTTTCTCTTAACTTTATGTTGTCAATTACAAAAACATGAAATTCATTTAATCGTTAAAGTTTCAATTAAATTAACTTCTTTTTAATACAAAAAATTATACTTACTTTGCTGAATTTAGTTGGTAAAAAGTTATCTGTTTTAATAACACGTGTCGATTTTGGCATAATTTTTTTGTTTTGGAAATGAAAATTAAGCGACTTTTGTCCAGTTATGTAATTTCCTCTACAATTTGGCACAGTGCATTTATACGACACTGTGCTGGTTTACAAATTAACTCAATAAATAAATAATTTTAAAACAGTAAAAACACAAACACTAGATGAAATGTTTCCGTATAACGCTCTTAGCAGTTAGAAGATAACTCTTGGTGACCTACTCTGGGTGACGTCACAGCTACATTGCATGGCAATGAGAATGCATTTTATAACGGAAGGCGTTGGTTTAGTGAACTTTGCCGTACCAACAGAACACTGAGTGAAAAGCAAAGGAAACAAAAAGAGACACGAATACTTGGACCTGGAGTGAAAACTGAAAAAGCGGTGATACCATTTGTAACTAACATACTGGAACAGTTTCCAAAGTCTTGAAAAGGGGGCTGGACGAGTTGGTAATTTGAAGACAAATCGAGACAATCTAAACTACAGCATTATTGAGATCGATATGAGGAGACTTACTGTTACTCTGGCTCCAGTGAAAGACCACCAGTTAACGTTATCGTGAAAAACTCACCAAGAGTTTTAAAATAAAAATAATTATAAACGAAAACTTTAAAATCCTAAAACGTTTTTACATATAATTAGATCCAAAACAGAGGAGTGAGAGTGGCGGAGGAAGCGAGAGAAAAAGAAGAAAAATGAAATTTTAAAACTTAAAACTTTTTTACATAGATACAAAAGAGAGGAGAGAGACAGGGAGGAAGAGAGGAAAAAGGGAAGAAAAATGATATTCTAAAACGTTTTTACATATAATTAGACTTAAAAGAGAGGAGAGAGAGGGAGAGGAAATAATTGGGAAGAAAAATAATATTTAAAACTTAAAACGTTTACACATATAATTAGATCCAAAAGAGATGAGTGAGAGAAAGGGAGGAAACGAGAGAAAAAGAGAAGTAAAAGAAAATTTTAAAACTTCAAAACGTTTTTACATATCATCATCATCATCATCATATCGTGCTGGCAGCACGGATATCCCTGACCCTCTCTCGCCACTCCTCCCTATCGTTCATCGCCCTAGGCAGGTCTTCAGGACAACAACCTGTATCCTCACATAGCTGCTGAATGTACGTTCGTGCTGGTCGTCCTGCTTTTGCGCGGCCATGTGTGGGGATCCATAAGAGTACATCTCTTATGAGTTCATCTCTGCTTCTCCAGCAATGTCCTGCATGTCTGGTTCGCCTAACTTGAATAGTTTTCGTGATAGGGGGCAGGTGGCCGTACAGTTGGTGTCTTGTGGGGTGTTGCTGCCAGGACTTGTTCAGGATTGCACGCAGCATTCTTGTGTACATTGGCCCAGCGGTTAGAGTGTTCGCCAATGGCCCGGGAGACCTGGGTTCAATCCCAGGTCGAGTCATACCAAAGACTTTAAAAATGGAACCTGATACCACCTTGCTTAACACTCAGCATTATAAGGTACGGTTCAAGGGTAAAGTGGAGCAATCCAGGGAATGGAGTAGCGCCCTCCCCTACACCTTGGTGTAGTAGCTATCGAAAAGGGAGCCTTCGGGTCACCCTCGACTATGGTCGCTAACTTTACTTACTTTTTACATATAATTATATCGAAAAGAGAGGAAAGAGAGAGAGAGAGAGAGAGAGAGAGAGTGGAGGGAAGTGAAAGAAAAAGGGGAAGAAAAAAAAAATTTTAAAACCTTAAAACGTTTTTACATATAATTAGATCGAAAAGAGAGGAGAGAGAGAGAGAGAAAGAAAGAGGAGGAAAGTGAAAGAAAAAGGGGAAGAAAAAAAAAATTTTAAAACCTTAAAACGTTTTTACAAATAATTAGATCCAAAAGAGAGGAGAGAGAGGGGTAGGAAGCGAGAGAAAAAGAGGAAAAAATAAAATTTTAAAACCTTAAAACATTTGCAGCCAATCAAATTTTATTGGAAAATTTATGTTCTTGAGTCTGAAATCGTCAGGAAAGAAGATTGAAACAAAATTCGTATCCCAAAGAATGAATTACCTCCCTTACGTTTCTTTCTTTTACCTTGTTAAACTCAAATACAACGACATGTCTTCTTTTAAACTAAATAAGTACAAAAGCTATAAAAGAATATATCAATATTTTTATATAGCTTTTATACTTATTATAACAATTATTTAACTGTTACTAATGTGGTTGTAACCCGGGCAATACCAAGTACCTTCGCAAGTCCGTAAATGCTTTCTTCTAAACCACCCTTGATATCAGGTGATTTATGGATGATACAAGACTTGGGATCTACGATTAGCAAGGAAACGTGAAAAGTAGACAAGCTAACAGACAGGCAACACAAATACTATACAGAATCACCCATAAATATGTGAACATGTGTCAGACTAAGCTCTGTAAATACAGTATCACCCATTAATATGTACACATCGAATAAATTTTTTTTGTAAAAAGTTATTTTTCTTCGAAACCAAAAATACCAGTATTTTGTTATTTCAACAGGAACATGATATAATCAAAACGAATAATATTAGGAGTTACTTATGATCAAACTCTACTGTACTAAAACTGCGTAAACAAAAAGTTCACTATGTAGGAAACCTAAAATGTTTGTTACTTATTTATGCAATTTTACGTTGAAGATTTAAATGCTATACAGATTAGTTAGAGATATTCTCATTTCATAAAAGGCATAAACTTTTTACTCCTTGTGCCAGATATCTTAAATTCTTAAGTTTCAAACATATCACGATTGTTGACCGATAAGATAATTATCATTTACCGTATATCTTCATGTATTGGTCGAATAAAAAAAAACGAGTGTGAGGCAAACAAGTGACGTCGAACTATACATATGTAATCTTATAAAGTATTCATTATCCTAAATCAGCTGTCAATCTCTACAAGAATATATACAGTATTTATCAAATTCTAACAAAGTATGTTTCTAAAAATAAAGTAAGCTGCTTTTAAATTTATATACTGTAGCCATTTAAGAAACTTAGTCAAGTTTAGCATAAAGCTATAAGTGCAGGGCACTTTGAGAGAATTGAACTCATAAAAACCATCTGCTAGCAAAGCTCGCTAACCACTGCACCACACATGGAATGCCTTATATTGTTTATATGAAGGGTATGAGTCGATAAACATCTAGCTGCTTCCGATATTCGACTCCAGCTTAACCTGTAACACATGGTCATTTTAGTGATTAGACCCCAACCTTTGCAGCAATGAGAGAGGTGTTGTCATCACTTTTTAATCTATAGTATTTTTTATAGCGTCCCGTCCGACTACCAGAGTATGTATGAGGAAAATGATCTGATACTATAATTTATCCCAACTCAAATATCATTGAGATTTCGAAATTCTTAATTACAATGTGTTCATAGGAAAGGATTTTTAAACATTTATATATATATATATATATATATATATATATATATATATATATATACTATTGCCCATGTTGTAGGTCTCTCCTCTTCCTGACACTGATGTTATCTAAGGAAAAGCCAAAGTGCTAGGCAACATTGCCTCAGAATCACCACTGAAGTTGCCAGAACGAAGTTGAACACAAAGTCGATCTACTCTAAGGACTTTAGCTCCTGGTTTTGACACTTCACCGTGGAAGTCACCTCTTCAGCCTGGTAGGAGGTATGAATTAAAGGTTTTCCTTTTCCTATACCGATTGCCTCTACCAAGGTTCGAGAGCACGGTCAACCCATAGCTCTCGACAATGCCAAGAATCCGACGACTACATTTCTTGAAGATTCTTTAAAAAAGTCCAAGGTGTTTGATATTAAACAGTATCTCATGGTGAGGATTCATTTCTGAAGCTCTGCGAGATGAGAAATTTCACTTTCTTTGCTATAAAATTTAATCCCAGTTTCGTCTTTGTATCAAATAGATCTGCTTGGAAATTATTTGTATTGGTTAGGAATACTTGAAAACATATAACTAGGTGTGCATTTATTCTTATTTTAAGAATAGAAACTTGGAGTTATAATCATTAACAAACGATTATTATCACATAAACTGTTAATTAATTTTATTAAGAATAGTTAAAAGAAGTTTACACAGGATTATTATAGTTAGTTACTTGAAACTGTGTAATTGCTTGTGGATTATTAATATTGGATTGGAATTATCGATAACATAAACTAAATTATTTTTATTAAGAATCGTAACTTGAAGCTTTCACAGAATTATAATGGTTAGTTACTTGAAAGCTTATAATTACTTGTAAAAAGTTAACTTCATCATTATATTAACCAACAATTGTTTACACATTGTAAAACTAACTGATAAACAATCCATAGTAGGTAGAGAGAAGAGAAGCGTTCATGCCTTTCCTAAGAGCATTACCATGTTGTGAAACGCAAACAGCATCATCCAAACTTTGAACTTGGCTCGCCAAGAACATTTTCTTTTGACGATAACCATTATACCAAAAAGCCTTCTCACTCTCTCTCTCTCTCTCTTTCTCTCTCACTCTCTCTCTCTCTCTCTCTCTCTTTCTATATATATATATATATATGGAGGTATTTATGTATGCGTGAGTGAGCAAGAGGGAGAATTTTTTGCAGTATGCCATACGGAGGTGCTATGAGAAATTACAAGACTTGACATAACGCAAATTACAATAGCTTAATTCACCAAATTTTTAGCATTTGCCCAATATCCCCTTCCCCAGTTGCCTATAAACGCCTGTTATTTAAGAATCACATCAAAATGCCTCTTTGAAGATTTCTGCCGGCAATGGCATCCAGTGCGATTTAGATTGAAACAATCACAAAGAGAATGAGATGAAATTCCAGTCAGACTATAAATCTGGACTGGCGATTATTCCAAAACCCAACTTTTAAAAAATGCGCCGCTGAAAATTGCCTACCACCTGGTGGCTACCCTATACTCGAGTCCCTGTACTTAAGACACTCTATATATATAATATATTATATATGCTTTTAAAGTTGTTAAAATTTAGAGTTACTCTGGACCAAAATAATAGTTAGCAGAAAAATTCATATTTTATTATTCGGGAGATTATGTATCTATTTGTTTGTCTGTCTGTAAGCGAAACTACGTCACAGTTCTAGTAATTATTTATATCACATTCTCTGAGATTTTAATTGATTTAAATCTCAATTATTAAGAAAAATAAAAGGTCCTATAAAAATAATACTGTTGGCTTTATGTTAACATGCAACTGTATTTATATGTCCAACCAAATGGCAGTTTTTATTTAGCGGGAAGGCTAATTTGCATATTTATCTTTAAATTTTAATTTAAAAAAATTTGTTTAATATCCTTTATTTCTCATTATTTGGTTTTATTTTAATAGATTCGTGCAAAATTCCCGCCAATAAATCTTAAACGAAATCCGTTAACAAAAATAAATAACTATCGTTTTATCTTTTTACTTTTTAATTTAGTTAAATTAGAAAAATTTAACAATAAAAGTCAGGAGTGATGGGAAGACTAAGCATTCTAGCCGTTCTGTTCTTCAGTTATACACCCTCTGTTTCAAAAAAAAGTTCTTATTTAGTTTTAGTTTCATTTGTCTTTCTAAATTGATATAATATTTTATTGCAAAACTTAAACATTTGCACCTTGAAGGTATATATTTTTACTCAGCCCACATATCATCATCATCATCATCATCATCAAATAATGCTGGTATCACGAAGTTCCCTCCTCTCTCTCTCTCTCTCTCCTTCCGTCCCTATCTTCAGTCACTCCGGAAAAGTCTTCTAGAGTCCATCCAGTGTCCGCACAAAGCTGACGTATGTAAGTCCCTGCTGGTTGGCTAACACTGATGTGAAGAAGTCTATCAGAGAAGGTTTTGGATGAGTTCGTTCTTACTTCTCCGTCAGTATGTCTTATTTACTTGGATACTTCGTGAGATGGGAGTTGAGTGGCAGTACAGCTATTTTCTGGTAGAGTGCTGCTTCCAGGGCGTACTACTTATATCACATAAATGATATTATAGTTGGTATATTTAGATTACTTTAATTATTCGCATATAAGACGCACTCTTTTTTTACATTTACCTAAAAGTTCGGGGTGTGAATTAGACAAGAGCTGAATATTAACTTTTTTATCCGACTTAGTGCATCAGCATAGGCGCTATGACAGAATGTAAATTATATCTATGATTCAAACTATCAAATGTGTAACAAACACTTGTTTTATGCCACTGCAGAGAAATAGCAACTGGAATGTGTATTTGTATATATATATATTTTTCCTTGTGAGCTTATTTTTGCCACAAGTTTGTTCCATTTTTATGGGAACGTGTCCGTGTATTTCCTCAAAATACGATAAAAATGTTTTGTTTCAAAACATGAGTAAACTATATAAATTTTTATTTTTAGTTTATATAAACCAGATACAAAGTGGAACAATGTTAAATTTAGCTGCTATAAATTTTAAAATGTCATAGCATATTGTTTACAAGATATTTTTTTTGCGAGGAGGCAGAATTTCATTGCCCAAATTTAAGGATGCTTGTTGCCAACAATTGCGTGTTATACACGAATAATTACCGTTTATAAAAATGTATCAACATTTATTGAAAAGCCTGGGTATGATTTATACCCTATGACGTGGCAAGAACTCAAGATAGCAACGCAGACGAAAGTTCGCTTTTAAATGCCATTTCCTTCACGAAGTAAGAGTGTTGCTGAAATAACCATCTGACATGTCAACTCGACTAAAATTTCCCTGGAATTTTTAGAATCTAATTCTCTTTATGATCTATTGTTCTATTGTATAAACATTTTTTTCTTTTGACTGAGGCATAAGCAGCCGGTGCAAACCACTCAAATGTTTTCCTGGGTCTGGCACAAGGCCGACTCAGTCATTTTTAATATTTATAAAAGTTTGCTTGCTCTTCCATAAAAACATAGCCACTCGTTTGATTAGTCTGACACAAGGTGAAGTCACTCGTTTTTAATAAATGAAAACATTTACTTAGATTGACGCATGACCTGAACGCTTGTTTTTGCTCAATAAAAAGATCTTATGGAACAGAACCTGGCCACACGTTTTTAATACATATAAACTTTTGAATAGTCTGACACAAGGCCAAATCGCTCGTTTTTAATGAATGAAAGGATTTACTTTGACCGACACTAGACATGATCACTTGTTCTAAATAATTAAAGACATTTGATTATTTTGAAACATGCTGAGATGTTCATTTTTAATCCATGAAAACCTTTGTTTAGTTTTAAATATGACTTGGCCACTCGTTTATTTTTTTAAAATTTTATTGTTGTTTTTGTTGTTGTTGTTGCAGTCTTTCGTTTTTTGTCGTTGTTTTTAATAGATAACAATATGAGCTTAGTTTGTAAGGTCTGACCTCTCAATCTTAATTAAATAAAACTTTTCTTTAGTCTGGCACAAGAACTGGTCATTCGTTTTTTAATAAATAGAAAATTTTAGCTAAGTTCGACGCAAACTTTGGTTTGTCAGACGTAATGCTGAGCCGTGAATTTTTATTTAACAAGAAAACTTTTGTTAGTCTAAAGGCGGATCACTTATTTTCAAGATATGAAAATCTTTTCTCGTCATAAGACCACGACACTCATTTTAATATTAACAAAATCTTGCCTCGTCTATCAATTTTAAACCGTGTTCGCGGCTATTTCTGTTTCCCTTTACGCTAATTCTTTTTTAAGAAGCATATACCCATTACTTCCCCTTATGACTTAGTTATGGGTAAAACAATAGGGAAGATCGTGTCCTCTAGTCTAGTAAGTCAATCAATACAGAGAAAAAGAAAAGTATTTTTTTCAAAACCCAAAGAGCAAGAAACGACCCCTTTCTTCACCTGTTATATAGTCATTTTCACGTTCATGCATCACAACGACACAACATCAAAGACAGACGCATGAAGGAAAACGCCTGAAGGAAGACACGGGAAGACTTCTTTATTTGTAAGGTTTGCGTGTGAGAGGATGCTGGAGACTGAACATAAACTTCATATTTTGACCCCACTGTTATGACCGTCACGTTGTGTCTTTCTTGTTCTCCTGATGTTGGGGTCAACTCCATCGGGGCTTTTCCGAGGGCCCCCTCGGTCGGGTGTGGCCTTCCCTACCACATCTGGTCTCTACTGTCTGGAAGTCTGCTGGCAACTGCTTCGGGGGTTTTCCGAGGGCCCCCTCGGTCGGGTGTGGCCTTCCCTACCACATCTGGTCTCTACTGTCTGGAATTCGACTGGCAACTGCCCTCGGACCCAAACTCAACTGAGTTAAATAATAACTCAACGCCCACACGATCGCCTACTGGATCTTTGAAATCGAATGTTTAATCGTCATCAAGCGGAAATAACTGTCATGCAGTTCAGAGGTTACTCTCTTCCGGTGCATGACTGTAGTGGCACAATGAGACCTTCACCTTGTCCCATATCATAAGCCTTACTCCGCCCACGCGATCTCTTTCGATTACTGGCCGTTGGAATGTGTCACTTCCTTCCGGTGTATTACCTTGGAATAGTATTTTTAGGCCGGGGCGAAGGTCAAAATATAACACACCTATTCTCTAATTCAAAACATAAATCTCGCAAAAGTAAGGCCATACGACTATCCTACTGACAGTAAAGGGTGTATTGAAGCCTTTCCCAAGAATTCTAATATAAAGTGAACCTAAAATATCCTTGCCCATGTTCGATCTCGGATCGCCGAAGCTATTAATCTCCATGCTGTTAATTGTTTGTTCACTCTTATCTACTTAAACACTTATAAAACTCACGATATAGAATAAACGTATAACATTCCGGTATTTTGTAAATAATTATACGCCTTCATAAGAAATAAATCGATGTATTGATTATTTTGCAAAAGTACAAATACTTTCTGTGAATATCAGGTGATTAAAAGAACTGGACTTTGATCCCAACTTAAAAGTCGGAACGAACAACAAAAGCTATTTACTTATCGTACAATAACAATACTCACAGTACACCTAGAGCAGGCAGTGCAGATGTTCCAAATTGGTCTACAAAGCAGTGAGACTGATTTGTAATTTTTCAGGTTGGCAACCCTCACTAAATTTCAGTTGATCGATATTGACCTTGAATATATGTAAGAACGTTCAGTTCATGTTTGCCTCTTAGAATTCAGATTTATCTCAGCAATCTTGGATTATTACTAGTGCGTCAGGAAAATTCAGCGTCAAAGTTCAGGACATTCAACAAGTATACACAGGCTAAGTAAATCAATTTCTATCTTACTGCAAGTTTTTATATGGCACTAGATATTTTTGGATGGCCGAGATACTATAGTAGATGAATTCCGTTCTGATTGACTGGTTATTTTACGTAAATAACAACTTTTATAAAAAAAATTCAGGTTAGTAACTCTGAAATTCAGTTGACCAATATTGACCTTGAATAGGAGTGGTAACATTCAGTTCATGTTTGCTCTCAGAATTTATATTTGTGCTGATTATTTTGGATTATTACAAGTTTGTCTGGTTAGATGTGTTAGAAAAATGAAACATTTGGCGAAAAAAACGTTTTACAAGTTAACAGAGGTTTATGGTAATCAGGTTCTATCATGGACGCGTATTTTGAGATGGAACAAAGGAATTTACTTGGATGATTGAGAGACTGTGGGATATGAACCTCGTTTAGATCGGTCAGTCTCTTTACGAATAGAGAAAAAACTAGCATAAGGGAAACTTCAACATTTTTCAGTTTCGGTTTCTTAATTTTATGGCATATCAACCAACATGGGTTATTTAATGACATCCTTGTCGAAAAACTGTATGACACTACTTAACGTATTGCTTAGGAGATTAGTGGTTCATACCTTTTTTTAAGGGTATTAGTCCAAAAGTCAACATAATACATCTAATTGAGTTCGAACTAGTTTACTTCGAGTCTGCAGACAAGCAGTTTAGCCATAATGTCTTATTCAGCATTTTCCGTCAGTGTTTAAAAGTGAAGGATGGGGGATAAATTAGTTTTCAATCAGATTTGTTAACTGGAAAAGTCTCAATCCATTTTAGGACATTTTCTATGAAGGAGATCTTAGCCACAAGTTTCTTACTGCCCTGTTCCTTGCAACTATTTCCCTCAAAATCATACAGTTCTATTGGTCAAGTTTAGAATACTATTACTGTATCATCTGAAGAGAGATAAGACATCCTATTCAACGACTAAATCAAAACATTTTTGTCATCAAATTAATTAAAAATCAATTTTATCTTCAAAGTTTTCCCCTTGAGAAGACATGAATCGACAAAGACATTATTCACACTTTTGGAAGTCTTTAACTAACACTGCCTTCCGTTCGTAACGAACAGTTGCAAGTTCCCTACAGTTCCTAAATGGTGAGCAAGGAGATAGATTTTGATTTTGGATTGATTAATCTTAACGGCATATCAACTTGTCAAGGGTTATTTTATGACTAGAGGTTAGGGAGTAACGTTTATTGAGGCATTTATATTTACATTTTTTTGCACATGGTCCAATCGAATACGAATAATTTTCAAACTGATCTTTTATATCTATAGATGAGACCCTAACAGGTATTACCACACTGTCAGAGTGAACCTGGGTGTAATGGCAATAAAGGAGTAGTCTACACTCATGAGATCTCTAGAACTGGAGCCTCACGAACCGATGCAGTTTAATGTCTTACACAAGACTCCCTATTTGTGGGGTATCTTACTCTTTTTTAGGGTTATGCAGTCAAGGTATTCTAAAAAGTAATAACAGTAAAAGTGATAACACAATCACTCTTATTACCTCATTGAACTAACGTACTAGGTTTTTTGTTATTTGTGAATAAGGAGACACCTTAATGATTAAATGATAAGTCGATTTATTGATTATTGTGACTTTTTTTGACGACTTTCAAGTCGAGACTGTTTATAGAATTGAGCTGGCTCATCTTATAAGAATTATATTTTTGATGCATTTAGGGCAAGCAACGCAGATGTGAGCTGAGCTTGGATCATCCAGTCAGTCGAGTGACACCTGTTCGTTAGTTGTTTGCTGATCAGTCGGCTGGAATCGAACTTGTAAACTTTTTTTCCCAGGATGAGAAGATCATTTTGAAACACTTTCATGTCGCTTCGTTGCCAGTTGACAAATCTTTTGATGTCGATTCTCATCGATTAACTTGTTAGGAAAAATTCTCACCCAACTTCGACGTACGTCTTTTTGATTTTGATTTTATTTTTATTCTTATTTATTTGTTTATTTATTTGTACAGATCAAATGTCCAATTTTTTAAAACGATTTGTATTTCTAGGATTTGACGGCTTTTCAACTGCTTCGCAAGCGTTTCTTTATTGCCGTTTAAGCATTTGTATAAGAAAAAAGCCAATCCTCAATTTTATTGGTATTTTATTTTGTTATTTAATTTTCACAATATTTCACCATTTTCATTCTTCAGACTCCTTCAAGTGATTTTGCCATTGCACTTGTTATCAACATATTTTAATTTTCACCTGACATGGCATGTCAGTGACTTAAGTCGGGTTTATCTAGTGCTTTGCTATGTCTGAGGGATTGATTTTAACGGTAGGTCAACTCTTCTAGGATTATTTTGTGCCTGGAGTTTAGAGAATTACGTTCATGGTACGTATAAATTTACATTTTTGTTGAGTGTTTTCTTAAGAGCTTTTGTGCAGTAATATGATATTAAGTATTCCGAAAGAACAGCTATACAGGCACCTACCTCCCATCTCTAAAACCATCCAAATTAGACGAACAAGTCATGCTGGACATTGCTGGAGAAGTAAGGATGAACTCATGAGCGACGTACTCCTCTGGGTCGCTTCACACGGACGAGTAAGTGTTGGACGACCAGCTAGAACTTACAGCAGCTCTGTAAGGACACAGGATATAGCCTAGAAGACCAGCAGAAAGCGATGGACGATAGAGACGAGTGGCGAGAGAGAGAGTCAAGGATATCCATGCGGTACGAAACGATGATGATAATGAAGTATTCTTTGTATTACAATCAATCTGCACATAGTAGCATAGTTTCAAATATTCCTATCTTTTACTTATAATGATTGGGTTTAAATTAGCTATTTCTATTCCATAAAAATCATTGGTTTGCACACCGTTATATGGTTTCGAGGGACTAATGATAAACCTTAGGAAGGTACCCGTCGTGCAATGGTTATCGTCGTAGGAAATGGTCACGGCAACACGAGTTCAAATCCTGGACGAGACTGATTTCATTTCACATAGCACTAATACCCTTGGGAAAGGTATGAATCCTATTATTCTCCCTCGGGCTATGGGTAAATAGTAGGGTAGACTAGGTTCTTCGGCCTTGGTGAGGCAACTAGTCTAGGAGAAGGAAAACTCAGAATTCAAACCTGTTAAACTCCGCTTAAAAATTGACCTTGTGTCATCTCCTGTCCGAGCGGAGGGGTTGGTAAATATGATAAACCTTTGGAAGGCATCGTGTGACAGTGGTTAACAAGCTTGATTTGTAGGGATCATTGTTGTAAGTTCGATACATGCTCTATTACTATATTTACTTAATAAACATTATAAGACAATTATCGCTTCAAGTAAATAACTTAATAAAAATAATTTACAGTTATATGTCATCAAGTATTCCTACTGAGTACAAATAAATATTTAAAATGATCTATTTTACCAATAGGTACTATCTTTCCGACGACAAGTGGACCTCGAAATAATGACAATGAAAGCGTAATCTTTTCTGAAAAGATATCCAGGAGTAGAGCCTCACCATCAGATGCGTTTTTAGTGCCATTCCCAGGACTTTCGGTGGAAGACAATTGTATCCGTCAGCAGGGGAGGGGATACAGTCAGCGTATTCTTAAACTTACCTTCAGAGCTTTATGGTAATGGGTTGGTATCAGAAGAAATCAACCCTTGCTTGATTCATGTCCAATTCGATCACTTTTTGCAACCAATTATATGGTTCCAAGTAAATAATTAATAATAATAATAATAATTTTTTGAATTGTGACGAGGTATAGTTAATTTGGTACAATCTTACAAACGAGAATTGGCTCTTAAGTATTAAAGTGTGTAACTTGCACTTGTAATTTTTACCATCATCATCTTGTCGCGTCACCAGCGCGGATCTCCCTGACCCCCTCCTGCCACCCTTTTCTGTCATCCATCGCTTCCGGTAGGTCTTCAAGGCGACACCTTGTATCGGCACAGAGCAGTTGTATGAAGGTTCAAGCTGGTCGTCCTGCCTTTACTCATCAAAAAGAAACCAAACTTTGAACCATACTTATATATTTATATGTATATATTTAAACTTTATAAAGTTTTAAATATATATATATAGAGAGACAGAGAGATAGAGAGAGAAGGGGTGATGAGTGAATTGCCGTCAAAATGATGCAAAAATGAAAATAACCCTGACATCTCATTTTATCAAATATATTTTCCAAAATTACATGAAAATACTTTGAATCATTGTAAACTAAATTTATTCAAAGAAATACGACCTCCATCCGACTTCGGAATCTCTTTCAAGCCTTTCCGATGATTGATTTTATATATTCTGCACTTATCCTTACCTTCAATTCGTCTTTTCATTATTTTGTAGGTCTCTCGTGGAACTGCGCGGCAAGCATAATAAAGGTGATTATAATCTTAGGCGGCCAGATGTTGGGGGTGATGAGGTCGAAATTTCCTTACAGTCAAGATAATGTTCTCTTACTTATGTCGGATATTGCAGAGTCCTGTTGCCAGATATAGAGTCTTCCAATAACACCCTCTCGATCCAGGCCAGCACCACATCCTACAAGTATAAGATGTTCGGCTCCGTGTTGAATCTGAGGCCATGTGGAAAAATGATTGGAAGCATGACCTCACCATTTGCTTGTGACTGCCTCAAACACCATGATGTGGACTGGTAGTTTGTTTTTAATCAAATATCGGTACATCTTAACAGAACAAGGCAAGCCAACGCCGAAAAGTTTTCTCATTGGAAAAAACAAAAGTATGTTCGGTAGGAGAGGCTGCTTGACTTTCTTCAAAAGCTTGACGGCTCGGTCTTTCTTTTTTGTCCTTCATGGTCAGTGAAAAAATTGGCCCTTTCTCATCTTGTATGAGAAATACCGAATGCCTTCGCGCATTACCTTCCTGATAAGAAACTCAGACATTTCCATCTCCCTGTCTATAGATCAGACTTACTTGCTGGGATCGTTGTCAAACTTGGCATGGATCTCACCAACTCATTCGAGAGTTGTTGTTTTTTTTTTTCTTATCAGAACCATTAGTGAAGTTTCTGGTCTTTGTACCTTGGGGATCATCATTGAACTCATTCGTTTTCAAATCCACAACACTCTCATCAGATTGATTTTAAACTCTGTAAAATCTTTGTAATAAAGCTTCCGGGGGAATACCAATCAGTATAGCATGCTGTTTCGAATTTTCTGGAGGTGTGCATTATGGTTCTGCTTTCCTCGAAGATAGTGCCCAACAGAATCTACTTAACGGCTCAATATACAAAACCCGAAGCAAGCAAAGCACATCTACAAAACTAATAATTCAAAATAGCAACAAATAACCTTTAGCTTCCTGTAAATATAATGGCATAAAAAAATAATGGCATAATAGCTTATTATATTAAACAAAGAATTGGTAATACGCATGAAAATAGCTAGTATATGTAGTGATAAAGTTAATATGGTAAGTAAAGGCAGAAAAATGGCTGAAAAGAAATATACGTGGTGTATTCAATAAGTTTCCAGACTTTTTTGTACATGCATTTAAAATTGTTGTAGACTCTTGAAAATATTATTGCTATACATCTTATGAGATGACGGAACAATTGTTATGATTTCACGTTCAAATGAACAGCTACAGAAGCAATTGGAATACACCCTTCTAAAGCCTCATTGTCACAGCTGGTGAATTTCAAAAAATGCAATCTGGACGTGAGGACACTTTAGAAGAACGATATGCAATAAAATTCTGTTTTAAACTTGGAAAAGAAGCCACAGAAACGTATGGAATGCTTCAGTCTGCTTTTCAACCATCTAGCAAGAATCGAGCATCAGTTTTTAAGTGGCATATGAGATTCAAGGAAGGCAGGGAGTCTGTGAGGAATGATGAGAGGTGTGGGAGGAGTAAGGAAGTCAATACACCAGAGTTGATTGGCCAAAGGATTAGGGTTAGGGTTACTATGTTGAGGTTTTAAGGGAGTTCAGGAAGAAATTCCGTTGAAAGAGGCCAGTACACTGCAAATCAGGTCAGTGGCATTTCCACCAAGACAATGCACCAATCCACAACTCCATCCTTATCACAGATTTTTTTTTACCAAGATGGGCATCAAGACCGTTCCTCACCCTCCCTATAGTCGAGACCTTGTTCCCTAGGACTTTTGGTTATCCCCTAAGCTCAGAGGCTGTCGTTATGAGACAATTGGGGAGATGAAAGAGGCTGTGATGAAGGTCATTGACACGCTCACACAAGAGAACTTTCATGGGTTCTTCCAGGAGTAGTTGGAACGGTAGAACAAATGCATTGCAGCCGGAGGAGATTACTTCGAAGGGGACTAGAGTTTCATGTGTGTACTATCAATAAAAGTGCCCATACGAAAAATCCTGGATACTTATTTAATGATCCTCGTATAGCCACGCCTGACTGAATTGGGAAGATGATCCACTAGGAATTGTGCAAAATATTGAAGTTTAACCATATTGAAAAATTCAACATAATAAATCAATAATCTATTTGGATTGATTTTGGTTTGGTTTTATGGCATATCAACAATTGTAGGTTATTTAATGCCAAATTCAATTCAATATATATAAACAGTTCTATTTCAAACATTTCAGTTTAGCTTGAGTACACAGTTTAAATGTCAAAAACGGTTCTTTTTCAAACAATTCAGCTTAGCATAAGTACATAGTTTATTTCTATTTGACCCAATGGAAGAACCCTATCAGATTTAAGAACCGGATTTAAACTGGGAGCGAAGGCAATAAATGGGTACTCCGCATTCCCCAAATCTTCAGAATTACTGAAGCCTCACCATCAGATTGTTTAGTGTCATATCTTAGACACTATTTGGGGAGTGGGGATATTACCCTTCTGCAGAGATGCAGATGTATTCTGCAGCCCTTGCTGACTGGACCTCCAGAATCTTTGCAAGAAAATTAGATACATAAAAAAGAACTTGACGCTTATATAAGTAAAAGCTAATAATCAAATCCGATATATGAAAGAAGAAAGCAGACAGGAATCAAATTCACTTGTTTCGCCAAATCAATATTGGTAAAGTAAATTGGATAATGAAATTAAAAGTACATGCATTCTACAAAGCGTATCACATTTGTCTCCCTTGAAATATAAAACTGTTTGTTAGCAATAAATTCATTTTCATGATATTAAACCTGTCAGAAAACTCGAGAACTGGGGTCGAACTCCCAATCACCATGTGACAATTAACTGTAATATGTGACATCTAAACCCTTCATCCATGTGTGTCGGTGGATAATTCAAATGAGATTTTTGGAACTTATAAACCTAATGTCTCAATTGTCTGGGTGGTATCTTTTGATCGTAATTCTTCTTTCTATTTCTGGGGTTATCTTCTCTCTCCTTACTAATAACTGGATCCCAGATTGTATTAATCTCTAGAATTGGATCAACTCAAGAGGTTTTTATGGCCTAGATGTGCTGATTCCTTAAGTTTTGATTTTCCAATGTTATTCCCTATTTATAATTGTGACTTTATTCCATAAGAACTGATGTCTTCCACTTTACCTTCATATATGATTGTTATATATTGACCCTCGACCGAGCCGTCAATCAAGAGATGCACCTGTGTAAATAAGCCACAGAAGAGCGAAGCAGATGAACGTTAGAAAATAATATAAGCAGGTGCCCGGGCGGGCGGAGTTCAGTTGAGACAGGAATGCCAAAGAGAGAACCAGCTTGCAGAGGGCTGGACCTTCAGTGACCCATGGTTGAGCAACCCTAGCCAAGAGGCGAAAGAAGTGGTGCTATGGTCAAGAGAAGAGCTTGGGTCAATATAGCAGTCTGTCCCTGTCTCCACTCATCTCTCACACACAAGAAAACATCGCCCTTTCGAAAATAAAGTGTTAGAAATTTATATTTTGTAAAGAAGTGTATTCATTCGTTATTTAAGTCGTTCCTTACCGGTTAATGATGTTTCCGCATATAAGTGAATATTTGTAAATGTATACGTATAGTTTTATTGTGGCTATGCAACATGATCAGCTATGCCTGATTTTGTCATCTCACCTCTGACTTCGGCTTTCTTGATGTTCCTCCTAGGCATGGACAGGGAAATGAGAACAATCTACCTAAGTGATTCAAATAAAGCATTAAGTTCTAAATTCTCAGGAAGTTACCGAGTACGACTAAAGTCACCTGAAGAAGGTCGGTGAGTGCAACATTCGAAACTGAGGTGTATGGCTTTAAATAGACGTGCGTGGATTGAAATAGAAGTATGTGGTCTAAGATGATTGTACATGGCCTAAATGAAGGCGCCTAGCCGAAAATGAAGGCGCATGGTGTAAATGGAGGGCATGGTTTCAAATGGAGGTGCATGGGCTAATCGATGCGTGGCCTTAAATTGGAATTAAATCGAAGCACATGGCCTAAATGGAGATACGAGACCTAAATTAATATTTGCGGCTCAATGGAAGTGCATGGCCAAAATGGAGGTGCATTAACTAAAATAAAAGGGCATAGACTAAAATTGAATTATGTGGCCTAAAATTGAGGGACATTTCCAAAAAGGATAGTGCATGGCCTAAATGGAGGGCATGGCCTCAGATGGAAATGCGTAGACTAAATGGAGGTGCCTGGTTTAAAATCAAATTGCGTGGCTTCAGTGGAAATCCGTAGCTTCAATCTTTGTGCGTGGCCTAAATTGAGTTTCGTAACCTCGGTGGAGGTGCATGGCCTAAATGGAGGTGCGCGGGCTAAAATAAAGACGCGTTGCCGGAAATAGAAGTATATGGCCTAAAATCGATGTGAATGGCCTAAAATTGAAGTGAGTCCTAAAGTGAACGTGCATAGCCTAAATGAAGTTGCGTGGCCCATAATGGAAGTACGTAGCCTTAAACGAATGCGTGTGGCTTCAATGGAGGTTCATGGTGCGTAGGATACATGGAGGTGTCTCATCTAACAGGCGGTTCGTGGCCTAAATAGAGTTGCGTAGTTTAACTGGAGGCCCGTAGCCAAAAATGAATGTGCTTCACTTTAATTGAGGTACGTTGCCTAAAATGGAGATCCATGGGTTAAATGGAGGTGCCTCGTATAACTGACAGCGCGTGGCCTAAAATAGCGTCACATTGCCAAAATGGACTTGCGTAACCTAAGAAGGAGGCACATAGACAACCGTTTCTCGTCTCAGAAAATAAACAAGGTGACGCGATTTCATATCCTGGACTTAGCCGTGAGTGTTTCATTATCGCGCAAATGCCGTTGAGAAAGACATGAATCCATCTACTTTCTCTAGTTCTGAGTAAATAGTAGAGCCGACCAGACTCTGGCTTTGGTATGTTAATCGATGTAGGAGAAAAAGAACTCTGAATTCAAACCCGAATATGGCAGGGAATCCACATTCGAACACCAATCCCCAAATGACTCCACGTTTAGAACAGGCTTAACCTGTATCAAGCAAATACCTTTTAAGAGATAGGGGAAGAGAGAGAGAGAGAGAGAGAGAAAGAGTGTGTGGTTTTAAGTATTCCTTGTCTAAGTATAACTTGTTTGCGTACAGTTATGTTACCAAGCATTCCCATCTAAAATTAAGTATATTCAAACAGACCTATTTGGCCAATAGATGAAACTCTCAGTAGTTAATATTAAGACTTATTAGCTTCTTTTACAAATAATTTGCTCACAGTTGTTTCGTTGTATGTATTCCTAGCTCATACTAATAATTTGCAAATAATATGGTTTTAAGTAACTATTCTTATTCAATATTAATAATAATTTGTTTTCAAAGTTTTATTGTTTCAAGTATTCACATCTCATACCACTAATTTGCACACAACTACATAGATTTATGTATTATATAGATAGTTACGCAAAACGTTGACTAAAGATCGTTTTCGTAAAACTCCAAGTCGTGAGTATTTTTTTTTTATTATCTTAAAATTAATCTGTTTTTTTTTATTATAATAAGAATATTGAAATATTTGCTTTGTACTTTTGCGTATAGAACACTGAAATATTTTTACTGACTTTCTGACTGTTTTAGATTTTTATTTAACTTTTTAAATTTTACCTACTGGTGAGTTGAAATGATAGATAGATAGATAGATAGATAGATTCAAATATTCCTTTAAAGCTCTAATAATTTGCATACAATTCTATGGTTTCAACTATGTTAAGCAATGTTTCATTTAACTAATAATAATAACACTTTTAAACAATTACAATTTGTAGTATTCATTCTTAAATCAAATAATTTGCACACAGTTTCATGAACTCCTATCTAATATTAAATATCTAAAAAGATTTATAGGAATCATAGATGGAACCCTAACCAGTACAATCACTCCGGTTCAGAAAGTATCTTGGAGTTATAATGACGAAGAAATGACTCCACATTTCTTAAAGCTCTAGAACTCGGGCCTCATACTGTATGTAGATTAGTGCCATATACAAGACATCCTATTTGGGTGGGGATCTTACCCTTCTGTAGGGAATGCAGTCAGACTATTCAAGATATTCCTAATGAAACGGATTTAAGATGATTAACTGTGCAAACGTATTTCTTACATTCATAGTTGACAAAGTTATTTTTCGTAAGTCGCAGAACACGTATTTGCATTTTTCGGATAATCTCTACCAGCCAAAATAACCAAATAATTAGCAAACAAAAATTATGTAAAGAAAATTATTCATATAATTATACTGACACCCCCCCACACACACACAAAAGGGTCATTTGATAAATAATGGGATTTTAAAAAATACTTTTTTTCAGAATGTTTTCATAGATATAAACTGTGGCTTTCTTGAATATGGTATACAACAAAAAATATCTTAATCACGCAAAAATATTTGTTTTAAGGCGATTCAAAATGCTGCCAAATCAAACAAAAGGATTGAACAGTGGTCTGTCATCAATTCTATAGAAGTTGAGACGTGCAAACCATATGAAATTTACAAAAGAATGTGTAATGCGTATAAAGAAGCATTTTTTAGACAAAAATGTGTACAAATCGATTAAATATGGGTTTAACACAAGGAGCCAAAGTCTAAAAACAGACCATGAAGTGGAAATACACTGACTCTCCGGTAAAAAAAAAGTACTGGGCACAGGTCAGTAAAATATGCTGACAGTCTTTTCAGACATGAAAATACCTATGACTCTTTATTCCTTAAAAATAATCCAACGGTAAACAGTGTTTCTTACTGTGAATTCCTCTGGCAGGATTTATTTATTGAATGAGCCTCGTATGGAAGTCTTTTTTGCTTATAAATTTGTAATTGCAGTAAAAAACATTGTTCAAATCAATTTAATACGAAGATATTTTATTTTCAAGTTTCATTTTTTTCGTTTCTTTCCAATGCAAAAATTAGCAAGATTCATACCATTTTTGTGAAAATATTATTTTGAGAATAGTGACCTGTGTTTTTGATAAGATGTCATTTATTATATTGTATAAAAATAAGCCTTGACTCGAGGAATCACCGATTTTTTCGATAAACCACCAATTTTTTTCATGGAACACATATTTGAGAAACACTGATTACATGCTTATTTCATTTGATAAATCTCTTATTGTTAATATCTAAAACAATTACCTGAAACTGGAAGTTCACAGCCTAAATAGTTCTGGAAACCCGTTAAAACATAACGGATTTACAAATAGTTCAGTACTAATTATAACTAGTTTAATTGCCCTTATTTATCTATTTATTTATTTAATCATTAACAAGTAAGCAAGTAATTTGTAATAACAAATAAATAATGATAATCAATAAAATAATTGACTCAAAAATAATGATATAAACGGATGTCATTTAAAATGTGCATTTTTTAAACATTTATTTATTAACGTTTTCTTTGCAAATTTATTTATTCATATATCAAAATAAGTTCACGGGTCATTCAGTCCAGTACTGCATAGGTCCATGATATTGATTCTTCTATTTCAGAAGGAGTGAAGCACTCTGATAAATATTTCATCGAGAAGTTAAATGAAAAAAAGACTTCCAGTGCGATAACTGATCTCATAAAATTATCATTCATTTCCAAAGTGGGCAAAAAATTGTTTTATTCTCTAAGAGTATTTCAAGTATATTGCTTTGATAAGTATCTCATTTGTATGTGCTTTTTTTGATGGCTTATGATTACATTAATAAATACAAATATTAGAAATATATGACTGATTGATTTTAAGGGTATTTCAAACAATCTAGGATTGTTTTATACCTTGGAGTTAAGGAATCGCGTTTATTGTACATTTATTTTTACATTTTTTGTGTAGATGTTTTGTAAGAGTTTTTTGCTCATAATTCTATGATATCAAGTATTTTTATCAAATACAAATAATTTGCACACAATTTTATAGTTTCAAAAATTACTATCTGATACTAATAATCATACGCTTTCAAGTAACAAATAATAATCCTTAATAAACAATAATGATTTTAACTAACTATTCTTAATAGAAATAATTTAGTTATATGGCATCAAGTATACCTTTCGAATATGAACAATTTTTAAATAGATCTTTTCGGATCATAGCCTAACAGGTACTACCACTCTGGACGGAGTAGAACTGGAAGTAAAGGCAAGGAAGCAGTTTTCTCCACTCCTCAGATTTAGAGCGTCACTATCACATGCAATTTTGTGTACTACTCCGGACACCGTCTTTGGAAGGTAACCCTCTATTGTTCATAGAAACTATGCTAGTTTATATATATATATATATATATATATATATATATATATATATATAGACCGGGGTTCAATCCCAGGTCGAGTCATACCAAAGACGCAAAAAATGGTATTCGATGCCACTTTGCTTAACACTTAGAATTATAAGATACGAATCAAGGATAAGTGGTGCAATGCAGGTAAAGGAGTAGAACCCTAACCTTTACCTGGATGTAATAGTAATTGAAAAGAACCCTTCGGGTTGCCATCGACTCGGTCCGCCAACTTAAAATGTTTATAAGTACATATATACTCACACACACGAAGGTCATTCAAAAAGTTCAAAGCCTCATCCAGAAAGAAAAGAAACCCTTTTCCATTCTTATATACCTAGAAAAAGTTACTCAGATGTCTTTCTTTTATAAGAAATGGTAATTACCACAATATGAATATTCAGCAATGCTCGTCTTTCACTGTAAGGCTAGGAACTTTTTAAATCACAATCTTGTGTGTATATATATATATATATATATGGGTTTATGTGTGTGTGTGGTGCCTTCAATAAGTTTACAGACTTTTTTGTACATGCATTTAAAATTGTCGTAGACTCTTGAATATTCAGTATCTTATTGCTATATGAGATGACTGACCAATTTTTATGATTTCATGTTAAAATGAACAGCTACAGCAGGAATTGGAATACACCCTACTAAAGCCTGATTGTCACAGCTGGTGAATTTCAAAAATGTAATCTGGACGTGAGGACACTTTAGAAGAACGATATGCAATAAAATTCTGTTTTAAACTTGGAAAAGATGCCACAGAAACGTATGGAATGCTTTTCAACCATCTAGCAAGAATCGAGCATCAGTTTTTGAGTGGTATAAGAGATTCAAGGAAGGCAGGGAGTCTGTGAGGGATGATGAAAGGTGTGGGAGGAGTAAGGAAGTCAATACACCAGAGTTGATTGGCGAAACGGTTAGGGTTAGGGTTACTATGTTGAGGTTTTAAGGGAGTTCAGGAAGAGATTCCGTCGGAAGAGGCCAGCACTCTTCAAAACGGGTCAGTGGCATTTCCACCAGGACATTGCACCAGTCCACATCTCCATCCTTATCAGAGACTGACCAAGATGGGCATCAAGACAGTTTCTCAGCCTCCCTATAGTCGAGACCTTGCTCCCTGTGACTTTTGGTTATCCCCAAAGCTCAGAAGCTGTCGTTATGAAACAATTGAGGAGATGAAAGAAGCTGTGACGAAGGTTATTGACACGCTCACACAAGAGGACTTCCATGGGGCATTCCAGAAGTTGTTGGAACGGTAGAACAAGTGCATTGCAGCCGGAGGAGATTACTTCGAAGGGAACTAGTGTTTTTATGTGTGTACTATCAATAAAAGTGCCCATACGAAAAAAGTCTGGAAACTTATCTAATGATTCTCGTATATATATATATATATATATGTATGCATGTATAAATATATTTAGTTGTATGGTGTGGTATGCTAATAAAGAGTGTTGAATATCGGTGATAGAGTATAAGTATGTATTTTCCCAACCCCGTCAATCACTGGAAGTACACATGATCAATTTGTTAGCAGAGCAGAAATGGTTTGTCCTCAGTCTTTCTTCTCCAAGACAATTTCCTGTAAAAAGGTCGAGGAGCTACCCAACTACCCAACTTTTTACTCATAACTCAAGGAGAAGAAATCGATTCTTTCTTTTCCCAAGGCTATTAATACTAAGACAAATGCAAACAATTTCTTCCAGAAATTGAA
The DNA here is from genome assembly GCA_963585895.1 of Sepioteuthis lessoniana. Taxonomy (NCBI): domain Eukaryota; kingdom Metazoa; phylum Mollusca; class Cephalopoda; order Myopsida; family Loliginidae; genus Sepioteuthis; species Sepioteuthis lessoniana. The sequence goes on from OY757911.1 coordinate 81,861,115, forward strand.
CTCGGCTCGTCGACTCTATATCCTGTTCGGCCACGCACCTTTATACATCTGAGTTTTAATTGCGTAGGCAAAGAATCATCGGCGCTTGGTGATTGCCATTTTCAGTCTTATGCAGTCATCAGACTAAGAGGCTTCCAGCAAAGACAACATCTTCGGCGGAATTTGGACTTGTTTTACTGATTCCTTATTCTTTTTCGATAAATATATCTGTCTTAGTGCGGACTTGCTTCCTTCTGAATACAGGATGACATAAAACATTTTTTAACTTAAATAATCGCATGATACAGTTAAGCTCCGAGGGTAGCAAACTGAGTCCCCCATGGCATTTCAACCAGAATTTCTTACTTATTTCATGCAGCTGCAGATATTTCAACCTATTTCTTTGTGAGAAGTCGATATATATATATATATACAGGGACAATATATATATATATATATATATATATATATATATATAGACACAATATACAAGTGGGTGTAATGTGCATAAATACCCTACGTCAGCTAAAAGAAGCGACGGATAGATTATTGTTGATAGTCGCTTACTTAGCTGTGAGCCAAGTCCCAATTGGTTTTCTGATACGACAAGCTGTCAAAAACGACCGCCTGACAAGACGAGCACATGTGAAATGTATAAAGATAAGTATGTACGTATTGACACTCATCTCATTATAATAACTACCAAAACTTTCCCTCCTCCTCTATTTCCTTTTCTTTCTTCTTTTTTTCATATATTTTTTAACTGTTTTGGACCCAAACTGTTTTTATTGAGCGGCTGAGATGAGAGTTAATTAAAGTAGGCAGGCCCTGCAATATGGGAGGCTTACTAAAATGATTCCAGTCTAAAAAAGAGACGAGAAGAAATTCAAATATGAATATTTTGGGGGTTTTGCTGGATGTGTGTTTATGTGTTTATGGGGGTGGGGGTTAAGCTACCAATAGCAATTAGTTGGTTTACCGAAGCAAAATATACAATTGTAATTTTCCGCTCTATCTTGTAACTAGTAGTACTTATCTATATTACATTCGAGTTGTAAGATGCTCATTATTAAAAAATAAAGGATGTAGCGTCGCTTCTATTCAAGTTATGGATGATTATTCGTAATTCAAGGTCGATTTGTTTTTGTCGTCTATTCACTGTGGGTTTACACCGACCAAGTCAACAAAAGACAGCTTAGGGTTTGTTTGGAGGTCTCAGAAACGCTCAAAACCCCTAAAAATTATTTATTTCAAATAGATATTTAATCTTATCATTTTCCAAACTTAAAGGGGTTGTATTAACTTACATTTAGGCCAGCCAACCGTTGAGATAAAATGAATTCCCTCTTAGCGCGACAACTGGCTATGACAGATACCCGTAAAAACTCCCAAGAATGACAAGATATTTCGAATGAATATCTAATTTTATCATTTTGCAAACATAAAAGATTTGTATTAACTTACATTTTTTAATTGGGTTTATGTTTTAAGACAGGCAACAGTTGAGATAAAAATAAATTCCCTCTTAGCTCGACACCTGGCAGTGACAGAAAAAGTCTAATTTCACTTTAGAAGAAAGAGCGCCATCCGTCTTTTGTCACGATTTCCAAGAGAGTAAGCAACTGATTTTGGACGTGAGAAAAATTTCTTTTGCAGCAAGGTTCGCAATAAAGCAAAAAAGAGTAAGAAGCCAAAGTTATTCGGCCAGAGATTTAGAGAACTATAAGATTATTTCTACGCAATAAATTTTCATACAAAAATTATCTAATGACTTCCACAACAAATTAAGTGGCATCATGTCTCTTTTGTAAGATGTCAATCTATAAGATAACTAGACTGATATTTTTCCGTTTGGCAACACTGATTGAACTTCTGATGATGAATGTTGTTCTTCGATATGAGTGAAAATATTCAGTCCGTCTAACCCTTTCCGAGTTCGCGTTTAGCTGAGTAAGAAAGTAAAGTTGGTGACCTTAGTAAAGGGTGACCCGAAGGCTCCCTTTTAGATAGCTACTACACCAAGATGTAGTGGAGCGATACTCCTTTCTCTGGATTGCTCCACTTTACCCTTGATCCATACCTTATAATGCTGAGTTTTAAGCCTGGCGGAAGCAAGTACCATTTTTTGAGTCTTTGGTATGACTTGACCTGGGATTGAACTCCGGTCTCCCGGGCCGTTGGTGAAAAACGCATCAAATTCTAGTAAACTTTAGAACAGAAGGAAAGAATAATCTAAATTTTAATATTGGCTTCTGGAGATACTCGGCACAAATTCTTTGATGGTACAAGTCATCTTTCATTGACTGAGTGTCTGTGGGAAAAGATCTTTGTTCTAGTTGACCGATTGCTTTACAAACTGAAGAAAATGGAACAAAAGTGACGATTTTTGTAAGATATCCTCAATGTTTGCAGTTTGAGAAATTAGAGAAGAATCGACATTCATTAGATGATTTTTAATTCGGGTTGTCAACCAAAAAAATTGAAATATCTGACCCATTACTTTCTAAACACATTCTCACTGAACGAGATCTTGACCAAAATACAGTTAATTGTACGGTAAAAATAATTTTTAAAATCGTTATATAAACAAGATTCATCCTTTTCAAGAATTATTATCATAAACAATATTTCTCTGGACTGACTCAGAAAAAAGTAAAATCTATTTACAAGATTTACAAGATTCCATTTCCTCATTTTTTTTTCTAATGAAGTCAAAAGATTTCCACGATTAAATCTATTATTTATGAACACTATACCACACATTGAAGTTTATTGGATTGGTGTTATTTAACTAGTTTCTTGTTTCGTTTTGTAATTTTCGTTTCTTGGAGAATTGGACGAAAAAGTACCTTTTACGGAAATAGCACGGTCTTGCAGAGCTAAAATTTTATATTTCATTTTTATACCAAATGCTGACTGTTTTTTTTTTCTTCTTTTGCAGTAATTGTAACAGACTTTTAAAATGCGATAAAAAAAATCCACGCAAAAACACTACGTAAGAACGAAATTTTACATCGGGAGACTTTAACACCTGCGATCATTAACTGTAATGAAAGCTGGGTCATAACTTTTTCCATATTTCGGCATAGGTTAAAAAATCGCACAATACTGCGTGGTTCGCACAGCAATGATTGTTCCCCGAGAAAAATGAAAATTACGTTTCTTTAAATACCACTGACCGCTGGTTTGTTTGTTTTTTCCAGGTTTTCATGTTTATCTTTTTTATTTTTTTTATTGTATTTCTTTTTTCTTTTTTTTTTTTTTTTACATTTTACCTGCCGGCGAATGAGATACCGTAAACCTAGGTTAAAGCTAAATAAAACCTCATCCAAAGTATTCAGAAAGGCGTTAAGAAGAAAAAAAAAACTCGGCTATTTCTATTCAAACTGGATCGAAATTTTGAGTAACTTACTTACCGACACTAAAATCAGAATAAAAATAATCTAATGAAAAATGTCTAAAAGTGAGTTTCCTGCCAAAATACACGCACACAGTTTTTTACACTCACATACAAATACATACACACACATACACACATGCAGAAGCACATAGATAGATAGATAGATATGGAAGACGAGAATATAATATAAATAACTAAAGGAATTGTAACATCGGTGGTGAATTAGTTATGATTATAGACTGGTTGATACCTCTCCATTATTATTAGTTATAGATGAAAACAATCAACGACAAAAAACACTATGCACGAAACCCACACATACACACAATTATATCCTCTCTCGATTTTTCCGCTTTAAGTATCTTAAAGTCAGTTTAGCTAATTTACATCGAAGAGGATTAATGGAATATACTCTAACAATACTTACATATTTAATCAACAAATTAAAACTATTGTGAATTGAATTACGATGACCAGAAAATCCGGCAAACACTTCCGCCCGATTTATGGAAACACTGGACAGCTGTTTCGACCTTATTAGGTCTCATCAGCAGTGTATATTATGATCTTCATCACTGGAGATCAAACCAGCGACCACAGATTGCAGAACCAAAACTCTACAACTGAGCCAATTATATAATTCCTCTACTAAATTATAAAATAAAGAATAAAAAAATATATGTATACAAATTAAAACTAATTTTGATAGTGGCGATCAACAAAATTCTGAAATAAAAAACACTCTTAATCCCCAAGTTATGGGTTATATAGCACCACTGCTACTATTCTACAAGGATAGATTTGGAATTAAATAAACTATGAAGGTTCATATGCCATTTAAAATAGAAAACAAAATTCTGTTAAACATTAAATTTACTGTCCCAAGAAATAAAGCTCGGATATTTAGAAAAAAGCAAGATCAAACTGTATCTCTCATGTTAACAGCATTCAATTAAACTTTAACCCTATTTGTGCAAGTTGTTCAGAACAGTTAGGGAAATCCTTAATCTAGATCATGATCGTTTGCATTTGGACATTTCACGAAATAAATATTTTTTTTGTATATCTGTGGCGGGAAAGAAAACAAAACATCTATAAGTTGTTTTTCATATAATTTAATATCAATTATTTTAATATTTTAATATTAATTAAATATCTTCGGTTTGGTTTGGTTTTTTTTTTTTTTTTGTTTAATGGCATATCAATCTTCATGGATTATTTAATGTCATAGCCAGCCTTGTAGAACTAGTTGTAGAATTTATCTTATACTTGGGGGGATAATAGGGTTCATGCCTTTCCCAAATGTACAAATCCAAAATTGAACGTAATAGCACGAATGGGGCTTGAACTTGCTTATAATGATGTCACAGTAAAGCACACTATGTCACACTCTGAATATCCCTCAGTAAAAAATACAAACAGCGCATAATAAGCTCCACATTCAAGACGATATATATATATATAAACCGGCTCATTGGTCTAGTGGGTAGAGTCTTCGCCAATGGTCCGGTAGATCTGGGTTCAATCCCAGATCGCGTCAATACAAAGACTTTAAGAATGGTACTTTATACCACCTTGCTTAACACTCAGCAATATATGGTACGTATCAAGGGTAAAGTTGAGAAATCCAGGGAAAGGATATATATGTATATATATATATATATATATATGTGTGTGTGTGTGCATGTATATATATATATATGTATATATGGTTGGCAAAATGCATAAAAGCTCGATGTCTGTGATTGAGCATGTACATCTAAGTTCAGTTAGTGTTGACATAGGGTCACCAAGCGTCATTGACTCTGTGCCTACATAATCCTAACTTATCGTCGTACAAAATGGACAGAGCAAACCTGATACCCTAGAGAAAGGTACTCTCCTTCCACCTATGGGTAAAGAGCAATATAGGCTGAGCTCTTTAAACTTGGTATGGCAAATGGTTAATGAGAATGAAAACTCTGAATTCAAACCTGTTAATATCCACTTGTGTCGTATCCTGTCCGTTCGTAGGGGTTGCTCTCTCTCTCTCTATATATATATATATATATATACATGCTTACATAGTTCGTTAGATTTGTAAATAAGGAGTGCTCAGTATTGGTGATAGTCAAGATAGCGTAGAAACAGTCACAAAACTCCAGTGACTTTGCGTCTACACTGTTCAAACCTAAATATATATATATATATATATATATATATATATATATATATATGTTTGTGTAAATGTGTGTATATGTGTATATTATGGAGTGCTTATCATGAAATAATATACAGATTATGTATCAAAATTGAAACTCAGCAAGTGTATTTTCAATGTGATTATTTGGTGAGAGTGGTTAAGCTTATTGAATAAACGTATATGTGTATATGTAAAGATATATGCGCGCGGTATATGAACATTTTTCAGGGATGTACAAATACAAAATCTATCTATCTATCTACATTCTTCTATTTATATATTTGTGTTTCTGGGGGAAGCGCGCGTGCGCGAATCATCCTCTAAGTGCTATATTTGCGTATCAAAGTAGGTCTGCTCGTAAAAATAATTTTTCCATGCCTTAATGTACTCACGACATATTTATTGATGTCATTTTGTCGTAAGTGGTTTTGTTCTGTTTTGGCTTTCTTAAACCCCTTTTAATCCCAAGAAATCAACATCTTCAACAACCCTTTCTTTCTTTCTTTCTTTCTCACTCTCTATATATATTTTTTCTTCTTCTTCTTTGTCCCTAATATTTTTTCTCTCATAACCTCTTCCCTGCTCCATTCAATTGTCTTTCTCATTATCTCCTTTCTTTCTTCTTTCTATTTGTCTCACTTCTCCTTTCCTTTCAAGTGTTTATTATTATAAATGAGTTATCTCCCTTTTCTTCAAATGTTGTAGGCGAGGTAATATAATTGTTTCTCATTAAAACTCTAATTTGCTTTCTTTCCTTTCTTTTTTTTTATTTATATTTATCGTTTCTTAATCTTTTTTTCTTGAATTATTGTAAAGGCAAACTCCTTGGGTGTCAGCCAAAACACATTATCATCCTCATCTGGTACTTGTTCAACTTTTCCGTAATGAGTAGATATTATTGGAGCAATACCTCTTAGTACGAGTTGCCATGACAGTACTCCTATTATTATTATTATTATTTTTATTATTATTATTATTATTATTATTATTATTATTATTATTATTATTATTATCTACATACACTCACGACAACTAGGAGGCTCTGCAAAAAGTTAAATGACACTAATTCGTCCTTATCTACCTTCTTTTCATTCTTTTTTTTTCTTTTGTGCTTTACATCCTACGGCGTCAGGTCCAAAATATAGGCCTGAACCACTACAGGGGAGATGTCATTTGACTATTTCTCGTAATATGGTGACAACTAAGACTCCTCGACTGGCGTAACGGTTATCCAAAAAAGAAATTCAACTCAGCAGGCTAAAGTTCAAATCCTGGATGAGTGTGTTTGCTTTTCACTTCGCACTAATCCTCTTGGGAAGGATATATATCTAATTCTTAGTTCCCTCTTCACCTAGTTAGGAATAAAATAGTAAGTCAGGATGTACTCCCTGTCCTTGATAGGGTAACAAGTCTAGAAAGAAAAACTCAATTTAAAATCTGAGCAGTTTTGTTTACTGAATTTATGTTACACTAGTGCACCAATCTCTAGTTATCAGCTCATCCAAAAGTCTGGTTAATTCTACATAAATTTTCACTATTAATAAGCCACCTACGTAGTTTATTTAATACGTTTGCAATTGTATAAGTGTAGTCTCTAGCGCCGATTGTTGAATAGTATTGATATGAGAATCCGTTTGAACAAAGGAAACCCAAAATTTCTCTGGGATTTTGAGATACAAACTAATCACCCAATCCTGGACAGAAGACCCGTCTTGTACTTAATTAAGAAGAAAAATTGTCATCTTGTAGGTTTTGCTGCTCCAGCAAACTACAGAGTATATATATATATATATATATATATATATATATATATATATATATATATATATATATATTGTTTGTTTTGGTTTGGTTTATTTTTCTAATGACATTTATTGATTTTTCGTTAAACTAGGTTATTTAGTTCAGAAACTTGATACAAATAATTTGCACACACTTAAATATCTTTAAGTATTATTATCTAATACTTAAAATTTATGCACAATTATATGTCCTCAAGTATCTATTCCTATTTAATAATGATAATCTATTGTTTGCACATACGTGTATGGTATAAAGTATAATCGAATGCAAAGAATTTGCACTGATTTATATGGTTTCAAATAATCTTATCTAACACTAACTATATTCAAACAAACTTATTATACCCATAGATAAGATCCTAATCTGTAGTAACACGACAGGGTGGACCTGGGAGTAATGGCAAAGAAATGGTACCCTACAATCTCCAAAAAAACAAAACTGAAGTTTTTCAATTCGATGCAGTTTATTTTTAGTATTATAGGCAGGGCACCCCTTTGAAGGAGGGTCTTAACCTTCTGCTGAGAATTCAGTCGGCGTATCATATATATATATATATATATATATATATATATTTATGAGAATTGCCTGAAAGATTCGTAGACTGATCAAGCTACTCTTGTGGAATGTAACGAAATGTTTTTTTGCAATGTAGTCATTGTACGGTCTTTACAATTTTTTTTTATCGCAGCTGAAGTGCTTGAATCACAATAGTCAAAAGAATTATCGACGGATGACATACCATCATCATATGAAGTTTTCAGCCTATGAATATTTCAGCACCCCCCCATATAGATAGATAGATAGATAGATAGAGAGAGAGAGAGAGAGAGAGAGAGAGAGAGAGAGAAGAGATACTTTATAAAATTTAGTGAGTTATTTTTTGAAATCAAGGGATTACAGTGGATTCCATAAGTTTTCGATATTTCTCTTTTTTTTGTTGCTTATAAAGTAACATTAGAGTTTCTCAATAGTAATAAATTCAGATCTTTAAATTAATTTCTACCCTAAATAACGCCCATAATCACAGTTTTGAAAGATTTTTCTTTTCCCACTTTTTAAATTTTCATGACTATCACCATTTCTAATTACGTTGGTAGGACCACATGATTTTTCATAAAAATTTACCAAGTTCTAGTTATGAAGATCTTATAGAGTGAAACGTAAAGATAAATATACCTCCACTCAAATAAATTGTTTTTACCGTCTTATTTCTTATATATCTACGTTTCTTTACATCTATAATGATATCTATCTATATATATATGAGTGCGTGTGTGTATGTGCGACAGAAAGAGAGAGAGAAAAATTGTGTGATATGTTTTAGCTATTTAATCACTTAATATATTCGTATGTGCATTCATATATTCCCCTGAGATTTATGAGATTGAACCCGTGGTGTAATGGTTATTTTCGAAGAAAATGGACACGGCGATACGAGATCAAATCCTTGACGGGGCTGATTGCATTTCACATACCTTAGGAAAAGTGTTTATCCAATTATTCTCCCTCAAGCTATGAGCAAATTGTAGGACAGATGGGTTCTTTAGCCTTGGTTAGGCAAGTAGTCTTGAAGAAGGAAAACTCCGAATTTAAACCTGTTAAACTATGCCCGAAAATTGACTTTGTGTCACATCCTGTTTGTGCAGAGATATATGAGATTGAACCAATAAGTCTGTCACCTGACATGTATTTATTAGTTGAATTTCATCTGAAATTTTAATTCTGCCAAGTTTGATCCATGGCATCTACATTCACCAGTAGATTAAATGCACAAACAGGAATGAGATTATGTTGAAAAATTGTTTGTGTAAAACGAATGTCTTGCATTTTTTTCCTTAATAGGTCATGAGCTTCCTGATTTAAGTACGTATGTTGAAAATTGGAGATTTCGTAATTACATTCAGCAATATTCATACGGAAACAAATATCCATTTGGCGCTACACAATCACGTAAAAATGAGCAAGACCATCTTAAACTGTATCCCAATTCAACAATTCCCACCTCTCTAGTGTTCACTTGTAGAGGGCATCTCGAAACATAAAGAATTCAGGCTTGCAGTTCTGGATCGTGTCATTTTTTTTTTAAATGTCATCTGATTAAATTTCTTTTTTTTTTTTTCTTCTTTTGGCACGATGGAGAAAAGGTCTTAAGCGAAGGACGATTGTTTTGTTCTTTTTTTTTGTTGTTGTTGTTGTTGTTGTTGTTGTTGTTGTTTTCTTCTTCTTCTTCTTCTTCTTCTTCTTCTTCTTATTTATCTATTGCTGATTTTTGCTTTGTTTGTTTGTTTTTTGTTTGTTTGTTTGTTTGTTTATTCTTGTTTTTTTTCCCCAAGAACAAAAACCACGAGTACACTCATATGTGTTTCAAATTGGAGCCATATTTTTTTAATGGGAGAAGACATGAGGGGGTGGATAGAAGTGAGAAGGTGTGAGTTGGGGGGCGCAGCTGGTAACACTTGACTAGTGTCAATAACTGTTTTTAATGCTTTCTCATATACTTACGTCGAAGGCCGTTTTAGGATGCGACAGCAAGTCAGTCGGGAATAATTACTGAAAGTAAAGGAATAACAGACAACACACAACACTAACAACGTCTCTCATTCATTCATCTATATCAAGATATATATATATATATATATATATATATATATATATATAATGTAACTTTAAAATAAATACAATTATCACTCGTTTGAAAATTAAGAACTACAACCTCAGTTGGAAACTTAAAATGGAAGTGCTAACAGTACCAAATAAAATAGAGCTGAATGTAGTCAATATATATATATATATATATATATATATATATATATATATAAACTAAAAAGTAAAGTTGGCAACCGTAGTCGAGACCGACCCAAATGCTCCCCTTTCAATAGCTACTTTACCAAGGTGTAGGGAAGAAGGGTACTTCTGTCCCTAGATTGCTCCACTTTACCTTTGATCTCTACCTTATAATGCTGAGTGTTGAGCAAGAAGGAATCAAGTACTATTTTAGAGACTTTGGTACGACTCGACTTGGAACTGAACCCCGGTCCCCCGGGCCAGTGGCGAACACTCCAACCATTTTAACAAGGTATGTGCAAAATTTAGGAACGGCTTTAAAAAGTGTGTACATTTTAAAATGCAATGAAATTCCCAAAAAGTTAACCCGCAAAAAGGGAACATGGTGAATCCCTATATATAAATATATATATATATATCGATGGATGTATGCCCCATATATAAATATGTAGGGGGATGTACAGCGAGTTTCAGAAAAGTTGATGTAATTTCCTAATTTCATAACTTGATCAATTCTTGTTCAAATGACTTTAAATTTGACAGCAGGAGTTGAGACAATTCAAAATGCTATGCTTTATGTTTAAACACTTTTTCTTTTCAAGTGACTGTTGTTTCTATTCGTAAAAATAAAAAAAACCAAAACGCATTAAATCAAAATTCTGAGTTGGTTCAACACATGTCAGATTTTGACGTCATTTGAACGAGATTTGTTCAAGTTATTAAATTACGAAATCATTTTTTGTCTTCAAAATGAAATTAAACTACATCAGGTGGTGAAACTTCACCTAAGTAGTGTAAAGTCATCCCATCGTTGTTATTAGTCCCAGGTCCACTCCGACTCGGAGTGGGCCCCATCTATAGGTCTACCATAAGTAAGTTAGTAAAGTTGGCAACTGTTGTCGAGGGTGACCCGCAGGCTCCCTTTTCAATAGCTTCTACACCGAGGTGTAGGGGAGGGCGCTACTCCTCTCCGTGAATTGCTCCATTTACCCTTGATACGTACCTTATAATGCTGATTGTTGAGCAAGGAGGTATCAAGTACCATTTTTTAAAAAGTCTTTGGTATGACTCGACCTGGAATTGAACCCCGGTCTTCCGGACCATTGGCGAACACTCTACCCAATAGGGCAATTAGTATGGATTTCAGATAGAACATTGTAATGTTAATGCACTAAATAGGACGTTGTACAACCACATGCTCGAACGTGTTAATAGCCGTATCGCTACGACTTTTGTTGTCGCCGGACCCTATTGCAACCTCGCCGAGGGAAAAGTTGACGAACACATGAAACGCCGTCTTAGTTCACTAACACAAAAATTTATTCGCGACTACAATTTTTAAATAATTGCTAGGAGAAAAAAAGAGAGTATGAAAGTTGTGTCGACCACGTTTGCAGGACAAAGAGAAGTGACATATCATGAGGAGAGAGAGCGACAGAGACAGAGAGAGAAAAACAGAGAGAGAAAGATAGGGAGCAGACAAAGACCTTGAACATTCTTCCTGGTTTTCTATTGTAGTTCGATCATGCTTGCTCTCTGGTTTCATCTGCACAGTTTCGCATCTCGTGAGAGGGGACCTCAATTTTCGTCTGTCTTTACATCTTTCTGGCTGGTGTTCAACTTTTATCTTTAACTCTTCACGTCCAGCTGCTAACTGTCTTTCAAATCGAGTCGTCTCCTTACTTCCACGTGGTGTCGGCGGAAGGAATATCCATACCCGGTGGTTACACACATGCGCAGAAGACCTGGGACCTCAGGCTTTTCTTCTAGTCATTTTTAATCAACGTAGTCATTCGCCCGTGACTGGCTGACCCAAACAATTGCCCTAGCCCGAGTCATAGAAATATTTGACAATTAAACTGAGTACAAAGAAGTAACTTAAGCGTAAGGGAATTATTTGGTTGGTTAGTTGTTTGGTTGTTCGAATTTCATGGTATATCAATCTTTGTCGGTTATATAATGCCAAATCCATTTTTAAACAAATAATCAGTTCTATTTCAAACAAACAGTTCAGCATAAGTAAGCAGTTTAATTATCAAAAACATTTCTATTTCAAGCTATTCAGTTCATTCAAACAGTATTAATTCAAATAATTCAGTTTAGTATAAGTACAGATTTTGTTTACACAGTTAAGTGTCCCAACAGTTCTATATTAAACAATTCAGTTTGGCGTAAGTACAGTTTCAATGTCAAAAAGTTTAATTTCAAACAATTCTTTTTAGCGTAAGTACGCAGTATAAATATAAGTACATAGTTTAATTGTCAAAAGCATTTCAAGCTATTCAGTTTTATCAAACTATTCTAATTCAAACGATTCAGTTCAACATGAGTACGCAGTTTAATTCGAATTAACCCATTGAAAGGAGACGATCAGGTGCTACCATTCTGGGCCAGAGTGGACCCGGGAGCAATGGCAATGAAGGAGTGCTCCGCATTCCCCAAAGCCCTAGCATCACTGGAACTTCACCATCAGATTGTTTAGTGACATATCCTGAACACTCGTTTTTTGTTTTTTTTTTGGTGGGGGGGATCTTACACCTCTGCAGAGAAGCAGTCGGTGTATTCTACAACCTCAGCTGACTGGGCAATGAATTGTTTGAAATAAAACTGTTTGATCATTTAACTGTGTGTAAACAAATAACTGATGTTTAATTGAGTTGTTAGTAATACATAGCAATACTTGAAACCAGTTGACTTACACAAAATTGAATTGTTTAAAATAGAACTGTTTAATCCTTTAACTGTAGGTATTTACAAATCATATATTTAATACATGTGTAAAAACAGGATTTGGAATTGAATAACCAAAAAATGGTCGATATGCCATAAAACCAAATCAACCTAAACTAAAAAAACGACTTTATTTCTTTTTATCAGGATAATTCTAAGACAACATATATTCAACCAAATCCAATAAATTTGTACAATTATAGACTAGAATCAAAGAGAATTGGCGTACTGTTACCGCTAATATATTTTGCAACTTACTCTTTTAAAATGCGAATTAGGACTGTTAGTGGATGCTTGCAATTTAACTTCCTAAATAAGCATCTAATGTTTTCAGGGTTGAAAAAGAGGTCAAAAAACCTTAAATACAAGTTGTCAAAAAAATGGCCAAATCATCTATAAATAGAATATTATATGACTACAAATGAAAATATCAGACGTACCATTACTACCAGGACCACTCTAATCTGGAGTGATGGCACGTGTTTGGGTACAGACTTTTTTTAGAGATAATAATGTGTTTAACTGTTTTAAGTGATTACGAAAAGATACAGTTTTTTGCGCATATATTGACATATTATCTGCCATAATCATATATTTAATCCTTTTATTATGACGTAAGTGTCGTGCTGAATGACATATTATCGGGCATAATGATATTTTTAATCCTTTTATTATGACGTAAGTGTCGTACTGAATGACATATTATCGGCCATAATCATATCTTTAATCCTTTTATTATGACGTAAGTGTCGTGCTGAATGACATATTATCGGGCATAATGATACTTTTAATCCTTTTATTATGACGTAAGTGTCGTACTGAATGACATATTATCGGCCATAATGATATTTTTAATCATTTTTATGACGTAAGTGACGTGCTTCATGACATATTATCGGGCATAATGATATTTTTAATCCTTTTATTATGACGTAAGTGACGTTGCGGCATGACATAACATTAGACATACTGATATTTCTCTTCCTTTTATTATGACATAAGTGACGTTGCTGCATGACATAACATTGGGCATAATTATATGGTAGCTTAAAGGTAAATTTGATTTACGCCAAAATGACGTAAAATCGGCAGTAAAATTTTGTTTTTTTCGAAGATTTGCTTAGTCATGTACTGATTTCTAACAGAAAATTTTCTCACTTAATGGAAACCTATCTCAGCACTGACTGGATCACCATTGCTCAACATCAGAGATTTTACGGGAATTGGTGGTTTATTGATTTAAGGAATACTTTATTTACACATACATCTAACGCCCTTTGGCAAAGCTTAGAATGTGTTGACAGTAACCCTAGCAATGAGGGTAAGAGCCCTCCAAAAAAGAGATGTCCAGTGCATATCACTAAACTGCATTTGATATAGTGGCTCCAGCTCTGGAGGTAGAGAACCTCCTTATTGCTATTACTCGCATGTCTAATCTTATCTGGAGAGGTAGTACATGTTAGGGTACAATTTATGGGTCAAATAGATTTGTTTAAAAATGTGTTGAATTCGGTAGGACGGTGACCAAAAATCTCCCAAGAAACAACTAAAAAGAAAATGTAAATATGAATGTACAATGAACGCAATTATCTAACATCTAGGCATAAAATAACCCGAAGTAGGCTGATGTGCCTTTTAATTCAATCAATCTTTTCAAATACTTTATTTGTAAGTTTCAACGTAGACAAATGTTAACTTATCTTGCTAGTTTTCGCAGCAACTAGTTTGAATCTTACCGGATGTTCCACATTTTTGGCCTCGGGCTAAATTAATCTAAACCTTCTAAATAACTATCTATATAAATAATTAGGAAGTGTTTGTTTCTCACTGTTCAATAAATAGCGAAACGGCTTGATGTAAAGCTAACAAATTTGGTGTGTATATTTATTAGATGCAGTTGGTTAGTTGGGTTTAATGGAATATCAACCTTTGTAGGTTATATAACGCCAAATCCATTTTTATGCAAATATTCAATTCTATTTCAAACAATTCAGTTTAGCACGAGTACTTTAATTGTCAAAACAATTCTATTTCAAATTATTCAGTTTAGACAAACAATTATATTTCAAACAATTCAGTTCAGCTTAAGTACGCAATTTCGATGCCAAAACAGTTCTATTTCAAGCAGTTCAGTTTAGAATAAGTACTCAGTTTAATTGTCAAAAACATTTCTATTTCGAGATATCCTGTTCATTCAAACAGTTTTAATTCAATGATTTTGTTTACACACAGATAAATGTCAAAACTGTTCTATATTAAACAATTCAGTTCAGCGTAAGTACAGTTTCAATGTCGAAAGCAATTCCATTTCAAACAATTCAGTTTATCATGAGTACGCGGTTTATGTAAGTACACAGTTTAATTGTCAAAAACATTTCTTTTTCAAGCTATTCAATTTTGTCAAACAGTTCTATTTCAAATAATTCAGTTTAGCATAAATATGCAGTTTAATTCTAATTAACCCATAGATAGGGCCCTATCAGGTGCTACCATTCCGGGCCAGAGTGGACCTGGGAGCAACAGAAATACAGGGTGCATCGAATTTTCCAAAGCCCCTGCATCACTGGAACCTCACCATCAGATTGTTTAGTGTCATATCTAGGACACTCGTTAGAGGTGGTCTTACCCCTCTGCAGAGGTGCAATCGGTGTATTCTACAGCCCCAGCCGACTAGGATATACACAGAGTTAATGTCAAAACAGTTCTATTTCAGGTAAATCAGTTTTGCATAAGAACACTATTAAGAGTTCAAAACATTTCTATTTCGAGCAATTCAGCTTAGCATAAGTACGCCGTTCAAATGTCAAAAAAAGTAAACTGAAACCACAATTTAGTTCTATTTTACACATAGATAGGACCCTTATCAGGTGCCACCAATCCGTGCCAGATTGGACCTGGGAGCGATGGCAATGAAGGGGTACCCCGCATTCTCCAAAGCGCCAGCATTACTGCAACCTCACCATCAGATTATTTAGTGTCATATGCTGGATAATCTTTAGGCGGTGTCTTAACCCTCTGCAGAGAAGCAGTCAGTGTACTGTACAGCCCCGACCGACTGGGCAATTATTATGTTGTGGCAACACATTACGTCTTCTTACAAAATTACAAATCCTAAAAAGTATTTCTAGTTTTATTAAGGGCGTTAGCGCGTTGCCACAACAAACCAACCGACCTCTATTTTCTTATTCTTCCTCTTTCTCACGTTCTTTCTTCTTTTTTTCACCTTTCCAAGATTCATTACAAAAGAAACATTCGGTTGATTTTTTTAATCACTTGTTTTAAAACTATTTAAATTTCTTTGTAGCTCTAAAAACAGTTGTTTTAGACAGCCCGATCTACGGAAATACCCTTCTAAAATATTTTCAGAATGAACGAGGGTATATACACAAATAATATATGGCATATAATCTTCGGCAGTTAAGAAAGATGAGAGTTGTGAGTTCTTTGGGTTCTCTTATACTCTAATCTTAGAAAACGCGATCTAGTCGATGTTTGAGGGAAATATTGACTGTAAAAATTGCAAATTAAATTCAAATCTCACCCATTCGTACAATTTTCACTTAAAATATGTTTGGCGTTGAAAAAAAGAATAGAAGACCCAACACGCAGGAAGTGATGCTCATATGAGTCTAACAGACGAAAGAATCATTTTAACTGCTAAATAACGATGTTGTTTCTAAATAGAATATTGCCTCGTGACAAATATAATGACATAAAATTTGCATGTTATTGAATTTTAACTTTTCAATAATAAGGATTTTTTTCTGAAGAACTACACACTCACGCGCGCCTTTGTCTATGTGTGTGTGTATGTGTGAAAAGAGGCACAGAGACAAAGAGAGAGAGAGAGAAAGAGAGAGAGAGAGAAAGAGAGAGAGAGAGATGAATGTCTAAGACAGCAAAAGAAAAAAAAATTCGACCTATATATATGTATATATATATGTATACGAGCTGTTTTAAAAGATTTGATGTGATTTAATTAAACAGACGACATCTCCACACTAAACGGTAGCTCTCTGAAACTAGTTGACAAGTTCACCAACCTAGGAAGCAGTGTCTCATCAACCGAGACAGACATCAATACGCGACTAGCAAAGGCATGGATAGCTACCGATAGCCTATCGGTCATATGAAAGTCAGACCTGACCGATAAAATAAAACGCAGTTTCTTCCAAGCAGCGCTCGTGTCGATACTGCATTATGGATGCACTATATGGACGCTAACAAAACGGATGGAGAAAAAGCTTGACGGCAACTCTACAAGAATGCTGTGAGCAATATTGAATAACTCCGGGAAGCAGCACCCCACAAAACAGCGGCTCTACGACCATCACAAAAACTATCAAGGTTAGACGAGCCAGGCATGCTGGACACTGCTGGAGAAGTAGGGACGAACTCATAAGTGATATACTCCTGAGGACCTCTTCATCTGGACGAGCAAAGGCAGGACGACCAGCTCGAACCTACATACAGCAGCTCTGTGCCAATACGGAACGTAGCCCTGAAGACCGACGAATGGATGAAGCAATGGATGATAGGGAGGAGTGGAGAGAGAGAGTTTAGGATATCCGCGCTGATGGTGTGACATGATGATGATGATGATGATAGTGAGGTGTATTGGGTGTTTCAGAAAAATCGATATCCTTTCGTAATCTAATAGAATAACCAATTCTCGTTCAAATGATCTCAAATTTTAACTGAATGTTTAGAAAAAACAAAAATTCTATGTTCAATGTTTAAATAGGTTTTCTTTTCAAGAAAATAGTATTTCTAAACCCAAAAATATATGAACATTTCAAAAAATATTCTTATTTGGATCAATTCTGTAATTGTTATTATTTTACTCCTTGCTTGTTTTCACACCAAATGTTAGATGGTGGTCATCCAGTGGAATCTGAGTGATAGCAACCCTTCTTAGGTCTCCAGGACTCTTCTCAGTATTCTGGCTGATCTTAACGATGCAAAAGGCTGAATGATCCCGAGGCGGTCCTCGTGTTGTAATTGCTAAAATTATAGAGTGCAATATTAAAGTAAACGAGTTCAAACTCAAGTTGCATCATTTTATTCATTTTCGGATTAACACTCTTGGAAAAATTATGAACCCTTTATCTTCCCTAGCAATGAGTTGACTTGTATCACTTCTCATCTTCTAAAACGAAGACTTTGCTATTAAATAACACACGAAGGTTGTTAGTTAACAAAGAAAGTAAACCAAAAAAACGAAAAATAGTTTTGATTCTTCCACTGATTTCCAATTCCTCCAGTGTTTTTCCCTGCCTTTGGGGTCCGTTCCAAGTGCATCAATTACAACAGGTATCACCGTCTTCCCCATGTTTCACAGCTGTTTCAGTTCTTTGGCAAGATCCAAGACTTTTTCTATCTTTTTCGTTTCTTTTATTTTCACTCTAGTTCATCAGAACAGAAAAACCTACTAGATGACAAGTTATTCTTTTCTTGTAAATCAATACTAGGTCTGGTCTTCTGGTTGGGATTAGGTAATCCGTTGCATTCTCAAGACTCTAGAGAATTTTATGGGTCTCATTCTTTAAGACAAGTTTAAGCTTGTGCACATACCATTTGGTGGTGTAGTCAAGTTCCAGTCTCTTGCTCAATTACCAGTAGGTTAACCATCCCACACAGTCATGCCTCGTTTTGCAATCGTCTTCTATTAGTTTGCTGCATTCGTTTTTTATGTGATTAACCGTTTCATCTTTGTATCTATATACACTGGCTATTCTGTTGCATCTAATAAATTTTTGCTTTAATATAATTGGTCCTTATGGCATTGTTTTGTACTGCTATTTGAAGAGGATTTGTTTCTCTCTTGAGGTTTTCTTTTCTTAGCGATGTACTGATTTTCTTGTGTTAATCCCGGCAATGGTCGCTTGAAGTACCCTTATATTTGCTTTTTCACCCAATTTCTGTTTTCTAGTTTTTGTTGTTTTTCTGTTTGCTTTATATTCCCATCACAAATTACTGGTTACTGTAAATCTTTGTTCTTTTTAATATATTTTTCGAGTTCTTGTATTGTTGTATTAACGTAATCCTCAATAATTCTGAGTCCTATTCCTCCTTCTTTCCTTAATGTATATAGCCTTTCCGTTATGAGTCTTTGTTTCTAGACATCAATTTCTTAATCCTTTGGTCCATTGGTCTAAATTTCTTCTTTGTCCATTTTAAGAATAGTCCATAATATATTAAAAGAGAGACTGCCTGAACATTTATTCCTTTGATGAGATTTCTACCGCAGAGCTTGGTTTCGAAAAGTTTCCTCGTTTCTCTGAGCTACTCTTTTCTGACATTTATTTTACCTTCTCGTCTTCTTTCTTTAAAAGAAATTTTCCCATTAACAAAAATTATGAATAACACAATCCTTCAAACAAAATAAAGCGAAAAAAATCATTGAGGTGTTTTAATAAGTTTTTATAGAAACCTATTTTTATGATTCGGCGCTTCGTTTCATCGAAATCAATTTCATATATGCAAACATTTCCATCCGTTTTATTCATCGGCGTAGCTGAAGATCGAAAATCCATACACTGAATTTTAAATTACATTTTTATTTTTAAACTAAATTCTAAATTTTAAATTAAATTTTAATGTCTGAATTAAATCTAAATTTTTAATTTTCTAATATCCATAATTAATGGTCCGGAAGTTGTTTCTAAACTTTTGTGTCGTGACGGTGTCCTCAATAGGGAAAAACTATTCGTTCGTTAACTTTAATCAAAGCAGTCTTTTTGCCGTTACTGCTTTGAATGATTCAGTATGGGATGGATAACCTTTATGATATAAAAAGTATTAATTTCTTCATAACATTTGTTGCCTGTAAAATTACTCAGGGCAGATTTATTGACGTTAGGAAGTTGAAAACATAAATATGACTCTTATGAGGCTGGTCAAGGAAGATGATAAAGTAAATATAAGAATAGTTAAATCGATATAGTCAGACAAAATTTCACGCTAGAGTTTGAAGTGAGTTTAAGAATTGAGTGCAGGGAGAGAGACAGAGACAGAGAAAGAGAAAGAAAGAGAGATGAATGTCTTTCACGGTTGAAGGAAAATGACTCCGATATAAAATCATGCCATCTCCTGGGAGAAGATACTTATTTTCTTCTCTCTGTACAGATGGCAGGATTTTGAGTCAGAGTGATTTTTTAAACCTTTCGAACTTGTGAAAACTGGGATTTGTATATTCTATTTCTAACTTTTCTTCCACGCAGACGATTACGCCACGACAGAAGAGCGAGACAGAACAGAGGTGAAGGTAGATTGTCTCTTTTCTGAACAACAATGCGTCCGGATCATCTCTCTTGGTAACTATCCTAGTCAGCGGTCTCAAACAACCAAATCTGCCTCCATCCTCATGCAATAGCATTGTCTATCATTATTGCTTGATAGTAATAAAATCAAGATCGAGATGACTCGTGATGGAACAAATAGATTCCTTCTTTTTTCAAAGATATTGGTGGAAAATAATATAAGCAACTAAAAGTGGAAATCTTTCTTTCTTTCTTTCTTCACAAGTTTTTTTTTCTTTCTTTACATGTTCTAGTTTTCCTTATTTTCTTCAACATTTCCTTTCTTCACATTTTTTTTCTTGTTTTTTCCCCCCTTTTTTCGTAAGTTATACTTCTCTTTTCTTACTTTCTTCAGAATTTATTTTCGTTTCTTCCTTTTTATTTTCTGGCCTTTTTTCTACAATTTTCTTCTTTCTTTTTCTTTCTTTCTTTCTTTCATTCTTCACAAGTTATTTTTTCTTGTCTCTTTTTCGCATGTTACTTCTCTCCCTTTTTTCTTTCATGTTTTACAACTTTCTTCTCTTTTTTTTTCACGTATTTTTTCTTTCATATTTTTTCCCACAATTTTGTACATTTTTTCTTTCTTTATTTATTTATTGATTTATAATTTTGTTTTCTTTTTTCTTTCTTTCATTCATTTTTTCTTTCTTCCAAGAAATGAAATCTAGCAACTTATCGGTCACATTCTAAAATATGATATAAGTATCATAAATAAAAAAGCATAAGAAAAATTAACTCTAACATAACAATTTATACAGACAGTTTTACTATTGACTTGTATTAAACGTTATCTGGTGGCCAAAAACGAAAACACCGGATGAATAAATGAGTGGAAAAAATATGTTAAATGTTATAAACCTGTATACAATTGATATCAGGTTCCCTCAAATGAAAATATTTGCCGACAGGAAAATTAACAAAATACACCATAAGAAACAAAACACCACGTTACTTAACATTTTTGAAAAGAAACGTGCTAGGCGTTTCTTAAAAAATGTAAACATTTTCTTCTCAAATTTATTACACCACTTTTAAAAGCAATGGTTCTTCTTGATTATGCGAAATGCCTATGATATTTACAGGGTGTCGTCAAAAGTAATAAACAGTTTTTTAAAAAATGTTTCAGATATAGTCTCGCCAGATATACAGATTTCTAAAGAAAGATTTTTTTTGTTTATTATTAAAGGTTTCAGGAGCACCAAGTGACCCCTTGTCAGTTCCGCCCTGCTGTTGGTGCTTAGAATAGAATGACTTTTTCCCTTGCAGACCTTCCCACTCACACACCGAAAAGGGGATTCCTGGATATGGCATTAAACAACTTCCGATGATGAATCTACAGTTCTGGATTTTTGAAGTGTACTGTTACTTTTGTGGTGCCATTACTCTCATACCCACTCACATTCAGAATGATAGTATCTATCACTGTGGAATCAATTTGATCTCTTTGAAAATGATTAGTATCAGATATAAATATTTAAAACCTGATCTTATAATACTGGACGAGTTGGAGGTGCCCGTGGAAATGGACACGGCGACTCGAGTTCAAATCCTGGACGAGACTGATTGCATTTCACATAGCACTAATATCCTTGGGAAAGGTATGAATCCAATAATTCTCCCTCCAGCTATGGGTAAATAGTAGGGCAGACTAGGTTCTTCAGACTTGGTGAGGCAACTAGTCTAGGAGAAGGAAAACTCTGAATTCAAACCTGTTAAACTCCGCTTAAAAAATAGACCTTGTGTCATATCCTGCCCGAGCGGAGGGGTTAGGTAAATATATATAGTGCTGTAATTTGGATCGTTTCGATTCTCCCACGGATTTCTAATTCCCCCATTCGTTCTAAGCCTTTGATTACTGTTTCAAGTGCACTAACTACAAATGGTATCGACGTCACTCTAATGTTCAACTTTTTTAGTTCTCTAACAAGGTTCAAGTATTTTTATTTTCTCTCTGTGGTCCGATAGAACAGGAAAATCAACTCCCAGTGGATGACTTTTCTCACCCAGTCATGCCTAGTTTTGTACTTCATTTTGTGCAAGTTTGCTACATTCGCTTACTATGGGATTAATCGCTTCGTATCCCTCTCTGTAACACCTACACTTGCTATTCTGTTGCATATTTTAGCTTTAATATAAGTGGTATTTGTGCCCTTCGAAGAAATCCAGTTTCTCTTGAGATTTCCCTTTCGAAGCCATTTACATGTCTTCCCGTAAGCAATCTTGCCAGTTTGTCGCTTGAAACCTGCATACAGTTGTTTTTCTTCCTATTTCTGTTTCCTAGTTTTAATTGTTTTTCTCGATGTACATATTTTGCCAATACTGTTATTGGATACAGTAATTAATCTTTCTTTGCTCTTTTTAATGCAATCCTTAAGGCTTTGTATTCATGAATCTACGAACTCTTCAATACTGTCGAGTCGTCCTTTTATTTTCGCACATACAATCTGCCAATATCCTCTCTCGGATGTAAAGCCTTGTGCTTTTTTCTTGTCTTTGATCAATTTGTCTGAGGTTCTCATGTCAATTTTAAGAATGGTCCCGAATATTTTACAAGTGGAACTGCCCAGGAATTCAATCCTTTGATAAGATTTCTGTTTAGAACTTGGTTTCCTGAAGTATTCTCGATTTTCTAAGGTACTCTTTTTTTTTCTTTCATTGCTGCTTATTTGACGATATCAGCTTCCAGTATTCATAAGTTCTTGTAATTTTCCAACTCTCGAAGTGCTCAAGTTCTTTCCTGTTTGGTAATTCTATTTCTTCCTTTGTTTCTCTTTTTTCACTTTTCATTATTAGTATGACACATTTTTCAATGCCATTAATTTCGGTTTCTTACAAATCTTCACAAAAGCCAAAAATAATGATTATATGCATTTTTGCAGCCTCGTTTTGATGCCATTATTTCATCCACATTAACAGTTCTCTCTTAAAGAGATAAGCAGTTCAACAAAGATAATTTTTCCTGATTACCTAGGTTAGTGCTGACATTATTTTGTTAATGCACTCGTCCCTTTCTTAATCATACTCAGGGCTCCCAACAATTACTGGCCCTGTAGTAGTTTTCAGGTTATTATAATTATTTTACTTGTGAGGTTTTCACATCAGCTAATACTGATGGTCTTTCACTTGAGTCTGAGTGACAGCAAGTCTCCTCAGGTTTCCAGGACTCTTCTCGGTATTCTGGCCGATCTCAATAATGGATGGTCACGATTCGTCCTCAGATTTCCAACTTGTCCAGCCCACTTTCTAAGTCATTGGCAACCGTTATAGATGCTTCAATTTCAATTGGCAATATACTCACCTTTTTGTTTCACAGTTTTCTAAATTCTTTGGCAACATCCAAATGCTTGTCTCAATTTTCACTTTCTATGATTTTCACTCTGTGGTCCACCAAACAGGTTCACTTTTTTGTTAACTCCCTCCGCTTTTGGTCTCCCTGCCAAAATTAGGTGATCTGTTTTTATCTCAAAATTCCTGATAATTTTATACGTCTCATCTTCCAGGAAGGATTCTGGTTTGAGTATGTATCATTTGGTAACATGATTAATATTCACTATCTTACACAATTCCTTGTGAATAACTTTCTACACTCAGTCTTGTCTTGTTTTACTCTTCTTATAGGCTAGAGTGATATTTTCGCTTATTAGTAATAATCGTTTCGTCTTTGACACCACATAATCAATGCTTGCTATTGTCGCACATTATCGATTTTCGCTTTGATATAATTGGTGCCCATGGCATTGTTTTGTGTTGATGTTAGAAGAAATTGAGTTTCTCTTGTGAATTATCCCTTTCATAGCTATTTCCATGTCTTTTCGTGTGAGATTTCACCATTTTGTCGCTTGAAATATCCATAGTTGTTTTTCTTCTCCGTTCTGTTTTAAAGTTTTTGTTGTCGTTCTTTTTCTCCTAATGTTGTCAGTTCTGTTATTGTAATAAGTCTTTATTTGCTCTTACTATTTTTATCCTCAAGTCCTTGAATTGATACATCAATGCTATCTTCAATGCTGGCGAGTCCTCATCCTCCTTTTCTTGACACAAATCGTCTACATCGTACCTTGGGTGTAAGGCCTTGTGCAAAGTCATCAACTTTCGTGTACTTTAGTCTTTTTGTCCGAGTTGCTATCTTGTCTATTTTAAGATTTCTGCGGCAGAATTTAGTTTCAAGAAGTTTTCTCATTCTTCTTCTTATTATTATTATTATTTACTCATTAGAGTTTTTCACATCAGCGTTAGCTGGTGGTCTTTCACTGGAGATTGGGTGACTGCAAGTCTCCTAAAGTCTCCTGGACTCTTCTCAGTATTCTAGCCGTTCTCAATAATGCTGTCGTTTGGATGGTCTCCACACGTTCGCTGACTTCCAAATCCTCCAATCCCTTTAATAATCATTTCGTTACCGTGCCAAACGCACCAATAACAATTGGTATAAATTTCACTTTCATGTTCCATAGTTTTTTTCAATTCTCTAGCAAGATCAAGGTACTTATCTCTCTATTCACATTTTTTCAGTTTTATACAGTGGTCATCCAGGACAGCAAAGTCGACAATTTTGCAGATTTTCTTCTTTTTTTTTTTTCTTGATCATTATAAGGTCTGGTCTTTTGGCCGAGAATAGGTGATTCGTTTGTATGTCAAAGTCCCATAGGAGTTTGTGTGTGTGTCATTTTCTAGGACAGGTACTGGGTTGTGCATATACCATTTATTATTTACTCCTTTAGAGTTTTTCATATCAGTATTAGCTGATGGTTTTTCGCTGGAGTTTGAATGACAGCAAGTCTCCTTAAGTCTCCAGAACTCTTCTCAGGATTCTGGCCGTTCTTTGCAATGCTGTCGTTTGGATAGTCTCTACCCGTCCGCCAACTTCCAAGTCCTCCAGGCCTTTAAAAATCCTTTAGTTATTGTGCCTAAGGCACCAATCACAATTAGCACAATCGTTACTTTCATGTTCCACAGCTTTTTAAATTCTCAAGCAAGGTCGAGGTACTTATCTTTCTTTTCACTTTCCTTCAGATTTATTCTGTGGTCCGCCGGGACAGCAAAGTCGACAATTTTGCAGATTCTCTTTTTTTTTTGTTGTTGATTATTATGAGGTTTGGTCTTCTTGTCGGGATTAGGTGATCCGTTTGTATATTAAAGTCCCATAGGTGTTTATGCGAGTCATTTTTTAGGAGGGTGCTGGGTTGTGCATATACCATTTGTTAGTACGGTCGATTCGAAATTTCCTGCACATTTCCCAGTGGATCACCTTGTCGACCCAGTCGTGTCTCGCCTTATACTCCTTCAGTGCTAATTTGCTGCATTCACTTATTATGTCATTGATCGTTTCGTCTCTGTCACTGCATAGCCTACATTTACTGTTTTGTTGCGTCTTATCTATCCTCGCTTTGATATGATTGGTTCTTATGGCGTTGTCCTGTACTGCTATTAGGAGGGATTCTGTTTCTCACTTAAGGTTTCCGTTTCTTAGCCAGGTCCAGGTTTTCTTGAGTGAGATGTTGTTTATAAGACGTTTAAAGCGGCCATAGTTTTTTTTCCTCCCATTTTTGTTTCCTAGTTGTTGTCATTCTTTCGTTCATCGTGTTGTCCGTATCGTTTCTGATGGTTGTAATTAGTCCTCGTTCGTGTTTTTCTATGTAGTTTTCGAGTCGTTGTATGGATGCGTCAACGGTGTCTTCGATGATGGCAATCCTCCTCCTCCCTCTTTTCTAGATACATATAGTCTGTCTACGTCGTCTCTGGGGTGTAATGCCTTATTATTATTATTATTATTATTATTATTATTATTATTATTATTATTATTATTATAAGGAATAGTATGTTAAAACCATATAAAAACCAGTGAAAAAAAGCTTAAAGCATTGAATAACACAGCAAGTGTATACATAATGTAAAACCAACAAACCAACCAACTATTGTAAGCTAGGTTACCCAAAACTGCACCTGTTAAGGGATTTTGTGTGACTGAATAAAGCAACAGCATTTTAGAATACATTTTAAGAAAATGACATAAACTAGACATCTCATATAGTTCACGAAGTGTTAAACGATAAAATATCTGCATAAATATGAAAGTTATGGGAGGCTCTCGTTAGCAGAAAGATATTTGGAACATGTTCGTGCTATTTAAGTTTATTTTTACCCAACCTCACCGCAGGAACAGGATGCTACACAAAGTATTTTTTAAAATTATTTGTTAATTCTAACAAGTTTGAATTCAAGCTTTTCCTTCACTTAGATAGTTTGTCATACCAAGGTTGAAGAGTTCAGTCTGCCTTTCTGTTTTCCCATAGCTGGATGGAGAATCATTGGATTCGTACTTTTCTCTAGGGTATTAGCCCGACGCGAAAAGCATAGAATCTAGGCCAGGATTTGAATTCGTGTTCTTGTGTTCATTCCTACGACGGTAATAATTACCCCACGAACACCTCGTGCAATTGGAGTACACCGATCACAGAAATAAAAAAAAACAGCACAAATCAGGAGTCATGAATTTCAAACCAAACGGATACAATTTGTCAAAATTTCAGATATAAAGTTTGATCATTTTTATCACTTAGAGTATTTGGTCTGCTATCTTCATCTTGATTTTTGTACTCACAACATTTCGCCCGATGAGTCCTTCGGTTTTCTTCAGGTGTTTCATATCGAACTTGGAAAAGGAATACTTACTATAGCTTAACGCATGTGTCCGGTCATGATTAACGGGATTAAATAAAGGGTTCAGCTCGGTCATGATTAACGGGATTAGATAAAGGGTTCAGCTCGGTCATGATTAACGGGATTAAATAAAGGGTTCAGCTCGGTCATGATTAACGGGATTAAATAAAGGGTTCAGCTCGGTCATGATTAACGGGATTAGATAAAGGGTTCAGTTCGAAGTTCTGTCTGGGCTCGCAAGTTCGACATAAAACACCTGAAGAATACCGAAGGACGCATCGGCCGAAACGTTGAGAGAATAACAAGGAAGATGAATACAATAGTTATATTTTAAGTGATAAAAATGCTGATATATTTCGCAGAAAGGTTTGAAACTTTCAAACTGCAGTTATTGTAAAGTTCAAGTGACCAGGAAAAAAACAGACGCAGTTATTCTCAACAGAAATAGTGGAGCACTGTGAAAATGACTATGGATTTATGAAACGTTATATAAAAATGTGAAATCGAAAACGGAAAATGTGTATATGTCTTGAATGATATATATCCATTCATCGAAAAACTGAGTCAGAAAGTTTCTCTCACATCAGACATTTAAGACAACTGA
This sequence comes from Sepioteuthis lessoniana, assembly GCA_963585895.1. Lineage (NCBI taxonomy): Eukaryota > Metazoa > Mollusca > Cephalopoda > Myopsida > Loliginidae > Sepioteuthis > Sepioteuthis lessoniana. Next base: position 81,888,552 of record OY757911.1, read on the forward strand.
CACTAGAATGTGGAAAATTATGACAAATTAGCCGTATATGTGCTGGATAATCCGTATCTATCTATCTATCTATCTGTCTGTCTATATATCTATTGTTATTGCGCATTCTCTTTCAAGCTTATTTCTGTAAATGCAATATTTTCATTCATTAATATCTATCTATCTATCTATGTATCTATCTCAGTTTGTTCCTATCTGTCGATGATTTTATAGTTCACTTTATCATTGCATCTATAAATCTATCTCAGTCTATTTTACCTTTCTCTCTCTCTCTCTCTCTCTCCCTGTCTCTCTCTCTCTCTCTCTCTCTCTCTCTCTCACACACACACACACAAACACACACACACACACAAACACATATTCACACACAAAAAATAAACCTACTGCATTCTCTGCAGAGAGTAAGATCCCATCATGACAAAAAAGAGACACTAAACTGTATCTAGTGGTGAGGCTCCAGTTCTAAATTTCTGAGGAGTGTGAAGACATCGATTCATTCCTCCCCAGTTCTTTCTGATCCGTAGTGGGAGTACCTGTTAGAGTTCAATTTATTGGTCAAATAAATATATTTGAAAATTTCTAATATTTGTAAGAAATATTCAAAACTATATAAGTGTGTGCAAATTATTAGAATCAGATAAGAATATATGACGTCATATAACTGTGAGAAAGTTACTTGTATTAGGAATATTTTGTTGTAAGAATAATTTTCACAAAATGAGTTGTTGGTTGGTTGGTTGGTTGGTTGGGTTTTATGGCATATTAGCCAAATCCATTTTTATGTAAATAATCAGATCTATTTCAAACGGTTCAGTTTAGCAAAAGCACGCAGTTTAAATATAAGTACAGTTTAATTGTCAAAAAATATTTTTATTTCAAGCTATTCAGTTTAGTCAATCAGTTCTAATTCAGCTAATTAAGTTTAGCATAAGTACAGATTTTCTTTACACACAGTTAGATGTCAAAAAAATTCTATATTAAACTAATCAGTTTAGTGTAAGTACAGCTTCAATGTCAAAAAATAGTTCCATTTCAAATAATTCAGTTTACACTAAGCACACAGTTTAAATGTAAGTACAGTTTAATTGTCAAAACCATTTCTATTTCAAGCTCTTCAGTTTAGTCCAACAATTCAGTTTAGCATAAGTATGCCGTTATTTCTATTTAACCCATAGATAGGGCCCTATCAGGTGCTACAACGCTGGGTCAGAGTGGACCTGGAAGCAATGACAATAAAGGGATACTCCGCATTCCCCAAAGCACCAGCATTACTGGAACCTCATCATTAGATTGTTTAGTGTCATATCCAGGACACTCGTTGGTGTGGGGTTTTAACCCTCTGCAGAATTGCAGTTGGTGTATTCTACAGACCCAGCCGACTGGACAAACTAAATGAGTATTGTTCGTTACTTAAACTGTAATTCCGGGCAAAAAAAGACATTTCGGCAATAAATAATCGAACCTGCTATTAAACCAACCAATCAACCAACCAATTTATACACTCACACATATGCATACAAAAACACACATATACACATGCAAACGGGCACATACACACACATACACACGTAACACTCAGGTACATACACACATACGTACATGCAAACACATAAACATATGTATACACACATACATATTCATACACACATATGCACATGCATTCACACACATACACACGTATACACACTCATACACACATATACACACATGCACATACATACATACATACATACATACATGTACACACCCATGCACATTCGCACATAAAGGAACATAGACCAACATAAACACGCTTAGCATAAAGATTATCTTCGTAAAAAATGGAATCATAGATACGACTTCAAATACTGAATGAACTTGTTTGCATTTCATTTAGTGTTGATGTCCATGGAATAGACAGGAATCTATCAGCTCTCTCTCTCTCTCTCTCTCTCTCTCTCTCTCTCTCTCTCTCTCTCTCTCTCTCTCTCTCTCTCTCTCAAGCTATGGGAAAACAGTTGTTCATTCTGGGTACATAGCAGTTTGTGGTGCATATATCACATGATTGAAGCAGCTCAAGCTGTGAAATGTTCCCACTTGTGGTAGTTGGTGCGCTGACACATTGTGTATAGATTCATTCTGAGTTTTTTAAGCTTAGTAAGGCAGCTGGTCTATGAGAAGAAAAACTGAATTTAAATCAGCTGTACTCCGCTGAAAAATCCTGCTTGCGGTGAAGGTGTTGTACGATTACACGCACACATAAAATCCCTCTGTCTGTCTGTCTGTCTGTCTGTCTGTCTCTCTCTCTCAACTACTGTCAAAGGAGAATGGCTGTGGCAATAGATAACCTACAAAGTTTGATATGCCAATAAACAAAGAAACCAAACCATCTCTCTCTCTCTCTCTCTCTCTCTCTCTCTCTCTCTATCTATCTATCTATCTATCTATCTCTTTCATTTCCCTTTCAATCCAAAAATGGGACTCAGCTTTATAAGGCTTCCAAAATATTTCTCAGTAATCTAGAAACGCATCATAATTCATTTCTGATTTCTTTTCAAAGGCATCAAATTCGACTGTTTTTTTTTTTTTCAGAAAGGACCTTTTGCCAATTCACACAGGTTAGAATTTAAAACTCCCGTATACACATTTTCCGAAATTACAGTTTAATTACTAGCCCCATGCCAACCAGCAAAAGCACTATGGAACAATTACTCCATGAAGTTTGAAAGTCAAGTGAGTTTTCTTTTGATCAGTCATTTATCTCTGTTGGACAGCAAACAAAGAGTGTCGCTCATCAGGTCTCAAGAGACAAATAATAAAAAGAACATAAAATGCGACTGAAAGAAGAGGTAAATACAAAGCCATCAATATCGCTTGAGAGGAAGGAATTCATCATGGGGTGATGTCTATTTTGTTTAGGGGGCATTTCTTTACATGTAGAGCAGGCAGTCGATAATCAGAACCAGTTGCCTATTTTTTGCTAAAATAAAGAATGGTTGAATAAAGCAAGGTGATGAATATATTTGAAGCTCTGAAGTTTATACCATAAAAATCAAATAACAGTGTCCAATTGTGTGACGTGGGGCGGTGAAAGTGAGATATTGCGAGACAATAATCAATGGTATATGATGGAGACGGTAGGGAGTTAATATATTCTAATTAACAGTTTAAACGAAACATGGATTAAATGCATTGACGAATAATGAAATTATTTTAAGGAAAAAGAAAAATAATTATTTATTGCCTGCAATAAATGTTTATTTAACCATCATCCTCATTATTATATTTATCCTCATTGAAATATTTACTTTTTATCCTTTGTAAAAATTTTGGTTTTCTTTCATATATATATATATATATATATATATATATATATATATATATATTATTTATGATAATATCAGTCGTTTTATTAACAGGTACATTAGTGAATAAATTTTCTACATCCAGTGAGGCTAATATACCATTATTGGGTTTAATTGTATGAAGAACATGAATTAATTCATGTGTAGATTTTATGTTGTATTTGCTAGGCAAGCATGGTGAAATAAGCTGTTTTATTGTTTTTGTGAATTGATAAATTGGTGTAGGTATTTGTGATATAATAGGGCGTAGAGGATGATTAGGTTTATGTATTTTTACAATCCCGTAAAGATAGCCGGGTTTATAATCCCCAATTATTTTGGGTAGTTCTATGTTAATATATATATATATATATATATATATATATCAGCTTTTAACATTTTCATAACTCAACTATATCATCATCATCATGTCGCGCCGCCTGCGCGGATATCCCTGACCGTCTCTCGCCATTTCTTCCTATCATTCATCGCCTCCGGCAGGTCTTCAGGGTTACATCCCGTGTCCTCACATAGCTGCTGTATGTAAGTTCGCGCTGGTCGTCCCACTCTTGCACATCCATGTGTGGGGGTCCACAGGAGTACATCGCTTATGAGCTCGTCCTTGCTTCTCCAGCAGTGTCCTGCGTGTCTGGTTCGCCGAACTTGTATAGTTTTTGTGATGGGGGGCAAGTGTCCGTATAGTTGGAGTCTCGTGGGGTGTTGTCGCCAGGACTTGTTTAATACTGCTCTCAACATTCTTGTATAATTTCCGTCCAGCCTCCTCTCCAGCCGCTTCGTAAGCGTCCATGTGGTGCATCCATAAAGCAGTATCGACACAACCGCTGCCTGGAAGAAACTGCGTTTCATTTTATCAGTTAGGTCCGACTTCCATATGATCGAGAGCCTATCGATAGCTGTCCATGCCTTCGTCAGTCGTGTGTCGATGTCTTTCTCGGTTGATGAGACGCTGCTTCCTAGGTAGGTGAATTTGTCGACTAGTTTCAGAGAGGCTCCGTCTAGTGTGGCAATGTTGCCCGTTTGGTTGTAACACATATATTCGGTTTTGTTTGCATTGACATGGAGGCCAATGCCAGCTGCGGCTCGTTCCAGACTATGCAGTAGTGTCTCTGCTTGATTAGGCGTATTCGCTAGTAACGCCAAGTCATCAGCGTAGTCGGCGTCCGTGATTGTTTTTGCGGGGTACCTTTTGCTTCTTCTCTTAGTCAGCTGGAACCCATTTTCTCTGATTTTGTCGATCGAAGTCCTAAGCACATAGTCTAGACAGATGATAAAGAGGTACGGGGCTAGTGTGTCTCCTTGTAGTACTCCTGCAACAATGTCGAAGTATTCTGTGTCTCCATCTGGTGAACGTACTTTCACTTTGGTGTTTCTGTAGAGAATCATTATCGCTGCTACGGTTTCTTTTGGTAGGCCGTATGCTAGTAGGATTTGCTCCATCTTCCCTCTGTGTATGGAATCGAATGCCTTGGTAAAGTCGACAAATAGTAATGTCGCCTGTAAGTTTTTTGCCCGAACGCCTTCTAGGATTCTACGGATGGTCAGTATTTGTGAGGTTGTGGATCTAGTTGAGTTATGAAAATATTAAGAGCTGATAAAATACAAGGTCTTCTGAGGATGATTTTATTTTAGGAATTATTTGCTAATTCTAAACGTTTTCGTTTTTAGACCTTCATTAGGGCATGTGAGCCAGTAAAAAATACGAAAAGTTTTAAAACATTCTATTTCCGTTGGTAGCTGTGTATATCAACGGAAATCCACGGAAATTGAATGTTTTAAAACTTTCTTATCATTTTTTAACGACTTACACGCCTTAATGAAGGTTTAAAAACCGTCGGCAAATATTTCTATAAATAAAATCATCCCCTGGTGACCTTGAGCTTTTTCATGTCCGTACATTTTCATACTGTCGGATCTATTTCAAGATTTTTTTCCAGATATTGTTGAATTAGCAAATCATTTGAAATCGATTTTTCATGAATCAAAAAATAGCTAACTGCCAGCCACAAACGAGACTCATTCAACACCAGTTCTACTGGCCAGTTTTGAGCACTTTCTTGATTGATGAAAAAGTATTGTCAAATAATTTGTTTATTTAACTTCTATAAGCTCTGAATATTACCATTTATTTGTTTGAGCACTCTCTTCATACGAAATCTCAATATATATATATATTACTCTGTATTATTGGTACATTGAGCTCTTTACCAGGAAAATTTTAAATATTCATTCATGAATAATTTCTTGTCCTGATGGAATTATTTCCAACTTCGGTTTAACTGGAACCAGAATATATATATATATATATATATATATATATATATATATATATATATATATATATATGTGTGTGTGTGTGTGTGTGTGTGTGTGTGTGTGTGTGTGTGTGTGTGTGAAGGATTATGAGTTGAAAGGTGAAATTTGTTGAAATAATTATTCATTTATGAATAAATGTTGAATCGAAAGTTTGCCTTCCCATTGAACTGCAGTCGTTGAAAATAAAGTGGATTACATTTTTTATCATATTTGAATAAGTTTAACTTAGACTTGTTTTTATATAATAAAACGTATTGTAAAATCTTATTACTTTCCAAACAGCCACAAATAAAAATGGAAAAAAATCATAACAAACATTACACAACTAAACAAAATTAATGCAAATATTCACTTTCAACGACTACAATGAATCTAGTAAAAATTTAGATGAAATAAAATCCCTAAATGATGTTTCACTGATTGGTCGATCTTCATTAAACTGATTGTGGTGGGTAGTCTTACCCCTCTGCAGAGGTGCAGTCAGTGTATTCTACAGCCCCAGCCGACTGGGAAAGGTGTGTGTGTGTGTGTGTGTGTGTGTGTGTGTGTGTGTGTGTGTGTGTGTGTGTGTGTGTGTGTGTGTAAAGAGGATTCGGCATTAAATGACGTACAATGGTTGATATGCCATAAAACACAACCAAAGCACACTAAATATTCCAGGCCAATTAAGCTCCGTTTCTTATAGTAAAGTTTGTATAATTCTGAAGAAAAGTGTCTGCCGAATTTCTCATGAATTTGGGCTTGGATTGTCGAAAAGTAAAAAAAAAGAAAACCAGAAGAAATTAAAGCCAATCCTCAGGTGAGTTTCTATCGATATATCTGAATGCTTGTTTAATCAGCTGAATAAATATCTGCGCTTCACGTAATAGTCACGTGACTTAAATATGACATTGAGAAATATTTTTTATTCAGTTGAATTTAACGAAAATCTGACGTGTCGATATCAGTTCATCTGAGGATCAGTCACGTGAAACTCTACTTTATTTCATTTTTTTTTATTTTATCATTATAGTTAAAATACTGTTATATGGCTCTGCATTTTGCGCAGAGAGTACAGTATTTTACACATTCAAAATGCTTTTATTGCTTTTGATGTTCGGTAAACTGTCGTCTAAATTAAACAAAAATGATCATAACACAGATATCTCAGTTTATCAGATATATTTACGAAAATTACAGGAAAATATCTACAAATATGATATATTAAATCTTTTCATGGAAATCAGACCTAACCGATAAAATGAAACGCAGTTTCTTCCAGGCAGCGGTCACATCGATACTGCTATATGGCTGCACTACATGGACGCTAACAAAACGGCTGGAGAAGAAGCTAGACGGCAATTACACAAGAATGCTGCGTGCAATCTTGAACAAGTTCTGGCGGCAACACCCCACAAGACACCAACTGTGCGGCCACCTGCCTCCTATCACGAAAACTATTCAAGTTAGACGAACCAGACATGCAGGACACTGCTGGAGAAGCAAGGACAAACTCATAAGTGATGTACTCTTATGGACCCCCACACATGGCCGTGCAAAAGCAGGACGACCAGCACGAACATACATTCAGCAGCTATGTGAGAATACGGGATGTTGTCCTGAAGACCTGCCTAGGGCGATGAACGATAGGGAGTAGTGGCGAGAGAGTGTCAGGGATATCCATGCTACCAGCGTGACATGATGATGATGAAATTTTTTCATACAAGTTGTCACTGGTTTCAGCTATGGCCTCCAGACAACTTCAGCATCTCCAGCAAGCTTTTTAAATTGATAAATTTTGTCGTTATCCTTGCCTTTAGTTTATCTTTAATGTTACACGAAGTTTTGTTGATTTCTCGCTTAACCACACCGCAAACATGATAGTCAAGGGGATAAAAATCTAGAGAATTAGGCAGCCAGATGTGACGGGTGATGTGATCACAGAAGTTTTCTAACTACCAAGACTGGGTATTCCTGGTTGTATGGTATGAAGCAGCGCCTCGTTGTAAGATGTTGGATTTTCCAACAGTCACCATCTCGATCTTGGCCAAAACAACTCCCTCCAGGCACTTGATGTAGACATCCATGTTGAGTCTGAGGCTATATAAAAAAATGAATGGAGGTATAATGTCAGTATAGTTTTTGACCACCCCAAACACCATTATGTGAACCGGATGTTTGGTTATCATCACTATCGGAAGATCTTGTAGGAACAAAGCAAGCCAACTGTGAGTTTAACATCTAACCCAGGCGGAAATGCTTCTCTTCTAAAAAAAACTATAGCTTACTCGATCGGAGGGAATGCTTAAATAAATTCAAAAGCTTGGCAGCGCGGATTTTTCATCTTCTCCTTCATGAACTGTAATAATAATTGACCCTTACTCATCTTGTATAAGAAAAACCGTATTTCATTATGTACTATCAATATTTACCAACCCCTCCGCTCGAGCAGGATATGACACAAGGTCAATTTTTAAGCGGGGTTTCACAGGTTTGAATTCAGAGTTTTCTTTCTCCTGGACTAGTTGCCTCAACAAGACTGAAGAACCCAGTCTGCCTTACCATTTACCCATAGCTGAAGGGAGAATAATTGGATTCTTACCTTTCCCAAGGGTCTTTATGTATTATCAGCCTGATAAGAAACTCAGAAACTCCCATGTCCCTGTCTATAGATTGATTTGTGAGGGGTTGTTCGCAATCATGGCTAGAACCTCACCAATAAATCCTGTAATTTTTTACCCATCAGAACAATCTGTGTGAGGCTTCCGAGCTGCCACTGTTTCCATATAACTCTTTCCGAATTTTTTTACTGTTCTCAGATTGACACCCAAATATTCTTCGCATTAACACTTTCAACGTGAGTCCCAGCAGTACATTATAGGCGTTTACAAATTTCTGGAGTAGTGAATAACGTCATAGGGCAGCGTTTCTCACAGACAGTGCCCAACTGACTTTTACTTGCTACACAGTAGATAGAGAATGAGAAAAAAACAAAGAGCATACGAGGAATTAATAATTTAAGATGATGAACAACCCTTCATACCTAATATATATAAAAAATTAAAATAAAACGGAAATTCAATAAAACGAGGAGGTAACTCCCCCTCCACCCCACGTGTTTATTCTGTTTTTAGTTAATTATCCATTGGATCTGAAGAAGTCCTGTATAAATTTTTTTCTTCGTGTTTTTCGTTCACACCAGAAACTGAAAATACAGGATGGAAATAAATCTATAATCCTGAATTGTTTTTTTCTTATATATATATATATATATATATATATATATATATATATATATATATATATATATATGTGTGTGTGTGTGTGTGTGTGTGTGTGTGTGTGTGTGTGTGTGTGTGTGTATTATTAACAAAAAGGATAAGACAAATACAAACAGGAATGATATTTCTTTGTGAAATTGCATTAATATATATAACGTGTACTTATTTTTGGACTGCTATATGTTCATATTCTTGTTTATAGGGTTTTTGTGCTGTTAAGCTTGTAAATAAATTACACCTTTTATTAGCCTATGATAGTTTGAATATTACCAAATGAAAATGATTTAGGAAAGCTTAAAGACCTGACTAGAGGTACAGGAAATCCGAGAAATATTTAACACTATTCTGGCAAAGGTCAAGGGAAAATAGAATACTGAGGATATTTTTTGTCTCTTAATCTCTAGCCTAAACTCTCAGTTACAACTTAGTTGATTTTGTATTTTATGAAAATTTGTCTCATATTTCAAATTTAAATTTATTCAACAGCGTAATAATAAACAAAATTTCAATGATACTGATGTGTTAATATCTAAGTTAAAGCAAGGTAACAAAAGTCATTAATTTATGTATTCGCGTATTTTCCATACAAGTTTGAGAAATTCTCCAAGCCGAACAAAAGAAAAAAGGTCTGATTTGGACTGTCCAGTCCAGCTGGATATCTCAACAAACGTTTCCGTAAGTGAACGAGTTAGCCAAGTGATTTCATTAAATCATTCATGTCTTCTTTCTTTCGGTATTTGTCCAGAATAGCCCGTTAAAAAATCTAAGGTCTGAACTTGGTTCATTGTCAGCCATTATACTTTACCGCAGATATTTTTCAGCGGGTTTTTTTTCTTTTCCTTCGATAATTTCTCCTTTTTCACTTTTCCTAAATTTCTTACTTTTTTTTTTGTACTTACGCAACCCAACCAACGGTAGAAGCAGGATACGATACAAGGTCAATATTTTTTCCTTTTTTTTTCTCTTTTTTTTTTTGTTCATTCCTTAGCTTTTTCATTTTTTTATTTTTTATTTTTGTCACTCTTTCCTTTCTTTTTATCTCTCTCTCTCTCTCTCCTTACTCTTTTCTTCTTCTCTCTGTCTTCAATTTCATTTCTCTCTTTTACTATCCTACTCTTTCTGTATCTACTTCACCCCCCTCTCTCTCTCTCTCTCTCTCTCTATCTATCTATCTATCTATCTATCTATCTTCTTTCTTCAACTTTTCCTCGAATTGCTCTCTTTTTTCTTCCTCTCTTTCTTTCCTTAATTTCAATTTCCCTTTGTCTCTGTCTCCTCTATTTCTCTTCTTCTCTAGCTTCCTCTAATCTTTCTCTTTTTTTCTTTCTTCATTTCATTTCTTCTTCTTCTTCTTCTTCTTCTTCTTCTTCTTCTTCTTCTTCTTCTTCTTCTTCTCACAGTTCACTGCATAATATCTCAAGGTCTTTTTTGAAGTAAATCGCCTTTGTTCAGCTGTTCATATCCTGGCCATGGAGCTCATTCACAATTAAAATCTTTTATTCAGGTCTGCAAACTGAATATTTAACAGTCACTGATTTTTAATCTTCGGTTTTTCAAGAGAAAAATAAACTCGTTTTACTAAACTTCCATCGCAATTTCTTTGACTAAAACCAAGCTAAGCAATCTCTTATAAAAACTGATTCACTATCACAAATCCGGCTAGCTGAATTCCCATTCGATAAAAAGTAATGAGACTGATTTCTTTCTGGTTGGCAACCCTAATCAAAAATCTGTTGATCTATGCTGACCTTTGAATACATTAAATACACGGAGTAATCACTGATGAAGAAACTCATTAGCTCACAAAAAATCTTGTAAACCGCAGAAGTCGATTGATTGATTGATTGATCGATTGTTTTTAACAATATGCCAATCAGTCAAGGATTATTTTATGCCTATAGTAAGTGTTGGTGCATTATTTATAGATCAAGAAATTAATGAAAACGATTTTTTTTTCAGGTTGGAAGTCTTACTGAAAATTTGCTGATTGATCTTGAACATTCGTGAAAACATCAAGTTAATATTTTCCTTGAAGAATTCACGTTCAGTTGGGTAATCTTGGATTATAGCACGTTTGACACGAAACTCGAAATGAGATTAAGCGTCATACTTCAGAAAGATGCAATAAAAATATTTAACAAGATACCTGCTTTTGGGGTGCAAATTTTCCTCCGGGTGGAGCTTTTTCAGGAAGTCAATTTCAGATGACCGTGAGACAGTGGATCTGGTCTACTGATGATTTCACGAACTCTTAGATGTGATCAACGTTCGAGGGAGGGAATTATTGGTGATGAATTGAATTCAAAATGACCGCAACCCTACAAAACGTTTTTTTGGAATCCATATTTGGTTTGACGATCTTTATCTTTATTTACAACACGAAAATTTAATCTTTCTTATAAAATGAAACGAGAAATGATTGTAGAAAAGCTGGATGGGAACTAAACAAGGATGCTGCGTGCTATTTTTAGCAAATCCTTGAAGAAATACTCTACAAAACAGCAGCCCATCTCGCTAACCATCGAAGTAAAACGTGGTGGACATTTTGGGTATTGCTGGGAAGTAAGGACAAACTCATGAGCGATGCTCTCAAATGATTTCCAACACACAGACACGTCAATGTTGGCCGACAAGCAAATATTTACATACATCTACTCAGCTCAGAAACTTGATGCCGTCTGGAGAACCTAACAAGAAGAATAGCCAATAAGAATGGATGCTGAACGAGAATCATATATAGCTCAGCTGTCGGCACGCCTTGGTGATGATAATGAGGACTCTTGAGGCCTTGATAACCTTGAATTCGCTAGATCTGCTCAATCACTGGAAATTGTTTGTCTTTTCTCATTGACTGATGGACGGATTTTAACGGCACGTCAACCCAACTAGAGTTATTTTATGCCTAGATGTTTGGGAATCGTGTTCATTGTAACTTCATATTTACATTTTTAGAAGTTTTAGTAAGAGGTTGTAATCAGTTTTATAAATAGAATAAAGCAGGATCAAATTCTTACTGGTTGCCTAATCGAAGCTAAAGAATCCAGTCTTCCCAACAATTTAACGATAGTTGGTGTGAAGAACACCTGTATTCATTCTTTTCTTAAGAGAATTGTGGTGATGTGAAACATCAACTGGGCGCATGTGTGTCAACTTGGGTCACCAAATCTATTTCCAACGACGATAAGCATTGCACTAACACACCTCCTCATATATGGGCTCTACTGTATATATCTTAAAAGTTTTTATATTTAATTGATCAGATGCATCACTTGATAAGCTTTTAAAATCGTGTTAGTACACACTTTCATTTTCGTACGAACAAATGCGTAAAGATTTAAAATAACTGAGCGCATGAAAAGATAAACGAATCTGTGGTTTTCTATATATCAAAGTTCACCAAAAAAAGAGTCATTCTGTAAGCGTATATAAGTTCAGAAAAATGAAAAATATCACTTAAAAGATGGAGAGAATAAAACGCTCTCTCTCTCTCTCTCTCTCCCTGTGTATGCACGCATGTGTGTATTTCGTGCGTGTGCGTATGTATCCAACTCTCCATCACGAGTAGAATATGAAACAAGGTTAGTTTTTAAGGTGACTAAAGCAATTAGTTTCCATTCGGATTTTTCCTTCTCTGAGACTGATTGTTATTGTGCAAGACTTTGGGAGAAGAAAAACTTTATGGAGATGTAAAAGACAAACATCTTCGTCCCGGATTTGAAATTGGTTCGCTCAGTCCATTGAATACGTCGATAACAATTCCACTCCATACGACTCCCTTGTCTATGTGTGTGTGTGTGCGTGTGTTGGTGTGTATCTATGTGTATTTGCATGTGTGCCCATGAATTAGACTCTCTTCTCCGATATATATTACTGTATCCTTCAATATATATATATATATATATATAGAGAGAGAGAGAGAGAGAGAGGGTGGGGAGAGAGAGAGATGTAACAACACATCACAGCATGATTTTTTATTAGAACAATATGCGTAAAATGTCTCAGCATGTAAAATAAAGCTAAGTCCAGCTCAACCCATTTTGCAATTAATGTTGATATTTTAGGATTTACGATTGCACTAAGAGCCATTTTTTAACCATCCAAACTCTAAATATAACGGAGAAAATTTTGAAATGCCACTGGGACAACTCGCACATTTCTAATCAGCAGCATCACTATCATAATGAACCGGTGTGACCGCGGAAATCCATCGAGATCAGCGTTACCTATATATATATATATATATATATATATATATATATATATGGTTTGCGTTATTACTTTTACAACGCTTAATATCTGGGTTAGAACAACTATAAAGTCGAATATAGACTGATGATTAAAATCATTTAAAAAAATCAAAAACAAACTTTAAAAACGATTGAAAATTAAACGGTAACCAGAAACCCTTTATGAAAATTAATTGTCAGGTTTGGTTTGGTTTGATTTTGTTTGGTTTATTCTTAACGGCATATAAACTCAGTACAGAATATCAAATGCCGAAATCATTTCACGTAATTGTGTACAGTAACACCTTTTTCAAATTTGCGCATATCTTAAACAATAATCAAGTTTCTCATAATCATTAACTTTTGATTTTCTTAAAAGCGAACGCTCAATTTAGTGTTCGTACGCCTATAGCTTAATCACTCTTGAAAGGAATTCTTCTTAAAATAAACACTCCCTGATGATTTCATTCAACATTAGATGAAATCTCAAACGGTCAGAGTAAGTGTTAAATTCAGAAAACTTAAATACCAACGTTCATGCATTGATTTCTTTTCATTCCCCACCACACACACACTCACGTGACCTTAGAATAATACTGTTTGTACTAATGCTCTTAGGAAAGGTATAAATCCAAGTGGTCTCCTGCCAAACCATGTGTAAATAGTAGGGCAGACTGATGTGTTTAACCTTGGTAAAACAACCAGTCTAGGAGAAGGTAAATTACACTTAAAATTTGACCTTTTATCGTATCCATCTGGCGGAAAGGCTGGGAAAAAGTACACACATAAATACGCAGACATACGCAAAAGGCATATATATAATATATATATATATATTGGATTGGCGTTTCAGTCAGCCAGGTTTCGATCCCAGCTTCGGGAATCTTGCCTTTCTAGCAACACTGAAGAGTTGTGTTACAACGAAACAGTCTGTCTGTGGATGACAATATATATATGCTCCCCTACCCCGGTGGAGTTGTGTTCTCTAGCGATGGAAGTAATGGTTGCCACTAGCGTAAAGCAAGGCTCTTCAAATGAATTGAGGTCTCGGTAGCCGTTAAGCGGATATATGTAAACAAAACAAATGTGATATATAAGCGTTTAAATTTCCTTTGCTTGCGCCAGTTTCTTCTTGGCTGAGTGGTATAATCTTGGATTGGCGTTTCAATCCGCCAAGTTTCGATCGCAGCTTTGGGATTCTAGTTTGTCAAGTCACACTGAAGAATTGTGATACAACGAAACAGTCTATCTGTGGATGACTATATATATATATATATATATATACCTAATATATTGAATATATATTTTAGATGGCCCACTTGACTGGGGCTGGAGAATACACCAACTGCATCTCTGCAGAGGAGTAAGACTCTTCCAACGAGTGTCCTAGATATGACACTAAACAATCTGTTGGTGAGGCTCCAGTAATGCTGGAGCTTACGGGAATGCGGAATACTCATTTATTGACATTGCTCCCAGGTCAACTTATATATATATATATGTATGTGTGTGTGTGTGTGTGTGTGTGTGTGTGGAGAAAGAGAGATAGAGGGAGAGAGTCATGAGTAAATCTTAATTCTTATAATGTTTTACTTATCATTATTATCTTTTATTAATCTTTTGATATTTGATTATCACGGCTCTTCGTATATTATTACAACTAATGTGTTTTAAGTAAATCTATCGTTTTACTAAATTTATTGTTCTTTTTTTACTAGGTGTCTCAAAATCGATGCAACACATAAATATGATAATGATTTATAACTGAGCAAAACGCAATGATGGTCATTTGTAACACGCCCAGTAAAAGAATGTACCCTTTAAGCTAGAGACTTCAAATTATTGCTTTTTTTATTGTTATTATATCAGATTCCAAGATATGCAATCTTCTTTTGAGTTTCTTGTCTCAATAATAAATCATTGTCATATCAATAAGTTGCATCTATTTTGAAAAAGTTTTGAATGATTTTGTCCCCAAATAAGAATTGGCACAAAATATTTTCCTTTCTTATCCAAGGCATTGTGATCGTGTATTAATCGTTGTTATAATATACTGCTGTCAAATCTGAAACAAAAAAAAACACAACATATTTAGAAGTAGAGTTACTCGTAGTCACATGGGCCCTATGTATATTGAGACACCCTATATTTAATCTGTGATGAGTAAATATTGGAATTGAATCCGACAGTACAAGAAAGAAGAAAGTTTTGAAAATCAGTTTAACCTGTTTATTTCGTGCTCTAAATTGATTTTCTAAACTGTCTTTTATTTTAGGTACCTTGTTGAGTGATCTTTTATCTCGACTAGGGTCAACAATATCTCCTTTTCGTCAGCATAGTTTTGAATGAGCTGATTGCATCTCTTACAGAGGACTGACACTCTGATACAACAGATGGATTACCTGGATAGGTCACTATACTTCATTCGGTAGTGAAGCTCTGTCTTTGGAAAATGTGGTGTCAAACTTTTGATGACTGCACATCTTAGTTCATCCTAACCCAGGGTGGTAGCAACTGTACTGTCCCATATCTATATCAAATAGATTTATTTAGGATAACGAAGTCTTTACCGGTTTTAAAATGATTGTGAATATATATTCTGGCTGGGTATATAATTTGAAATCAAGATTATTAAAGTGACTTAAACCACCAAGGGTTGATATCTAAAAACAAACAATTCCACCGCCCATCAGTTGGCTGATTTCGCTTTGGAATTTTAGAAAAATCAGAGGAAATGCCATTAATCGATCAATCAAATCTCGATTGTAGCTGAGAGTTGTTAACCTTCATAACAAAGTGATGCAATATTTTGTGCCCCCTTTAAAAGATAAAAAAATAAAAATGAATCAAATAAAAACAAAAACTTTCAAATATAAAAAGAATGGACAATCGAGATAGTCAAATTGGCTGGCGACCCTGCGGCTAAGCTTAGAATATACTGACTGCAACCCTTTCAGAAAGATAAGATCGCCTGCTCCCTCAAAATGGGAAGTCCTGGGTATAAAACTAAATAGCATCTGATGGTGAGGTTCCATTTCAAGAGCTCTGGGGAGTGTTTAGTACCTCTTCATTGCCATTACTCCCAGGTTCATTCTGACCAGGTGAAGTGTTACCAGGTAGGGTCCCATCTATGGGTTAAAAAATTTTCATATTTGATTGGAATACTTGATGTCATTTAAGTGAAAATTATATGTATTAAGAATAGTTACTTGAAGCTATAATTGTTTACAAGGAATTTTTATTTGTAACTTGAAACCGTATGACTGTGTGCAAACAAATGAATGTTATTAAATAGAAATAATTTCTTGAAACAATATAATTATTAGTAATATATAGGGATATTTTAAACCATATGACTGTGTGAAAATCATTTGATAAGAATTCTTCATATCATGACTGTGATCGATCGATTTTAACGGCATGTCATCTCGTGTCTGGGTTATTTTATGTTTAGAATTGAGGGAATCGTATTCATTGTAATCTTTTCTTTTTTTAACGCAGTTAAGTATTTCAGTCCAGTAAAAATGATTTGCACACAAATGTATGATCGCTATTATAGGATTTCAAGGAACTATTTTTACTTAATGAGGATAGTTTATTTGCACACAATTATATATAAGAAATAATCATAACCCTAAGTAAACTATTACATGGTTTCAAATAACTACTTTTATACAATTAATTTGTACTGGCATGATGGTTGGAGTGTTCGCCAATGGCCCGGGAGATCTGGGTTCAATCTCTGATCGAGTCATATCAAAGACTCAAAAATGGTACTTGATGCCTCCTTGCTTAATAATCAGCATTATAAGGTACAGATCAAGGGTAAAGTGGATCAATCCGGGGAAAGAATTACGCCCTCCCCTACCTTGGTGTAGGAGCTATCGAAAAGGGAGCCTACGGTCACCAACCTTACTTTACATACTTGTATGGTATCAAGTATTACAATCAAATAATTTTCAGATTTATTTGATTTATAGATGGGACCCTAAAAGGTATTTTCATACAGGATTAGTGGACCTTGGAGTAATCGCATTGAAGCATTACTCCATACAACTCCGAGTTTCAGAAATGGAGCCTCAATATCAGATGGATTTTAGAGTTAGAGTCAGGACACTCATGTCTGTGTGTAAAAAAAACTTTTCCGAAACAACAACACAAAAAATGTACGTATAAAGGTACAATAAATGAAATTTTCTAATCACGAAGCATAAAATGATTATTGAGGGGTCGACATGACGTTAAAATCAATCAATCAATCAATCAAATTGGCTATAATATTTATGAATAGTTTCGAATTCTCAAACCGATTTCATTTGATAATAACCTGCTTCTTAAGACCTCTAGAACTTGAATCGTTTTTAATGGCTTTCAAACTAAGTTATGAATCCCAATTGAATAAACTTATTTACGCATCGCTCACGGTAATTGCGATAATTTCAAAATTTCAAGCAATTTCGCATTAAATATGAGGGTCACATGATACAGAAATCCACTCGGAGACTTCTCACTGCCGACTGAACAGCCTTACGGTAGAGTGTCTGTTGAAGTTTGGACGTCAAGGTTGTCCTCGGTTAACTTGTTAAAAGTGCATCGAGGCTGCGCAACTAGTCCTTGGTATAATTAAAATGGCTGTTTACTCTCCGGACAAAACCTATAATTGAACACACACACACACGCACACACATACACGTATATTATGCTACTGTTACCTACATCATCAACGAAATGCACACACCTAAGTTTGGTAACGCATGACTGGACGCAATGAGGGCAGTGTAGGCGAGAGCGCAGAGGAGTGCAGCTCCGTGAGAAATGAACGACGTGACACCGACCGAGGGACAAATGATCCTCCCTTGTCCAAAGTAGTTCTCACACAAATTACTTTCACACCTCACAAACTTTTATTTCACCTGTGTTCTCTTTTTCTTTTATGCTCTCATTGTTGAATTTAGAAGAAAAATAACATTTCGGACTTACAGGCGTAAACACGTATATAAATCCCTCTCTCTCACAAACACACGCACACACACACACACACACACACAGATCCCAGTAAATAAGCATGTTCTGAAATATAAGTGTAGCAGTTAATCAGCACTTATAAAAATACACACCTACACACGTAGCAATCTTTTCATAGCACCGTTTATACACACACACACACACACATATATATATATATACATATATATATATTTTATTAGGATAACCTAGACACGTTGCTTAGCAGCTGTCAGTTTCTCGCCCATGCGTTCATCAGGCCTGATGAACGCTATCTTAACTCAAACATGTATGCTCTATTAACGGTCTTGAGCACTCTTTAATAAGAAATATAGCTAACTATATCATCGATATATATATATATATATATATATACTTTTAAAAATAATTTGTCAATACACGCATACATATGTATACATACATATGTATGGAAGAAAAAAATGATATGAAAGCCTTTTTCTTGTTGTGAACTTCATGAGGTTTTACCCTGTGTGGACTTCATTAGATAAGGATTTTTGGAAAAAAATGCATTCGGAAAAAATTTTAATCATTGAAAATTTAATATTTGAAAATATTTTAATTTTGGAATTTTAGAAAAACTTTTAAAATCTCGAAAAATTTTTGATTTGGGGAAAATGTTAGATCTAGGGGAAAAATTTGGGAGAATATTAAAACTGTCTACGAGATTGTCATACCAACGTAATTAGGATCTTATATATGAAATTTGAAAACGTGAGAACAAAATATTATGACTCTTTTAACGTTCCCAAATATTTTCATAAATTTTAAAAAACTTTCCATATTATAATCTGAAGAAGTCCATACAGAGTGAAATGTCATAATAGATATGTAGACACTCTACCAACTCGGTTTTCATGCATTTTTTCTTCCTTTCTGTCGAATATTTCAGTAACGCTTCCGATTTATTTTCTTATAAATTACAAACGTACGATGGTAACACCAAAAACCATCCCTCCATTGTGTGTGGTTATGTGTATATTTAAGCAGCAACACTTCATTAATACAAGTTTTATTAA
Organism: Sepioteuthis lessoniana; assembly: GCA_963585895.1. Taxonomy (NCBI): domain Eukaryota; kingdom Metazoa; phylum Mollusca; class Cephalopoda; order Myopsida; family Loliginidae; genus Sepioteuthis; species Sepioteuthis lessoniana. The sequence continues at coordinate 81,907,736 of OY757911.1, forward strand.
AACCGTACACAAACATTTATTCTTAAATGTTTGCTAATTTTTTCTTCTTTGCATACTAGATAAAGCATCTTTGGATTCAATAAGTACATGTTTTCACCCAACTACTTCGCCAGATTTCTAAGTCATGTAAACCTAGGTTAAATTCTCCAAGAATAGTTGCTTTACTCAGGCTTGAGAATACAGTTGGTCCTACTATTTACCTTCACGCCCAGTCGGCTGGGCCAGTAAAATAAACTGACTGCATCTCCTACGAGGGATAAGACATTACCCCACGAATGCTCTGGATATGATATTAAACCATCTGATGGCGAGGGTCAAGCATTGGAGATTAGGTAAATGTGGAGTAATTCATTGCCATTGCTCTCAGATCCACTCTGACCTGGAGTGGTACCACCTGATAGAGTCCTATTTATGGGCCAAATAGAACTGTTTGAAAATTTAAACTAAGTCCAAACAAATGACTGATGTTTAATTGAATTGTTAGTTATATATAGTAATACTTGGAACCATTTGTATGTGGTTTATGCGAAAATGAATTGCTTGAAATAGAACTGTTTTATCATTTAACTATATGTACACAATGTCTGATACTTAATTGAATTGTCTGTCATACATAGCCATATTTGAAACGATAAAACAATGTGCAAGCAATTGCTTAATAGTAAACAGAATTATTTGTATCAGATAGAAATACTTGAAGCCATTTGACTGTGTGAAAAAATGAGCTCAGACTCGTTTAAAAATGTTACCAACAAAAAGTTTTTACAAGTCATATATGTTTAATATATATGTATAAAGAGGATTTGGCATTAAATAACCTACAATTGTTGATATGCCACAAAACCAAACCAAATCATATACATTTAATATATATGTATAAAGAGGATTTGGCATTAAATAACCTACAATTGTTGATATGCCACAAAACCAAACCAAATCATATACATTTAATATATATGTATAAAGAGGATTTGGCATTAAATAACCTACAATTGTTGACATGCCACAAAACCAAACCAAATCATATACATTTAATATATATGTATAAAAAGGATTTGGCATTAAATAACCTACAATTGTTGATATGCCACAAAACCAAACCAAATCATATACATTTAATATATATGTATAAAAAGGATTTGGCATTAAATAACCTACAATTGTTGATATGCCACAAAACCAAACCAAATCATATACATTTAATATATATGTATAAAAAGGATTTGGCATTAAATAACCTACAATTGTTGATACATCATAAAATTAAACCAAACTTATTTACCCAGAATTGAAGTTAGGGAGAATAGTCGAATTCATGCTTTTCCAATGACATTAGAGCAAAGCGAAAGGTAAACGACTTTCTTCAAAATTTGAACTCGGCCGTCGATTCCATTTCCTACAAAGAATTCTGTTACTCTAACTGCATCACATAAATTCATTATGCGTAAATATTGTTAAAATGACTGAGATATAACACTTTAGATCTCCTGTTTCCTATCAATATGCAAGAAAACTTTTGAGCAATATATATAAATTCGATGATTATAAGTAAACACTGCGAAAAAGTGTTATTTTTGTTATTTGATATATGTAGCCTATAGAAAATTCATTGCTGAAGAAATGATTCTGGTACTTTTAAGTCAAATACACATCATCTTGAGTCGCGGTCAAGTCAAGCTGAGAATCTTGATTTCTGCTACATCCCCAACCTTAAGGAGCAATAAGCTTGCTCGGTACTTAGATAATCACTTAATAACAGCAAGAACTGTGAGCAACCTAAGGCCCGTGTGTCAGACTAACAATTGCAAGACGATAAGTATGCACTACACATTGGATTTTCAAAATTTTTACATGAAACAATGCAGATAAAATCTAATTTCCATTCGATCCCAAATAAATTAATAGGCTATTAAATGACGAAGCATGGCTGTCATTTCTGTTGAATAAAATTTATATAAGAAATGAGTCAGTAAATTATAAATACAAACTGATTTATAATTCTTTTATTATTTTTAATGAGAAGAATGGATTTGATGAGCTCTGAGATCACAAATATTAGATTATTGGTTTAGGAGTTTGAGGTGAAAATCAACTCGTTCTATTTTCAAAGTGCGTCAACGTTTACAAAACAAATAATGCACACGGCTAACCTCCGATTTCACCAGATACGAACTCTGAAAAGCTAGTAAAATGGGCAAAACAGATGCAAAAAGCTTAGAATGTTTTGCTATTGTTTTTTCGTTCATCCGGAATTATCCAATTCTTTTAAATGCGTACAAAAACTTTTTTCAAGATCAAAAGTCACTTCAAATAATTCTTCTTTAAGAAATAGATTTACACAAAATTTTGATTTCCTCTTATATAAACAATGTATCTATAGATAATACATTTCTAGTGACAATCGCAGCTAATAAAGCTGCAAGATGCACGGTCTCAAACAGTTAGTTTAGATTATCCTTGTTTTCCTGTTATAAAGTGATTTATAAATACAAACTAGATTTGAATTTCTGTTTTACTCCAGTCTCTTTTCAAGATTCTTTCGTGTTGTTCCAAGGGATTTAACTATGATTGGTATCAGTGTCACTTTCATGTTCCATAACTTTTTCAGCTCTCTGACAAGGTCTTGGTATTCCCTTTGTTTTTCACTTCCCTTTATTTTTACTCAACCATGTAATATCTGAGCTGACAAGTTCTTGCCTTTTTATCATATTTACCACCCACTCCGCTCGGACAGGTCAATTTTTTAAGCGAAGTTTAACAGGTTTGAATTCAGAGTTTTCCTTCTCCTAGACTAGTTGCCTCACCAAGGCTGAAGAATCAGTCTGCCCTACTATTTACCCATAGCTGGAGGGAGAATAATTAGATTCATACTTTTCCCAAGGGTATTAGAGCTATGTGAAATGCAATCAGTCTCGTCCAGGATTTGAACTCGTGTCGCCGTGTTCATTTCCTACGACGATAACCATTACACCACGAGCACCCCAAATTGCCTTTTTATAGACTCAAACGAGATCTGGTCAAGTTTTGGTGAATCTTTTGTATCTCAAAGTCCCAGAGAATTTTGAGTGTCTTGTTTTTTAGGGAAGATTCTGGTTTGGACATATACAATTTGTTGACACATTGAAATGTTACCGCTTGAATGATGCTTTACTAAAACTCGATGACAAAGGTTCGCAAACTCAATGGTTACACATTTAAAAAAAAGCAGACGATATCCCTTAGAAATTATGAGAGACGTTAACTAAGCTGATATAATACAGAAAGATTATTGCAGAAGAAATTCTGTTTTTTTAAGTCAAATATACATCAGTAAGAATGACGGTTAAGTCACACTGAAAACTCCGGTTCCTGCTAGATAACTGTATTTAAGCTACGATGAGCTTAATCAGGATCCCTTTGTAATAGCAGGTACCGCGAATAATGTGAGTCCCGTGTGTCAGACTAAGCAAACACTAGTATGCTTTGATGAAGGGATATAGTCGGTTGCAACCAAACAGTCTTTTTTAATGTGTCTCGTCTTAACATTGGTTTGGTTTTTTATGATAATAGAATTACAAATCAAAGCAAAATAAAATTTTCAACCGTTTATTGTATTCAACGACTGATAGATACTTATATCTCAATGAAGATTGTCGCCTGTATGTCGCCTCTTGGCTTACGTAATCAAAATATGATATCATCCTGACGTTATAATTTAACATATATGACGTCATTATATACATAAATGCTCTCATATAAAGTTTAAAAGTTGTTGCTTTTTAATATTTGAAAAAAAAATAAATAAATAAATAAAAATTTTTCCTTCGTTCTTGACCTGGAATAATGATAAAGTGGCAAAATTTCAAATGTTTAGGGAGTATTAATATTCATTGAATACATGTATCTATCGTTTTGCGCATAATGAAATGAATTAAAAGAAAAATGTAACCAAGCAAAAAGAAATAGAGAAAGAAAGAAAGAAGATATCATAATGAGAAGAAAGAGATGGATTTTAATGGCATGTCATCTTATAAATGTTTATTTTATGCCTAGTGGTTAGGGAATCACGTTCATTGTACGTTGATATTTACCAATTTTGTGTACTTGTTTCTTAAGATTTTTCTTTCTGTTTTTTACACACAGTCCTATCGAAATTGGATTATTTTTAAACAGATAGGTTTGACCCATAGATTGGACCCTAAAATGTATTACCACCTCGGGTCAGTGTGGACCTGGGAATAATAGCGATGAGGGAGTACTGGATAATCCCCAGATCTCACCATCAGATGAAGTTTAATGTCATAACCGAGATACCTCTCTCCATTAGAGGTTTTTACCCCATTTCAGGGGAAACAGCTAGCATATTCTATGCAGTGTTGACAGGGTGTGAAAGGAAATTGTTCCGTGAATCAAAAATGAAAGCTTCCAAACGTGAGAAAAAGAAAATTAAGAAAGAATTCATCAAAATAAGAAGAAAAGGAAAAAGCATGAAGGTGAAATAAGGAAGAAAAAGCCACCAATGAGAGGAGGGAAAAGGAAGAAACATTAGGAAAGAAGAAGAAGAAGAAGAAGAAGAAGAAGAAGAAGAAGAAGAAGAAGAAGAAGAAGAAGAAGAAGAATGAGAAAAATGACTCAGAAATGTGAGGAATGGAATAAAGAGAAACGGAGAAGTATATATATATATATATATATATATATATTGCTTAAGCAGTTTGATTCGAGTTAAATTTTTAAAGTCCTTTTAGTTGTGAAGCTAGTGATTTTGTTAATGAGGTGTTTGTTGTGTAAAATACATGGTTGGTAAAATTTAGTGGATTTTATTGTGGTCTTTTTATGGATTACTTATACAGTATTTGATATAATTTGCTATCAGCGGTTTTTTGGTTGATGATTGGTCAATGTACCTTTTTCCTAAAAAATACAAGTAGGTTTTATTAGTGAAAGCAACCACTTGGTATAATCATTTGTTGTATTCTCCACTTTTTTCTAACGAGGCATTAATTCACTGATGTAAGATTTGAATTAACTAACACTATTAAGCTGAATGTGATCATAAGAGAATTTCCGAAGAAATTCAGGCGTGAAGTTAGTGTACGAGATCTATACGTTATTTTAGTGATTTTAATTTGAATTGTTTGAAGAGATGATAACGTCTTTAAAAGTCGAGATAACGTTGAACGGAATTCGAGTTTATACAACTGAGTTTTTAAACTGGAACAACCATTCTGATAAATAAAGAGAAATTCTCAATCTGGATCTTTTTAATCGATATACAATTTCGGTTGGAGATGAACTCTGTGACCAACAGAGGTAACCAATTCTATCGAAATAGGTCTGTCTTTTTTTCTGATGAGATGATGTTATTCTAACCCCAACCTATATCGTAGATTCGTATCTCATTTCTTTGTGACATGGTAATGGCTGTCACTAATCCTTCCTAAAATCATACGAACTTTCCTGGAAGTGTTTGCTAAATGATATTACATACGCATAAATTACGTTTATATCGTATTGTCCATAAATCAATACACCACTTACATTTTTTTACAAAATATGAATTTTATTCTAAAACAAAGATATATAAGATATACGTTTTTATCATTACAAGTGAATGATCATACAATTTAAATGGATATCATAAGGTATCATTTTTTTTAAAGTTCTACTGCACTTTGTAGATAAAAAATTGAACACAGAATTCTATATAGAAAGTTTATTTTCAAACAAAAGTTTATTTTTTCTTAGTTGCAGATATCGAATACAGTAGAGATCAGTAACAACTGATACCTAATTATATCCGTTTCGATTGAATAATGCTTCACAAGAAATAATGAAATGCTAGTATCTATTGTTTAGAAGGGGCTTAGAATACGCAGACTGTATCACCTGCAGTGAGGTAAGACCCCTTCTAAAATAAAAGGGATGTGATGAATATGATTCTAAACTGACTCTGATAATGAAGCTTCGTTCCTGGAGTTCTGTGGAGTGACATTTAATTGCCATTACTCCTTGGTACATTCTGACTCGGAGTAAAAATACCTGTTAGGGTCCCATCTATGGGTCAAATAGATCTATGGGAAAATGAATTGTGTTCGATCGGACCGAGGGCACAAAAATGCTGTTATACAATTAAGCACACAATTTATTTTTATTGCTTAATAATTGCAAGGATCAGAAAAGATTTTGAACAAGGGAGGATACAGATTAAATATTGTTTGGGAACTATACCAAAAACAATATCAGTTCGTTTTTTCAATAACCTTCATTGATTCTGAACAAGGTTTGAGAAGGATAGAAAAATAATCTTTTTTAAACTTATATCATTCTGAGTCAAAAAGTACTTGCCAAATGCTAAGCATAGCATATAATACTAAATTTTTCTCATATTACGTTTGGTGTCTTTGTTTCATGGGTTATTTAATGCCAAAGCTATCTTTGTAGAAGAACAGTAGTAGTACTATTCAATCCATAGCTGGCGAGGATAAGAAGGGTTATACCTATCTCAAGGATCTGAGTGTAAAAGTGAACGCAAAAGCATGACTGGAGTTCGAACTCGCTGACTACAATGTCGTACTCCAATATTTTAGCCGCTATACCACAAGGACTCGTTCTGAAACTAATTTTGTACCAATATTTATCATAGATTTAATAACAAATTAACTTTATCATCTTCAAAACACTTCCTTTTGTGAATCTATACACCATCGAAGACATTCTTCCGCTCCTAAAAAGAGTTCTAAAAATTTTCAATTGATACTGCTTTCAGCTGGTTCATCATAACCTGTTGCATGTTCTCAAATAGCGAACGCAGATCCGGGTTTTGAATTTTTAGAAGCTGAAATTGTTACGAGGACTCAAACTAAAGAATTAAAGACCTGTATCACCAGAAGAATTGAATTTTCTTATGAACTCATTCACAGAAGGTGATTAGAAAGTAATGACGCTGTTATTTCTTTTTAGGTTAGCAACCCCGATTGGTCATCAATTGATCAATCTTTTACCTGTAAACGTACCCAGATATAATGAGAGTTTTCACTTTTGTCATATCTTCCTCAATTTGGGAAGTCGTCAATAAACCAAACTATGGTTCAACTTCCACGGTCTCTCAATCATCGAAATCCACATTGCCACATTAAAACTTATGTTTGTAGGAGAACTTAATCTTCCTAAGACAGGTTTAACTTGCCAAAAGTTACTGCTGCATAGTCCAGAATTTTGCCAAAGAATTTGATCGCGTGTTCTATTTTTATGATATACTTAATCAAACATAATTGAATAACCCAAGATTAATGAACACTTAAACCTTCACTTTGAACCGAGTTCATCTTTCAGTCACTCGGCTATTCAAAGATATCTTCACAAAAACAAGAGTGACTTCGGGATTAAATAACCCAAAGTGATTTAACATATTAAACCAACCAACCAACCAAACAATCAACCAACTGACATTTGGGTGTGTGCGGAAAAAAGTTATGTTTGTGGAATGCCGTCTCTAAAGTTTGAGGCTTTAAATTCCGAGGTCGATCTACAACGAAATATGGCTTTTATCACGTTAAAACAGTGTCGATGAAAAACATACTCACATGTTTTAATGATTTGAGAGCCAGATTAACAAACCATTACTCGTGAGTACAATTCTCACTAAGCATTCCATGCTTCTGGTTTTGTACTAAACTAAGCTTATCTTTGTAAGTAACTATAGCTAAGTAATCTTGGATTATTACAAGTGCGTTGTAGAGATACAACAAACAATTATCTCCTTCAGATAATTAGCATGTCAGTCAAAATCCCGTATGGTGTCACATGGCAGTCGCAGAAAGCCATTCTCTACCTTTATTCGCCCCTGGTGTTTGACTGTAGAGATGTTTCTGACCCTACCAAGGAACGGTAATGCCACATGGCCACCTTATCAACAAATCCTGGAGTCAACATCCCACAGAACAGCCGCTGCTCGACAACCTACCTCTAATCACTAAAACGATCCAAATAAGACGAACAAGATATTCAGGACACAGCAGGAGAAGTAGACCGTCGTTCTCCAATGGAATGAACCCCCCTCACTCGGACATGAAAGTGTAGGCCGACTTACTAGAACTTATCTATAACAGGTCTATACAGACACAGGATATAGTCTAGAGTACCTGCCAAAAACGATGGATGATAGAGACGAATGACGAAAGAGGGAGTCAAGGAAATCTGTGCAAGCAACACGACAGGATCAGGATTATATATATATATATATATATATATATATATATATATATATATATATATATATATATATATATATATATATATATATATACAAATGTCTTGAGACTGCAAAATGTTTACAACATTAAAGATCATAAAATGATCAATTCCAAACAGATAGATACTAAACCTGATTTACACTCAATAAATGGAAATGCTACATTTTTTGTCGTTTCTTTTGTGGTATATCAGCTCTTTTGAAAACTATAAAAAAAGACTTTTTATTTCTTCGCATAAACTATCTTAATACATTTCTTTCATTTCTTCAGGAAAACTTTTCTCATGGCGAACAGCTAAGATCGAAATTAAATGAGAACAATTAAAAATTAAATAATTGCACAAAAAATATTCCTATTTATCTCGTCAATTTTGTTCATCTCTCTCTCTCTATCTATCTATCTATCTATCTATCTATATATATATATATATATATATATATATATATATATACCAACCCCTCCGCTCGAGTAGGATACGACACAAGGTCAAATTTTAAGCGGAGTTTAACAGGTTTGAATTCAGAGTTTTCCTTCTCCTGGACTAGTTGCCTCACCAAGAACCTAGTCCGCCCTACTATTTACCCATAGCTGGAGGGTGAATTATTGGATTCATACCTTTCCCAAGGGTATTAGTGCTATGTGAAATGCAATCAGCCTATATATATATATATATATATATATATATATATATATATATATATATATAATTGCAATTTTATTTTCCTGGTTCATCTTTGTGCGTTAAATGTGTCATGTAAAGCTAATTGTTAAACTTTTAAAAAAAATCATTACCTATATTACTGGGAGTATTGTTTTGTTGTTGCTGGGGTGTTGGGGGCGAGGAGTGTTGATATTTTTTTTTAATTATCATTTTAACCCAAGGAGCCAACATTTATATCATAATTTAACAACAGAAAATAAAATTGCAACACTGAATGACGATACCGATTTTGCTCCGGGAAAGTAGCGCTGATAGGAGGGTGTCATTAGAATATTTAATAATTAAACAAGATAATTTCCAAGAGATTATATGGTTTCAGTGATTTAACAATAATCCTTGGTAAACTATTATAGCTTCAAGTAACTATTAATACAAATAATTTGCACAGTTATAAAGTATCAATTATTCATATCAAATACAAATATTTTTAAAACAGATTCATTTGACCCGCAGCTGATACCATAACAAGTAGTAACATTTTAGGTCAGAATGGACTTAGTATTAATGGCAACGAAATGGTGACTATACACTCCCTAAAATTTTAGAATAGGATACGGTTTGGTGTCATGACAAGGACACCCAAATGTTAGATTTCATACGTAGAATAATCATTAGAAAGTAAAAACAAAATACAAAATAAGAATAAAAAGATATAGGATTAGTTATAAAATGAAAAGAAGAAAGCTTTATTTCATGTCCATTCAATAATCAATTTTTGATGACTGAGCTTTATGGACGGAAAATGTCAATTCACGACAGTTCGGCGCCGTTTTAGTTTAAAATCAATGTAAATAAAACTTTCATATGCACGCGATCAAACACGTGTACAAATACTGTTTCGCTGACTTTTTCTAACCCATAAAAAACGCAGCCATGTGAATAAAAGATTTCACACCAAAATTGAGTTCAATTATCCAACTGCCTTTTCCAGTGCAAGCAATAGTCTATCAATAAAAGGTATTTGCTCCTGTTATATACTAGTTTAATTAGCCTGAGGAACTGGCGTCATGAGCCATTACAAACTGACCAACGACTTGATTATACGCGCTTCTTTCATGTGTGGTCTCACAAATACAAGTTATTTTATGTTGTCTCAAGTCTGTTCAACTCTAACTGTTATTAAACACGTCAATTTTGTTCCCTTGTATTTACCCAGCGTCATATTACACCATAAATCAGATACCCAATCATTTTTCTCCCCTTGCAGCCCTTACGTTTTAGAGTACACTTTTTAGACTAGTCACCAGTGTTCCGGGGCCATTCCCTTTTTTAAGAAAGGGGCCTGGACTTTGCTATCTTGATTCGATATCTATTCCGATATCTAAACCATTGTCGGTGAGAAATGTGGCCTTTCTCTTCTTGAAATAACTATTGTAATAATATAACGTTTTGTAGTATTTCTCTTTTCTGTACTTAATTTACTATAAACTCTTTTTTAAGTACGTGTAAGCTTTAATTTCGCTTCGCTTTATTAGCTTGGCACTTAGAAGAACATAATTCTATTCATCTCTTCTTATGGTAGTTCTTATTGGAATAAATCCTTTTTATCTAAGAATTGTCTGCCAATTTGAGTTTAATTAGCTCACGGCGCCTTAAATCAATATTAGGTTTCAAGTCTTCGCAAACGTTTTTTTTTTTGTACATTGTTCCACACAGGCACTTATCAAACTGTATTTTGTTCTTTTTCAGTATTACCCTGTCCTGGTGGTTGATAAACCTATTAATGAACCTTAATTTTAATTCAGTGTTTTAATTGTCGAAACGTGTTTAGCTTACGGTCAGTGACAATTCATGTGTTTCCCGGAAACGATCGCATGTCAACAGAGATTGGCGCTCTTATAAACATCTTTTTGCTTCAGAAAGATATTTTGGAGCAGAGAACATTAGTAAAACCGAAAATCGCTAGCCCTATCGGTGGGATGGGGCTTTGATACAACGACAGTATCCTCTACTGGAGGAATTTCACCCAAAACGGGAATCCTGGCGATGATACTATACTGATATTTAATCATTTTAAACGAATATTTTGCATATAATCATGTGGTTTCAAGTATTTCTATCTAACACCAGTAATTTTCAAACAGATTTATTTGACACGTAGATGGGCTTGTTGGTTTTACAACACATGAAACTTACTAAGCCCGAGTCATTTAATACTACAGTTAGTCTTTTTTTTCTCAAGTAATTACATGATTTCATGTAACTATTCCTCTTCAATAATAATAATGATAATAATAATAATTTGTTTGTACAGTTATAGGGCGTTCAGAATTCCTTACAAATAATTTCCACAATTATATGGTTAGATGATTTTATATGGTTATATGATTTTATATAGTTAGATTATTTTCAGTATTTCAAGTAATCAAATGGTCTCAAGTAACTAAAATTTATCATTTGTAAACAATTATAGTTTCAACAAACTATTCTTAATACGTATAATTTGCTAACAGTTATATAGTCTTAAGTATTTCTATTTAATACTAATAATTTTCAAACTGATCTTTTTGACCCATAAATAAGACATTAACTGGTATTACTACACCAGGTCAGAGTGGACTTGAGAGTAATGGTAATGAAAAGGTGACTTCCCATATCCCCAGAACTCCCGAATAAAAGCTTCACCAGCAATGTTTAGCGTTATATACAGTTCACCCTCTTTTTGAGGGGTTTTACTTCTCTACATAGGATGCTGTCAGCGGATTCTAATCCCTATTGATAGGGAAAATGAAGGAATTAAGTAAATATATACCAGAGCAATCCCCGAGATATACATTGCTTTTTATAAGCAACATATACGTCTGAACATAAACACACCTGCACACGTAAATTTATATATTTATATACATATATAGTTGGATATACATGTATGTATATATCTCTCAGTGTATGTATGTATGTATTATATCATATATATATATATATATATATATATAGAGAGAGAGAGAGAGAGAGAGAGAGTACTCGAATGGTTAAATATCTGGACTGTGAAATTGAAGAACGCCAGTTCAAAGTCTAATCCCGCTATTATATTCACTTTCAAAATGATGAAGTTAGAATGGTTTAGATGCTTTCCCCCCGGATGTGGGATAAAAACTACCACTAATGTCGTTCTACGAGGATAGGTTTAGCATTGAATAACCCAAGAATGTTGATATGCCATTAAGCAAAGAAACCAAACCATAAAATGTGATTCATAACGTATCATTCAATACTCGTTATAACCCTGGTGCACTGAGGAGTGTAAAGCATCCATTCAATTCCCCTCTGACTCGGAGTGGTAGTACACACTATGATTCTATCTATGGGTCAAATAAATGGGTTTAAAAATTATTGCTATTCGATAGGAATACTTGATACCATAAAACTGTAGAAATTATTTACATTAAGTATAGTTGCTTGAAGGTATAACTGGTTACTAAGTTTTATTATAAGTTACTTGAAACAATATAATAGCTTGAAAATTATTTCTATTTCGTAGGAATATTTGATATTATATATATATATATATATATATATATATATATATATATATATATATATATATATATATATAGTGTGTGTGTGTGTGTGTGTGTGGAGGCTCTCGTAGTGTAGAAGGTAAAGTCGAAGGAAATGGACCCGGTGACCGCTTCAAATCTTGGGTGTGGTTGTCTATTTTTCACATCACGCTAATACCCTTGAGAAGTTATGAATTGATCTATTTTTGTTCAACTAAACTCTGTTTGCAAAATAGTTGAAATCCGCTTAAAAATTGAACTTTTATAGCATTCTGTTTAAGGTGGAGGGGCTGGGTCAATACTCACTTGATGTCATACGACTGTGTGCCAACAAATAACTTGACAAATAAAAAGTAGGATTTAAAAAATGATTGGAACAGAATCTTGAAAATGTAGTTATGATTGCTATCAAATATTTACAACTGAATCAAATTTTGATATGAAATTAACCCATGAGGTTTGGTTTTGTTTTGGCTTTGTTTTGTGACATATCAACCACTGTACGTTATTTAACGTCAAATCCATTTTTATACATATCATCATCATCATCATGTCGTGCTGGTAGCACGGATATTCCTGACCCTCTCTCACCACTTTTCCCTATCGTTCATCGCCTCGGGCAGGTCTTCAGGACAACATCCCGTATCCTAATATAGTTGCTGAATGTATGTTCGTGCTGGTTGTCCTGCTTTTGCAGGGCCATGTGTGGGGGTCCATAAGAGTACATCACTTATGAGTTCGTCCCTGCTTCTCCAGCAGTGTCCTGCATGTCTGGTTCATCTAACTTGAATAGTTTTCGTTATAGGAGGCAGGTGGCCGTACAGTTGGTGTCTTGTGGGGTGTTTCCACCAGGACTTGTTCAAGATTGCTCGAAGCATTCTTGTGTAATTGCCGTCTAGCTTCTTCTCTAGCCGTTTTGTTAGAGTCCATGTAGTGCATCCATATAGCAGTATCGATGCTACCGCTACCTGGAAGAAACTGCGTTTTATTTTATCGGTCAGGTCTGATTTCCATATAATCGATAGCCTATTGATAGCTGTCCATGCTTCCGTTAACCTCGTATCGATGTCCTTTTCGATTGAGGAGACGCTGCTTCCTAGGTATAAACAATTCTATTTCAAACAATTCAGTTTAGCATAAGTATGCAGTTTAAAGGGCGAAACTATTTAGTTGAGTCAACAAAGTTAAATGGTTCCAAGTATCACGAAACATCATTTATTTACACACAGTTAAATGAAAAACAAGTCAGTTTAGCGTAAGTACACAGTTTGAATGTTAAAAACAGTTCTATTTCAAACAATTCAGTTTAGCATAAGCACACTGTTTAATTCTATTTGACACATGAACAGGGCCCTCTCAGGTGCTACACTCCGGGCCCTAGCGAACCTGGGAGCGATGGCAATAAATGTTTACCCCGCGTTCCCCAAAGCTCTAGCATTACTGAAGCCTCACCATCAGATATTTAGTGTCATATCCAGGACACTCGTTGGGGAAGTCTTAACCCTCTGCAGAGATGCAATCGGTGTATTCTTAGGCCCCAGCCGATTAGACCAATGAGGATTTGATAAACTGTTAAACAAATAAACAAAAGGAAAAGAGCGGGTTCGTTTAAAATTATTATTTGCTCTTTCGGTTCTTCTTTCTTTAGATCTCCAGCAGATATTTGTCAGTGAAGATGTTCCGTTAATCACAAGTCTTTTCAAACCAGTAGAATACACTATTAATAACATTGTTGAACAAAAACAGAGAAGGCAGTGAAAAACCACTTTCTTGTTTGTTTTTTAGATAGAATAAGTGAAAATGTAAACTGTTAGTGTGCAAAAATTGGGCTGGTGATGTAAGTTGATTCCAAAATCCTTAGATGCAACGATGATGTGGTTGTGTTTAAAATTTGAAAAAAAATATGTCGTCATATGCGTCAATACAATCAGGTTTGTTCAATAAAGGCAAACAAATGACAGTAAAACGATATGAAGATCGGGAAGTACATTATCTTTTTTGCTGCCTTCCTCCTCCTCCTCCTCTCTCTCTCTCTCTCTCTCTCTCTCTCTCTCTCTCTCTCTCTCTCTCTTTTCTCTCTCTTTTATGAAACGTTTATCTATCTAGATTGCCAAGTTCAAATCCTTGATGAATTCGTATCTGCAACGAACTGCTTGCGTTTCACTTCTCACTAATACCCTTGCTCATAATTGCTCGCAGCATTCTTGTGTAGTTGCCGTCAAGCTTTTTCTCCATACGTTTAGCGTCCATGTAATGTATCCATGCAGCAGTATCCACACGACCGCTACTTGGAAGAAAATGCGTTTTATTTTATCAGTCAGGTCTGACTTCTCTATGACCGATAGCCGATCGGTACCTGTCCATGCCTTTGCTTGTCGCATGTTAATGTGTGTCTCGGTTGATGAGACTCTGCTTCCTAGGTAGTTGAACTTGTCAACTAGTTTCAGAGAGCTACCGTTTAGTGCAGAGATGTCACCTCTTGGATTGAAGCTCATATATTCCGTCTTGTGTGCATTGACATGGAGCCCTATGCCTGCAACTACTCGTTCCAGAATATGTGGCAAGGTATTGGCTTGGGCGGGTGCATTTGCCAGAAGCACTATGACATCGGCGTCGTCGGCGTTTGTAATAGTTTGTGCGGGGTACCTTCTGCTTTTTCTTTTGTTAGCTTGAAACCGTTTTCTTTCATTTATCAATAGATGTTCTAAGCCCGTAGTCTAGACAGATGATAAAGAGGTAAGGAGCTAATGTGTCTCCTAACAGTGCACCTGCTACAATGTCGAAGTAGCCTGTGTCTCCATCAGGGGAACGGACTTTTACTTTAATGTTTCTATATAGCATTATTATGGCTGCGACGGTTTCTCTGGGTTTGCCGTAGGCGAGCAGAATTTGCTCCATCGTTCCTCTTGGAATGGAGTCAAAGGCCTTGATAAATTCGACAAATAATATTGTTGCCTTTAGTTTTTTTGCTCATACACCTTCAAGAATTCGACGGAGAGTCAAAATTTTTGACGTTTTGGATCTATTGGTTATTCCTAAGTATGCTCTCAATTTTTATTTCTATGCAGTTGTATTGTAGAGCATTGTATATCTTGGCTGCTATGGATGTAAGGGTTATACCTCGGTAGTTCTAGGCTAATCTGGGATCAAACACAAACACAAAGAAACGCAAAAAACACATATATATGCAAACACAAAATCAAACACTACTTCTTATATTTTGGAGGAAAACCTGAATATCTCTTCTACTCCTCCATCCTAGTAATGAGTGAACAGTTTGGCAGACGGGGTTCTTTAGCCTTGGTAAGGCGACTAATCTGAGCGGAGTGAAATCTGTGGATTCAAAACCCGAATGTGGTGTGGTGAAGTTTTGGATTCGTGATGTACCATTCTTCTGTTTTTATCACTTAGAATATTAGGACTGTTGACTTCATTTTTATGCTTATAACGTTTCGGACGATATGTTCTTCGGCCTTCTGGGGGTGTTTTATGTCGAAGTCGGGAACCTATACAGAACATCAAATTGAATCCTGTATTTAATCCACGGGGATAGAGTGTTAAATTTCCGCTAACCATAACAAGGTACAAGTATTAAGTTGTTGTAAGTATTCCTGGTAATTGTTACCTTTTGTTGAGATTGAAGTGCCACCTCTAGATGATTTCACACAAAAGCAGTTTTTAACCAAACATCTTATCCACTTGGCAATGAGTCCTGCTGGATAAATTAAGATAGCAACAAAAAAATAAGTTGGCATATAAATTGAACAAATACAAATAAAGAGGTAAAATGGAAAACTCGTCTCAAAATACGGAGAAAATAATCGAAAATGAATCAAAATTCAAGTTATGAATTAACGACCCAAAGAAAAACTAAATGAAATATATTGTTGATGGCTTACAGAATATTCAACACCCATGTTAAAATAATATCTGATAATAATCTCCCCATTTTGAGTAGTGTGAGAAGGGGGTGTCCGCGTGGTGTAATGGTTAAAGCGATGGACTGCGGAATCGTAGTACGCGAGTTCGCTATTACGTTCACTTTCGGGCAAATACCCTTGGGAAAGGTATGAACACCCTAATCCTCCCAGCTATGGTTTAAATAGTACCAGTACTGTTCTTCTAGGAGAATGGCTTTGGCATTAAATAACCTAAAAAGAGTTGATATGCCATTAAACAAAGAAACCAAACCAAACCAAACCAGTAGTGTGAGACTGCTACAAAAAACCGTTTGGAACTGACTTAGTAATAAACAGTCAGAATCTCGTCCAAGTCCCTTAGAGTAATAAATTTCGGCCGCCGGGTACTGACGAATGCTAAAACTTAATGGTCAACTGCATAAATGAATTAAATATCGTTATTCGATCATTTCCATGAAAAATCGATCTTCAGTTTATTGATTGCTCAACTAGGACAACGAAGATTACAAAAACCAAATCACTGAAAATAAAAGAAAAACTAAATAAAGAATATTTTTAAAATCGAATAGATTTTAATATTAACTTTATCTTAATTTTAAAACGTATTCCAATCATTCAGATATCACACCTAAAAGTTATCTCGTGTAAATTATAATTACGTACTGGAATAAGCTTAGTTTAGCACAAGGCTACAAGTATGAGACACCTAGTGAAAACCGAATTAGCCATGGTTTGCTAGCCAAGCTTGCTAAATATTATACCACGCGAAGTGCCCCACGATGATATAGTGTATAGAAATGTTCAAACACAAATATCCCCGGATCTATACAATGGTAAAAATAAAAAACATTTTATTTGCAATCATTTTCCAATCTTTTTTATTAGGACACAAAGATTATTCGAATAAAATTAACTTTCATACAATTTATGGGTGATTTTCCATCATAAATTGATTTTTCTTTACTCGTGCATGCATATTGTCGAATATCAAAATGAAGCAGATTTATGTAGCCGAATATTAAATTTTAGTATATCTTAGTGCTATATTGTCGAGATCCTAACTCTTCCTCACCAGAACAGTTTATAATCCCCAATTTTTAACACCCAGTCGGTTTGAGCTATAATATCATTCAGAATTGAAATGAACTTGAGAGGAAGAAATAATATTTTTTTCTTACATAAGAGAGTTCTGATCTTTCTTCTAGTTTAACAGCCCTGTCGGCAGGCCCTAGAGCAGGCTGACTGCATCCCCGGCTGAAGGGTTAGATTGCCACCAAAAGAGGAGTCCCGCGTATGAAACTATACTCCATCTCTGAAGTTTGTGTAGTATGGAGTCATCCTTTTTTTGTCATAACTTCAAGATCTAATCTGACACTGATAGGTCGTACATGTTAGAATCTCACTAATGTTTTATATAGTTCTGTATGAAATAATGAACAAGTAATTTGTTTTAAATGATTGGGAAGGAAGATACATTTTTGTACAGTATATAATTGGAATCCATGATTGTTAAACTGACATCGACATAAAAAAAAACCTACATGGATTGACATTCCTAAAAATCAACCATCCAACCAACGAACTGACTAACCTTTTATTTACTCTATGGATATTTCCATCCATCCAATCCAGAATTGGCGAATTCAACTTCTACTTTTTAAAAACTTGTTTTTATTCTGAAGAGTTACGAATAAAAACCATTCCGATGCTTTTAGAAAATATATATTTAAGTTTTCTTTGTTATTCGTAATGATTTTCTTCTTTTTTCATTAGTTTAACAATCTATGAACTGACTGCTTTCTTTTTTAATAATGCGGAAGTGGTCAGATATCAAATTACAACATATTTCCGAGATTAAATATATAATTTTAGCATCCTTCAGTGCATAGAGACCAGAATTCATCATATATTAGTCTTTTTATGGATATTGTGACTAGTTCTGACAGTTTTTGACAGTTTTTAGCATCCTCCGTTGCGTTATTATGAAAATATTTTTTCATTATTATTATCATATCTCTACGATTTTTAGGCCAGCTGTAACGGGTGACTTTCATTGGAGTGATGATAAGTCTTTTCAGCTTCTTAGGACTCTTCCTGATATTCGCTTTAGTTTGCATCTATTTTTTTCATCGAATTTAAAGTTTTCTCAGTTTCTTTTACCATATTTTTCTGTAGTTCCGAGTGTTCCATTTCTGATTGGTATCAATGTTATCTTCATGTTCGATAACTTTTCCAGCTCTTCGATGAAAACAAGATATTTCTCTGGTTTGTTTGTTTTTTGCAGAGTAGTTTTATTAAGATAAAAAATATTTTTAGATCAATAAGTCTCTTACGTATTTCATATAAAAATTATTATTATCATTATTATTATTATTATCTCATTTGAGCTTTTCACATCAGCGTTAGCTGATGGTTTTTCACTGGTCTAAGTGACAGCAAGTCTCCTCAAGTCTCCAGGACTCTTCTTAGTATTCTGGCAGTTCTCAACAATGCTGTCGTTTGGATGGTCTCCACTCGTCCGCCAACCTCCAAGTCCTCTAGTCCCTTTAGTAATCCCTTAGTTACTGTTCCAAACGCACCTATTACAATTGGTGCAATTGTCACCTGCATGTTCCACAGTTTTTTTAGTTCCCTAGCAAGGTCAAGGTATTTATCTTTCTTTTCACATTCTTTCTGTTTTATCCTGTGGTCTGCCGGGACAGCAAAGTCGACCATTTTGCAAGTTCTCTTTTTTTTTGTTGATTACTATTAAGTCTGGTCTCCTGGCCGGGATTAGGTGATCCGTTTGTATATTAAAGTCCCATAGGAGTTGATGCGAGTCATTTTCTAGAACAGGTGCTGGGTTGTGCATATACCATTTGTTAGTATGGTCGAATTTAAATTTCTTACACATTTCCCAGTGAATCACCTTACCGACCCAGTCGTGCCTCGCCTTATATTCCCGCTGTGCTAATTTGCTGCATTCGCTTATTACATAATTGATGGTTTCATCTCTGTCACCACATAGCCTGCATTTGCTATTTTGTTGTGTCATACCTTTGATATGATTCGTTCTAATGGCGTTGTCCTGTGCTGCTATTAGGAGAGATTCTGTTTCACTCTTAAAATTTCCTTTTCTTAGCCATGTCCACGTTTTTCTCGAGTGAGATATTGTTTATTAGTCGTTTAAAGCGCCCATAAAGTTGTTTTCCTTCCCATTTTTGTTTCCTAGTTACTGTCATTCTGTTGTTCATCGTGTTCTCAGTTTCGTGTCTGGTAGCTGTAATGAGTCTTCCTTTGTGTTTTTGTATGTAGTTTTCGAGTCGATATATGGATGTGTCAACGCTGTCTTCAATGCTGGCAAGTCCTCTTCCTCCCTCTTTTCTAGATACATATAGTCTGTCAACGTCATCTCTGGGATGTAATGCCTTATGCATGGTCATTAATTTTCTTGTGCTTTGGTCTATTTTCTTAAGTTTTTCTCTGGTCCCGAATATCTTACGAGGGATACAGCACAGGTATTTATTCCTTTGATAAGGTTTCTGCAACATAGTTTTGTCTAGAGTAGTTTTCTGGCTCTCCGGAGATATTCTTTCTTAATCTTCTCTTTCATCTTCAATTGTTTGATGGTGTCAGCTTCCAAGATTCCCAAGTATCTGTACGTTTCCTTTTCTCTAAAATATGTCCAATATGTCGATTGAGAACGACTGTTCAATCGCAAAGTTAGTGCTGGCACACAGCGCGAAATTCAAAAATATCCTATTTTGATGTTAGCCAATCATTAACCTCCATTTGTCAAGTAGTGATAATTAATGTATTCAATTGTATTGTGCCGTAAGGGTTAATGCAGTGATACAAGTTACGCAAATACATATTGTATTTATGAAGTATCCACAGAATATATGTAAATAGGTAAGGAGCCAGCGTGTCCCCTTGTAGTACTCCTGCTACAATGTCGAAGTATTCTGTGTCTCCATCTGGTGATCGTACTTTTACTTTGGTGTTTCTATAGAGAATCGTTATTGCTGCTACGGTTTCTTTAGATATGCCGTACGCTAGTAGGATTTGTTCCATCTTTCCTCTGTGAATGGAATCGAAGGCCTTGGTAAAGTCGACAAATATTAATGTCGCTTGTAGGTTTTCTACGCCGATGACATAGCGATACTGGCAAATACACCCGACCAAGCCGAAACACTACTGCATAGTTTGGAACGAGCAGGCGCAGGCATAGGCCTCTATGTTAATGCACACAAAACGGAATATATGTGCTATAATCAAACGGGGGACATCTCCACTCTAGACGGAACCCCTCTTAAACCAGTAGACAAATTCACTTACCTAGGAAGCAGCGTCGCATCAACCGAAAAGGACATCGACACGAGGTTAACGAAAGCATGGACAGCTTTCAATAGGCTATCGATTATATGGAAATCAGACCTAACCGATAAAATGAAACGCAGTTTCTTCCAGGCAGCGGTCACATCGATACTGCTATATGGCTGCACTACATGGACGCTAACAAAACTGCGGGAGAAGAAGCTAGACGGCAATTACACAAGAATGCTGCGAGCAATCTTGAACAAGTCCTGGCGGCAACACCCCACAAGACACCAACTGTACGGCCACCTGCCTCCTATCACGAAAACTATTCACGTTAGACGAACCAGACATGCAGGACACTGCTGGAGAAGCAGGGACGAACTCATAAGAGATGCACTCTTATGGACCCCCACACATGGCCGTGCAAAAGCAGGACGACCAGCACAAACATACATTCTGCAGCTATATGAGGATACGGGATGTTGTCCTGAAGACCTGCCTAGGGCGATGAACGATTGGGAGGAGTGGCGAGAGACGGTCAGGGGTATCCGTGCTACTAGCGCGACATGATGATGATGATATGTAAATAAAAATATTGAGCATTTTTGATAAAAAGAGATATTTTGACCTGGTCATTTTAAAGGTAGTTTGCAAACAAAAAAAGTGTGAGCACGATTGCTTTTAATCCACTAGATTGAATTATTTAAATTAATTGTATAATTTTTTCTTCAGCACGCTGAGGAATATTCTATGAAATAACCAATGACGAGAAAAAATATAGAATGATTTTGCAATTTACATTGCTAATACAAATATCAGCTGAAGCTGAGATATGAAAATCAGTCTACAGTTTAAAGACCGTTCTTGCAGACATCAACAAACGGCTGGCCATACTTAATTGGTAGAAAACACAGTTTCAACAAAAGTTTTATCACTTGAAACAATGCAAAGAAAAATAAAACTAATTAAAGAAGGTATTTCCCAATGGTGTTCGTCGAAAACTGTTGGTTCTGCCCATTCGTCTGCGTCTAAAATTTGATTCTGATTAGGGAATAAATTCCCAGTTTACGTTTTACTACATCAATGACGAAAACTTTCTTGGTTTTTCTTTTCTTTTCAACTTATTAATTTAGATTTTCTGAAAGAATCTCACACCATTCTGACTCGTATGAACAACTGTCACTTGAAACTCACTTACAACTGCCACCACAATCTGACTCACCTGAACATCTGTCACCTCAATCTCACTCACCTCAACAACTGTCATCCTAATCTCACTTACCTCGACAATTGTTACCCTAATGTGACTCACAGGAACATCGGTCACCCAAATCTCACTCACCTCAACAACTGTCACCTCAATCTCACTTACCTCGAAAATTGTTACCCTAATGTGACTTATCTGAACATCTATCACCCCAATCTCACTCTCCTCAACAACTGTCACCCCAATCTCACTTACCTCGACAACTGTCACCCCAATCTCACTTACCTCGACAATTGTTACCCTAATGTGACTTACCTGAACATCTGTCACCCCAATCTCACTCACCTCGACATCTGTCACCCCAATCTCACTCACCTCAACAACTGTCATCCTAATGTGACTCACCTGAACATCTGTCACCCCAATCTCACTCACCTCAACAACTGTCACCCGAATCTAACTTACCTCGACAAATGTTACCCTAATGTGACTTACCTAAACATCTGTCACCCCAATCTCACTCACCTCGACATCTGTCACCCCAATCTCACTCACCTCAGCAACTGTCATCCTAATGTGACTCACCTGAACATCTGTCACCCCAATCTCACTCACCTCAACAACTGTCACCCCAATCTCACTTACCTCGACAAATGTTACCCTAATGTGACTTACCTGAACATCTGTCACGCCAATCTCACTCACCTCAACAACTGTCATCCTAATGTGACTCACCTGAACATCGATCACCGCAATCTCACTCACCTCAACATCTGTCACCCCAATCTCACTCACCTCGACATCTGTCACCCCAATCTCACTCACCTCAACAACTGTCATCCTAATGTGACTCACCTGAACATCTGTCACCCCAATCTCACTCACCTCAACAACTGTCACCCCAATCTCACTTACCTCGACAATTGTTACCCTAATGTGACTTACCTGAACATCTGTCACCCCAATCTCACTCACCTAAACAACTGTCACCCCAATCTCACTTACTTCAACAACTGTCACCCCAATATCACTCAACTCAACAACTGTCATCATAATGTGACTCAACTGAAAATCCATCACCCCAATCTCACTCACCTAAACAACTGTCAACCCAATCTCACTTACCTCGACAATTGTTACCCTAATGTGACTTACCTGAACATCTGTCACCCCAATCTCACTTATCTCGACAACTGTCACCCCAATATCACTTACCTCGACAATTGTTACCCTAATGTGACTTACCTGAACATCTGTCACCCCAATCTCACTCACCTAAACAACTGTCATCCTAATGTGACTCACCTGAACATCTGTCACCCCAATCTCACTCACCTCAACAACTGTCACCCCAATATCACTTACCTCGACAATTGTTACCCTAATGTGACTTACCTGAACATCTGTCACCCCAATCTCACTCACCTAAACAACTGTCATCCTAATGTGACTCACCTGAACATCTGTCGCCCTAATCTCACTCACCTCAACAACTGTTACCTCAATCTCATTCACCAGAAGAACTTTCACCCCTATCCGATGTTCCATTTATAAGAACTTTTTTGTGTTTTCTAAAAGCAAGTTTTATCTTGAAATTGAAAATGCTTTTTAAAAAAATCAATCTATCTCATCAGGGCGTACTATGAGACAATCAAAATGTTCGCAATATTCAATTAATTCAATTGGTGCTGAATGGAAATTAAATTTAATTAAGCGGGTTACATAAAGTAGAATGTTTTAGAAGCCCTGGTTTAAACTATTAAATAACGTCAGAAGAATAACACAAAAAAGGCAATTTATCTAATGATCTTCCTGAAGATAATTTAAAGTTGATGAATAGAAATATTAAAATATAGGATTGTAACAAAAATTTATGTAAAATCAGCATTAGTTTGTTCTAAAGGATAAATTAGGGGTCACAAAAAAATAAATTAGGGGTCACTTAAAAAAATGTCACCTCTGGATATCCCACCTCACTAATTGTCAATCAAACTTTGGAATAACAATTCTACGGGTGACCCATTTCATTCTTTTTTATTTTACATCTTTTTCATTCTTTCAAATATTTCCGACGTTCTCTCTTATGGATATTTCTAGAAAAACATTATGGAAAATTTTTTCATAGTTTTTAAAAATTAAAGCAAATTTGAAAAAAATTTGGTGATGGATGCTTAGAGAAACATGAGTTTTTATACACACACACACACACACACACACACACTCTCTCTCTCTCTCTCTCTCTCTCTCTCTCTCTTTAACATGCCCAGACACGCATGTGCTCGTATACACACCTCACTCATAATCTTAAACAGATCCATTTTGAATGAAGCGCACTGAGAAACCTATATTTTATCTCTCTCTCTCTCTCTCTCTCTCTCTCTCTCTCTCTCTCTCTGATACACACACACACGTCTACACTTACGCATGCCCTTATTCTCACCCAAACAAATTTTGACTCCTGCGTATTAAACAGACTTCTAAAATCAAGTAATAAAATATGTATATCGTAAAACAATTTCTTTTTCATTCAACTGAAAAGCCTCGGTCGCATGTTAAACTTCGTTCCTGTTGTGCCATGTCAGAATCACTTAAGTACTACTAAAGGTGATACAAAAACCTGGATAAAGACGACGACGAAACAAACCACTCAAATCAGAATAACCGACGTCTGGAGATGATCCCAAGATAGAAACAACGAGGTCTACAGGTCAACTAACGTTCAGCATTTGAGGGTGGGCGGGAAATGGAAGTAGGAAACATTGAACTGACGAGAGATTTTGATTTTATCTGCTTGGAAATTTAGCGAAAAGCATGGAATTTGATACTTTTTTGCTACATATGCTTAAATAAGGGAGTAGGAGAGAGGGTGATTTAGCAGTTCAATATTTTTCTAAGGCTCAATTAATTCATAGATTGTTATTCATTAATAAGTTTCTAAAAGCAGTGGAGAGTTAGTTCGTTGCATTTGGTATGGCACATAATTAAACACACACTTAACAATCACTGAAGAAGCTTGTGTACTCTATGACCCTGTAGAACACAATAAGCTGGGCTGAGTTTTTTGTCAAAATATCATACCAGCCATATCTGAGAGATCTGTTTTGCGCTCCAAGGCTCGCTCACAACGACTTCTGGAATCGGAAGAGATATCCGACTGAAATAGATTGGAGTAGATGAATTTGACTTTAGTAAACTATCTTTATTAATATCATATGGCTGTATATTTACTGAACTGATTTTGTGAGCACACACACACACACACACACACACACACACACACACACACACACACACACACACAGATCCTCATGGCTTGGCATTTTGAACGAAGATCAAAAAGCGAGTGTTCCCAATGACTGCAGGAACGTTTCTGGCTGACAAGACAAATGCAAGGCAGTTATATATATATATATATATATATATATATATATATATATATATATATATATATATGAGTAGGTTGATTTGAGGTGTTGGCTGCATAGATAGTTTTGATATTGCATAGTTGGCAAAATTTAGTGGAGTATTCTGGGTTTCCAATGGATTCATTTATTGTTTATTATATTGTTGCTACCTCTCATTCCTCTGGGGCTATTTGGTTGGAAATAGGTTACTCATTGACCAGTTTAAAAATGCCTTTCAAAACTTACCACGAATCAAATTGCAGAAGCAAAAATGTAATTTATTTACTGAAATGCACAAGCAGCTAAAGAAAATATGTTGAAAAGTCAGAATGCCATTTTTACTTTAGACTAAATAACTACAGACATATGATCAAATCTATGGATCAGAATATTCTAAGATTAGTTGAACACTTCTGCGCAAATGATCACGACTTTAACAATGATGAAAAATTCACAATCATTGAACGAATTTTAAAAAAATACAAATATAAAACCAAAATTTAAAGGAAAGAAGACGATTAGATTAAAATTTAAAAAAAACAACATGTGTGCCGTTTGGATTTTATATGAAACTTAATCATTCAACCTCGAAAGAACCAAAATTTAACAACCGTATACACCTAAGCAAACAAATAAATATGTCAAGTCGCTACTGATATGAAGAGCCAAAGCTTGAAAATAACCCTGTGAAAAATCTACACAAATAAATACACATGCCTGTCAAGTCACGGCTAATTTGAAACACACTCCCCTTCAAGTCTAATAAAAACAAATTAAAAAAGGTGCTCTCATATATACATATATATATATATAAAAGACCAAACGGACCCACTTTGATCCGATAACATTCTTCAGACAAATGGATATGCTACACCAGCAGAATTTATATATATATATATATATATATATATATATATATATATATATATATATATATATATATCTCCACCCACGCACACAAAATATAGATATAGATATAGATATATATAACCCAATGCACTTTTTCCTCTGATGATGTTACACACCGCATATAACAAAGTAACGAACTTCGTGTTCAAAATTTAATATTAGTATATTTTATTGTCTAACTGCTTTGTCTTTGTGTTATCAAACGCTTTTTCTCGAATTTTTTTCTCATATGCATTTATATCTTTGCATTTGTAAGAATTGTAAGTTTTGTAAGAATCGGTTACACCAAAGAAAAAATTGATTATTGGAAGAATAGCAAGTGTATTGTTAAGTATATATAGAAATGAAACATTTCATCACATGATAAGCGAATACAGCAAATTGGCTCAGAAGAAATGCAAGAGTAGGTATGACTGGGTGGGAACAGTGATAGACTGGAAATTGAGCAAAAGATTAAGATCTCATCATTCTGCTAAATAATATATTGTTCAAACTTGATCATAATTTTGCATTAAGCCAATTCTCAGCAACATATTGGCAGGATAACACTGCAGAAACTCACTGGCTTAGGATATGTGAATTGCCAACATGCACCCTACTCTCCAGATTATTCACCCACCGACGACCATTTTGTCAAGCATCTGGACACTTTTTATGTTCCCAAAAATTCCGTTCCAACAAAGAACTACAAACTGCATTTAAAGGTTTCTTGGGTTTAAAATATTTACAGTTCTACCATATAGGCATAAATAATCTTGTTAATCGACGATAGAAATAAATAGATGTTCAAGGATAATATTCTAACAGATAAAAACACTGTTAATTAATTCAGGAATAAAAGTTTATAATCGGATATCATTTTCCGTAAAACCTTATATTTTTTCAATAGTTTTCAAAATGATTTATAGGCCAAAAAAGCAAATCAGTAAATTGGTATACTCATGAATGAAATAATGATCTTTTTTATTTAGTATTTGAATCATTTGAAATTACCGTATCACAACCTCTTTGTATATCAAATACAGATAACTCAGAGGTACATGCTTAAAGAAATGCCTGAGGGATCGCATGTTTCAATCCGTGGGTGGGAGGACGTGCTTCAATCCAGCTGTAAACTGATTAAATAATTAACATGAATATTTCTTTGATTCTCCCTTCCAGATGCTAATCGAGCGGGGTGGTTTGTGAGATTAACTTTAATGGCTCTTATTTCTGGTGGTGGGTTCTTTCCTCACAGGCAGCACCTTCTCACTTGTCTAAAAGGAACTAAGGGCGGAGTTCATTGCCCATTGCCCGATGCGCACAGTTATAGGGTAATACCGAAAGAACTGAGCAATTATTTCACCCACCCCTCCGGCATTGTCGATCTCGAGCGGAGCAAACAAAATTGCAATTTCCAGTCTATTCTACTTCAAAGTGCTTTTGAGGATCTTGAGAAAAATATATTTATTCATAATTATGTGGTGGCGCTCGTGACGTTACAGTTATCGTCTTAGGAAATAGAATCAATTCCTGGACGATGCTTTTTGCATTTCACATTGTGCTGATACTGATCGGAAATATATGAATCCTAATATTCTCTCTCCAGCTATGAGTAAATAAAAGTGTAAAATTGGCTGTTTCATTTTGGTATGGCAACCGGTCAAGGAGAAAGAAAATACTGAATTTAAAACCAACTTATTTTTAACTTACTGAATTCAAAACAGCTCAAAATTGACCTTGTGTCGAATCCTGGAGGATAGAAAGATTAAGTTTATATCATCATCCACACTAAGTTGTGCTGACAGCATAAATTCATCTATCTATCTCGCCATGTTTCCCAACCACCTATCACTCTAGCCAGCATCCAGTTCAGTATACCCACAGGGCTGATGAATATAAGTTTTTGCTGGTTGGCCAACAATGCTATGTCCATGTGAGGGACATATGTTCTCCGAGGAGAACTTCTGTAATGAGTTCGTCAACCATACAATAGTACTGATATTCTGACAGCTTGGGAGAATTCCATTTTTATTTTACCAAAGAGATTAGATTTCCATGTGGTCGATAACTTGTCGGTAGCCTTCCATCAACATCTACTGGTGGGATGTAGAGCGACTAAAAATAATTCGCTTAAATCATTTATATAAATAATAATTACGTTGTAATGGAATATCTAAATTGGAAAATTCATTTTAGAATTTAAATACGAGATAAAATATTTTGAGGCCTTATTCCTAAATGAGGATATTTATAGACAGGATTTCATCATCAAACGAAACACAAAACTTACATGTTTTATCTCATGATTCAATTTTTTTACGAGAGTGGGCTAAAAAGTTCATAGTTCATATCTTCTGTTGATGACTTTTTTCCTCGATGGGATCCGAGCACTGCAACACCAATGGAAGAAGTGGATGAACCGCAAGAGAGCAATATGTTGAAAAAAAAACTTCATTTGGTTACATTCCATAAGACTATCTTGGTCAGCATAAGAAGTTTTTAGCCAAACGTCGTATATGAAAGCTTAAGTAATGAAAGTGACATGAGGTGAGACAATAGTTTCTTTTAGGTTATATATATATATATATATATATATATATATATATATATATATATATGTATATGTGTGTGTGTGTGTGTGTGTTTGTGTGTGTGTTAGAATTTACGTTGAAATAATGGTATTCTTTACGTATAGACCGACGAGAACACCTAAGATTAGAGTGTCGTATCAGTACGTTCCTAGCCCAGTTGGTTGGGGCTGTAGAATACACCGACTTCGACTCTGCAGAGGGATAAGGCCGCCCCACCAATGTGTGTCCTGGATATGAAAACAAACAATCTGATGGTGAGACTTCAGCTCTGGAGCTTTGAGAAATTTGGAGTACGCCTCCATTGCCATTGCTCCCAGGAACATTCAGCCCCGGAATGGTAGCACCTGATAGGTTCCTATCCACGGTTCAAATAGAACTATTTAACCATTTAATCTGCGTGCAAACAAATTACTTATATTAAATCGAATTGTTAGAAATAGAACTCTTAGACTATTTAACTGTGCGCAAACAAATAACTGATGTTTAACTGAATTGTTACTGATACATGTCTATACTTTGAACAAACTGTGAGCAAATGAAACTATTAATGTTGAATACTTGAAACGGTTTACCTCTATGCAAAATAGGATTATTGATATTACATAGTTATACTTAGAACCATTTGACTGTGGGCAAACGAATGCATAGAATTGAATCGAATAATTAGTGTTAAATGGCAATACTTGCAACCACTTCACAATGTGTAAAAATGATCAATATCAAATAGATATATTAATGTTAGATCGCAATAATTGAAACCGTTTAACTGTGTTGAAACAATGGCAATACTTGTGTGCAAAGAAATTAGTTCCAACTCATTTAAAAATGAAATTAACTATAAGCTATTCACTTACAAATGATATATGTAAAACCTTTAAACTATGTGCAAACAAATGACTGGAGTAAATAGAATACTTCGTGTAAGAAATACTTCTAAACATTAGACTGATTGTAAAAAATTAGCTCAGGCTCGTTTAAAAATGTTATCTACAAAATGTGTTTACAAATAATATATATTTAATTTATATGTATGAACAGGATTTGGCATTAAATAACCTACAAGGACTGATATGCCATAAAACCCATACAAAAAAAACACAACAAATAATCTAATCGTACCTAGCACTCCGGGTGGGATACAATACCAGTATTTGTTTCTCCTCACCCGTGGTTCCGTTTTTGGGTGAGACGTGACAATAAAAAACCGACGCGGATATTAACCCAGAGGTACTCTTCTTCATTGAACTATGAGTGGGAAGGTCAAAGTAGTCTAGTGCCTACGTGACACATATCGCCGGGAATGAGAAATTTATACACACATGCACACACACGGGACCCCAACGTTAAATAAATATATAAATACTACGTTAACAATAAATGGCTACAAAAGAAAAGGGTCGTTTCAGTAATTTATCTAATAAAAAATAATGACACTCACGATTCTTAATTTTCTAGAGAAATACTTGAAGTTTCTTACGGCAACTTTCAATCGTCCCATCGCTGAAAAGTAGACGTTCTGTTAACTAAACTTGACAATCTTCTCCTTATTTCTTTACAGAAATCAGGTGGTTTTGTTCTACTAACTTAGACTTTACAAGAAGAGATTATGTAAGGAACCAGTGAAATTTTTTTCCACAAAATTATCCAGACAGCCTTATGTGGAATTTTTAAATCTCGATTTATTTTCTTTGTTAGTTTTTGTGGACTGCATGATTAATTAGAACGAACACACTCCATTTTTTTTTTTTTTTCAAATAATGACGATTACCAGGGACATTTATCTTCATACAAATACCCTGTTGTTTTATAGTTTTTGCACCAATAACAGCCGGTTGGGCAATTCTGTGTTTATTTTACAAAATGCCTTTTCAAATTGTAAGAGTTTAAAGCAGAGTGACTGACAAGAAGGTACCTGGTGTTACCGAAAGATTAGATTATAAACTTTTAGTGTTACTCTGAAAAGATATTTAGCCAACATATATGAATATAATTATTCAAATTTTCTAGGAAATATTTTTGCAGTTCATCTAATTTGTTTCTTTGGATGTACAATCCTGATGCAAAATTGGAGGGTGGGAAGTAATAATTTTACCGGAGGAAGGCACAGATATTACACTCTCATCCTAAATTTACGGACAAAAACATGAACCAAAAAATTTATTATATATATATATATATATATATATATAAGAAAAATTAATTGCACTTTATATATATATATATATATATAAGAAAAATTAATTGCACTTTATATATATATATATATATATATATATATATATATATATATATATATAAAGTGCAATTAATTTTTCTTTTTTCAGTTTTGATAAGTTTGGTTTAAGACGATGGAACCTTATTTTTTATGATTCTATTTTTCTTTTTCGTCTATTGGTCTTTTGTTAATTTTTTTCTTCTTTTTTTTTCATTTGTTTTGTTTTTGTTTTTTTTGTTGTGATTGTTGTTTTTTTTTCTTGTTTTTTTTTTAGCTTACATGCTAGTTTCTTTGTGTCAGAGTCTACTTGTTGAAGGAGTTTCCTGAAGTTATTTTCTGATGCGCGTATATGCATTAATCGTTTTCAAGGGGTGGGGATTCTTTTTTGTAGGTATTTTTGTTTTTGCAATGTTTGGGCACGAAATTTATTTTGTTGAAAGATTTTATTATTGGTGGGTTTGCTTTATTCAGTGTGTTAGTTGTTGAAGATATTTAGTATTCTAATGCAGGTGTTAAATGTTATTTCATTAATTTTTGTTTTTTTTATCTTTTAATACTGCTGGTTTCAAAGATACTTTATACAAATGCCATCAATCAGCATACAAGTTCCACACTTCTGCTGAAGTACGAAAAATCCTCGCCAAAAACACCAAAATTAGATATAAAAAGAACAACAAAAAGTGCTTACAAAAATGATACCTCCGAAAGGGATCAACAGATATGATCGAAAGCGGTTGGGAGTAGAACCTAGAACAGTAACTCGATCAGCAAGATCATGGTACAAATAAACTAGCAAGAGAAAAAACAAAATACAATCATAAAAATATCCATAGTCTTTAATCTAACATGTCAAAATAATAACTTGCTTATATATATATATATAAACAAAAAGAAAGTAAAAGCTCACCTTCTTACATGTATCAACAAGGGAAAAGAAGAATTTATTAGCCAATTAAATTTCACCAGATGATTTTGTCTTTTATTCCACAATTTGGTTTGGTCTACTTTGGTTTAGTTGTATTTTATGGCATATCAACCTTTGGTTATTTAAAGACAAATTTGGCCCAGTAGGCTAGGGCTGCAGAATACACCGACTGCATTTCTGCAAGGGCTGATACTCCCACAGCGAATGTCCAAGACATAACACTCCACAATCTGATGGTGAGGTTTCAGTAATGCTGGAACTTTGGGGAATGCGGAGTACCCCTTCAATGACATCGCTCCTTGGTCCACTTTGGATCGGAGTGGTAGCAACCAATAGGGTCCCACGTATGGGTCAGATAGAACTGTTTTACATTTAAACTGTGTACTTACGCTAAATTGAATTGTTAGAAATAGAACTGTTTTGATTTTAACTCTGCGTAAACAAATGACTGGTGTTTAATTGAATTATCAGTAATACATAAATATCCTGATTGGATATTAATCATTTGTTTGCACTGAGCTGAACGTTTTCAGGAATTGCTATCTAATAGTAATAATTCTATTTAATATAAAAAAATTTGCTTGTACATAGTTAAGTGGTTTCCTGTATACTAAGTGATAGAATAGTTTTATTTGACCCATAGATGGGGTCCTAGGTTGCTTTACAACTCAGAATGGGCCAAGGAGTAATGGCAAAGAAGAGGTGCTTCACTTTCCTAAGAGCTCCAGGGTTGAAGCCTCACCATCAGGTAGTTCAATGTTGGGGAGTCTTATTCCTCTGCAGAGATGCAGTTGATGTATTTTAAAGTCCCAGCCAACCGAGCTTACTCCAGATATGATATATGCAACCTATCGTAAGAAGACGACCTTTTATTTTTTCGTATTTTGTGATATTGCTCTGGTGGGCAGTATTTGAGTACTTTGTGATTCATCAAAATTTTTTCCCTTTTAAACAAATGTTTATTTGGCAGGTTAGAGTTTTATAGCATATCAACCCTTGTGGGTTATTAAATGCCAAATTCTGTTTTTACATGTTTTGTTAGCGAACAGTTTGTTGGTAAATTTTTTGTTGGTAAATTTTTAAACCAGTTGTTTGCACCAAGTTAAACAATTAAACTGTGAGCAAAAAAATGATTAATAGGAAATAGAACCGTTCCAATCTGATAGAAATAAGTGAAACTACTAATTTATGTAAGAAAATGACTTCAGGCTCATTTAAAGATGTTATCTGCAAAATGTGTTTATAAATCTTATATTCAATATACATGTATAAAGAAGATTTGTCGCTAAATAACGTACAATTGTTGACATCCCATACAACCAAACAAAACCAAAATCAATTGTTGATAACATTATTAATTTTATTTAATATAAATCATCATTTTGCAAACCGTTAAATTGTTACTAGTATTCCAAACATTAATAATTTCATTTAGTGTTAATCATTTGTTTGCACACTGTTAAATAGTTTCAAGTATGGCTATCAAATATTAGTAATTCTATATATCAAGTATTCCAATGTAATATAGTTGATTTGCATACAGCTGTAAGAATTCTAATAACTAATTAAAATCCTTTGTAAATGATTTAACTGTTCCATTTGATGCATAATTGGGGCTCTAACAGCCACTATCAGTTCGGTTGGCTTGGTCTCGTTAATGGTATATAAACCTTCGTGAGTTATGTATTGCCCACGCCATCCTTGTAGAAGAAGAGCAGTAATACTGTTTACTCTATAGATGGCAGGATAAGAGGGTTCATTCCTTTCCCAAAGGCATTAGTCCAAAAGTGAACGTAATTGTGTGACTGGAGATTCGAACTCGCTTACCTCGAAGCCATAGTTCAGCACTCAAGCCATTACAACAGGGGGGACTCCCCATATCACTCTAGGTTAAAGTGGACCAGAGAGTAATGTTGATAAAAGAGTATTCCACCTTACTTCACCTTACTCTATGTTCTATCAGATGTCATCATCATCATGTCGTGCCGCCAGCTCGGATATCCCTGACCCTCTCTCGCCACTTCTCCCTATCACTCATCACCTCCGGCAGGTCTTCAGGGTTACATCCTGTGTCCTCACATATTTACTGTATGTAAGTTCGAGCTGGTCGTCCTGCTTTTGCACGGCCACATGTGGGGGTCCATAGGAGTACATCACTTATGAGCTCGTCCTTGCTTCTCCAGCAGTGTCCCGCGTGTCTGGTTCGTCTAACTTGTATAGTTTTCGTGATGGGGGGCAAGTGTCCGTATAGTTGGTGTCTCGTGGGGTGTTGTCGCCAGGACTTGTTCAATACTGCTCTCAACATTCTTGTGTAGTTTCCGTCTAGTTTCTTCTCCAGCCGTTTAGTTAGCGTCCATGTAGTGCATCCATATAGCAGTATCGACACAACCGCTGCCAGGAAGAAACTGCGTTTCATTTTATCGGTTAGGCCTGATTTCCATATGATCGAGAGCCTATCGATAGCCGTCCATGCCTTCGTCAGTCGTGTGTCGATGTCTTTTTCGGTTGATGAGACGCTACTTCCTAGGTAGGTGAATTTGTCTACTAGTTTCAGAGAGGCTCCGTCTTGTGTGGCAATGTTGCCTGTTTGGTTGTAACACATATATTCAGTTTTGTGTGCATTGACATGGAGGCCAATGCCAGCTGCGGCTCGTTCCAGACTATGCAGTAGTGTCTCTGCTTGATTAGGCGTTTCGCCAGTAACGCCAAGTCATCAGCGTAGTCGGCGTCCGTGATTGTTTTTGCGGGGTATTTTTTGCTTCTCCTCTTAGTCAGCTCGAAGCCATTTTCTCTGATTTTGTCGATCGAAGTTCTGAGCACGTAGTCTAGACAGATGATAAAGAGGTACGGGGCTAGCGTGTCTCCTTGTAGTACTCCTGCAACAATGTCGAAGTATTCCGTGTCTCCATCTGGTGAACGTACTTTCACTTTGGTGTTTCTGAAGAGAATCATTATCGCTGCTACGGTTTCTTTTGGTAGGCCGTATGCTAGTAGGATTTGCTCCATCTTCCCTCTGTATATGGAATCGAAGGCCTTGGTAAAGTCTACTAGTTTAGTTTAATACCAAGACACTCGTTGTTGCTGGGCCTGAGGATCTTACCCGGCCGTAGAAGTGCAGTCGACTAAGTGGGATTGTTTATTCTCATTTTTTCAATGTGTGTATGTGGGTGCATGTACAGGGTGACCCCTGCCCCCCCCCCAAAAAAAAACAGAACCCATAAACTTTTTTATTACTTTTACAAAAATAAAGCAAAATATTTCTAATTTTGTACACTCGAACTTCTGGACATGTGGGTGAATACTGTGGCCCCAATTTTTCATGCACAGAATCTACTTCATATCCTGAAAAAAAAGAAAAGGCTAGAATTAAATTTATGAATTTCAGTCAAAAATATATGGGTTCTGTTTTTTTTTTTTTTTTTTTTTTAGGTAGGTGGTCACCCTGTATGTGTACATTTGCAGTCTAATTAAAATAAAGACTATTCATTTTACACAACGCATATTTGTTTCTCAACATCGTCTCCTTTCTTGTCAAGGCTCTTCATTCAGTGCTGAATATTAATATCATAGATTGAGCACCATACATTGAAGCTTTTAGTGGAATATCAACTAATTTTTGTATCTGTATTTGTTTTTATTTGTTTGATTTTGTTTTTTCCACTGATGGGACTATAACAGATCCCAAAAAAAAAAACTATTAATACTTCTTTCTACCTGCCAACAATCCCTATCAATAGATTCTTGGGATCTTCAACTTCTATAGGAATACTTAAAAAGCAGAACTGATATCATGTATACCACCTGTAAAAGGAGTCACGAATCTGTTTGACAAAGGAAGTGAACAAGCAGATACTCTTTTAAATATCATAAAAATCCCACGAAAGTGATAACTTTCTTGAATCATTCCTTGAGGTTTTATCGAACCCTCTGCCAGGGAAAGGATATTCCACAAACTCAATTTTTGAGATCGTATTAATTCAGATAGTCAGGTTATTGGGTTTAATGGCATATCAACCCTTGATGATTATTCAGTACCAAAACCTGTTTATACGTATATTATGATTTTAAAGTGAATACTTGGTCGATGATATTTTTAATGAGCCAAAGCTCACTTGCTTGCACACAATAAAATGGCTTCAAATATTTCTATTTGTTATTTAAACTCGGTTAAAACGTTTCAAGTATTGCTATCAAATACTAATAGTTCTATTTTCCACAATTAAAAGGTTTCAAGTATTCCTATCTAATACTAATAGTTCTATTTTCCACAGTTAAAAATTTTCAAGTAATGCTATCTAATACTAATAGTTCTATTTTCCACTGTTTAAAGGCTTCGAGTATTGCTGTCAAATACCAATAGTTCTATTTTCCACAATTAAAAGGTTTCAAGTATTCCTATCTAATACTAATAGTTCTATTTTCCACTGTTTAAAGGTTTCAAGCAGTATTATCTAATATTTATAATTCAATTTAATATTAATCATTTGTTTGCACACATTTAATGGTTTCTAGTATAGAAAATGATTAAACATTTCTATTTAACCAAAGCTCGGGCCCAAACAGGTACTACTGCTCCGGGTCAGAGTGGACCTAGAGGCTATGGCACTGAAGGGGTATTCCTCATTCTCCAAAGCTCCAAGACCGAAACCTCATCATCAGATAGCTTGGTGTCACATCCAGTACATTTATTGAGTGGGGTGGGGGGTTTCTTCTCTGCAGAGATGCATTCAGCATATTCAACCACTCCAGCGGACTGGGTTGTACAAATTCAGTGTTTTCTGTCTCATGTACTGGTTGCCGAGCCAAGCCTAAGAAAACAGTCTGTCCTATTTATCCATGGATTCGAGAAATAGATCGATTCATGCCTTTCCCAAGGGCATTAAGGCGAAGTGAAAGATAAATAGCCTCGTCCAGGAGTTGAATGCTAATAGCTCATTCCATTTCCTACGACGATAACCGTTCTGCTAAGTGCTCCTCGATTATCATAAAATGTAATTTTCCACAAATCCTAAATACCCGATTTTCATGGAATTTAAAACAAGAATATTATCTTATTATTGACAACTTTTCCCCTCCCTGCCTCCCAAACACCCTGCTTCATTTAAGAAAATGTTGTCCCTAAAACTTAAATAACTAAGGCATGGAAATTTACTGAGTGAACTTTTACACTGTTTATGAATTCATTATAGAAATTTACGGTTGGTTTGTCGTGCGATTGTCTCAAAACTTGATGATGCGTTTTGGTGGGCTTAACCCTCGCTTTTTGAAGTAATCAAACATAATAGATGGTTTTAAAGTCCCCCACCCTCTCATTGGTTCAATATACTCCTATATATTCCATCTATTGGTCTGTGGTTGACCTTAAGAAGTAATCAGTCACCATCAGTGTCTTGATTGAATTGTACTTCAAAAATACACTTTAATATTACTATTTGGTCCCACTGTCTGCTGATTAGAGAAATCCTCCTTTCCCCAGCGCCCTGTCAAATTCATATTGATAAAATTTGATTCTGAAAAATATCCTATTTAGGAATTTTGACAGTTTTAGTACAATTCTCACGCAAAATTCTAGAGGCAAAACAGGGACTTTTTAAAATCCTGTGGAAGAAAAATGTGGTGTTTTTTTTTTTTTGTCAAGAACTTTGAACTGGCTGTTGGAAGTATGAACCCGATGGAGTTTTATTGTAACAACGTCACAACCTTATAAGATTTTATTCGACCAATACTTTAAAGAGCTCTGGGTTTGATACTAAACAGCATCCAGTGATGAACACCACTTCTGGAGCACTAGGGAGGGTGAGTGATCTCTTCATTGCCATTACTCCCAGATGATTATTATCATCAAGTCGTGCTGACAGTACGCTTTCCATTTACACTCTCACCACCTGTCCCTATCTTGACAGGTTATTTACGAAGTTTCCAGTGTCCACACAATAGCGGTGTATGTAAGTTTTTCTTGTCTGCCTGTACTGGTGTGTCCATGTGTAGTAGTCCACTGAGCTACTTCACTTATGAGTTTGTCCCTGCTTCTCCAGTTAGGCCGAGGCTGCTGAAGAGTAATCCCTAACCAACAAGTGTTCTGGATATGACACTAAACTGGATCTGATAGTGAGACTCCTGGTGTTCGGAGGAATGTAAAGTACCTCGTCACGGCCATTACTCCCAAATCAACTCTGACCCAGAGTTGCAGTACCTGTTAGAGTTTCTTCTTTGTATGACATAGAACTGTTTAATCATTTGCTACACTGGAAACCATTTAAGTGAGTGAAAACAAATGAGCCATGGCTCGTGTAAGAAGTGTTAGCGACAAACTATTCGTTTACAAATAATATACATCTAATATATATAAATAAACAGGATTTGGCATTAAAAAACCTAGAATAATTGATATGCTGTAAAACATAATCAACTTTCTCCAGCAGTGCCCAACAGGTTCATTCGGATAAACCAACAGGTTGGTGGGATAGGAGGTAAGTTGCCGTATAGTTGTTTTGTGGGCTACTGCTTCCAGAATTTGTTCAAAAAAGCACGCAGCTTTGTTGTGTTGTTCCCATAATATATATATATATATATATATATATATATATATATATATATATACTAACTGCTCCGCACAAGCAGGATACTAAATAAGGTCAGTTTTAAGAGTAGTTTAACTTGTTTGTATTCAGAGTTTTCCTTCTCCTAGACCTACTATATATATATATATAGTAGGTCTAGGAGAAGGAAAACTCTGAATACAAACAGGTTAAACTATATAAACTATATATAAACTATATATATATATATATATATATATATATTCTATTTTCTTACATCTTTTGAAATTTGGCCTGTTTCTTCATTGAATTGTATATCAACCTTCGTAGGTTATTGAATGCCAAAGCCATCCTTGTAGAAGAACAGCAGTGTTACAGTTTAACCCACAGCCGGGGATTATACTTTTATCAAGGGTATTAGTCAGCAGTTGAACGTAAAAGGGTGATTAGAGTTCGAACTCACTTACTTCGAGAACGCAGTCCTGAACGTTAGCCATACGCTTCGGAGACCTACCAGCAGGCATGTCTGAGTCCCTTTTTACTACTTGCTCACAAGCATAAAAACATTGATCTCACTTTATCGAATATTATTATATTTCATATCAAGTTTGTCTCTGTTTTAACATATTAAAAATCTATATTTAACTGATGACCTCAAGTTACATCAAATGACATCTGAGGTCAATCTTACAAAACTTGAAAAACTTGATTATTTTGACTGTCACATTTTAAAAATGATTTTTATATATTAAAATAAAGCATATATATAGTAAGAGAGAGAGAGAGAGAGAGAGAGAGAGAGAGAGAGAGAGATTATAAAAAGCACAATTATTCTTATAACTAAGTACATACAGCGTACTCATTCATGTTTTCCGCACTGTTGCCCTAAAGAAAGTATGAATCTTTTCTCCCAATTTGTAGGGTAAATTGGACCCTTTAGCTTTGGTATTGTGACCGGTCTAGAATTCAGACAAACCGTACTCCGCTTGAAAATTGACTTTGTTTCCTACTCCTGGCGAACAGTTAGTGAAGCTAAATACAGTATTGACCACAAATGAACACATACGAGGATCGTTAAATAAGTTTCCACACTTTTTTCGTATGGGCACTTTTATTGATACTCTTTTTATTGATACTCTTTTTATTGATACACATGAAACTCTAGTACCCTTCGAAGTAATCTCCTCCGGCAGCAATGCACTTGTTGTACCGTTCCAACAACTTCTGGAAGGCCCCATGGAAGTCCTCTTGTGTGAGTGTGTAATGACCTTCGTCACAGCCTCTTTCATCTCTTCAATTGACTCATAACGACAGCTTCTAAGCTTAGGGAATAACTAAAAGTCACAGGGAGCAAGGTTTCGGTTATAGGGACGGTGATAAACTGTCTTGATGCACATCCTGGTCGAATAGTCTGTGACAAGGATGGAGTTGTGGACTTGTGTATTGTCCTGGTGGAAATGCCACTGAGCTGAT
Source organism: Sepioteuthis lessoniana (assembly GCA_963585895.1). NCBI lineage: Eukaryota > Metazoa > Mollusca > Cephalopoda > Myopsida > Loliginidae > Sepioteuthis > Sepioteuthis lessoniana. The sequence goes on from OY757911.1 coordinate 81,947,652, forward strand.
TTGAAGAGTGCTGGCCTCTTCCCAATGAATCTCTTCCTGAACTCCCTTAAAACCTCAACATAGTAACCCCAACCCAAACCCTAACCCTTTGGCCAATCAACTCTGGTGTATTGACTTCCTTACTCCTCCCACACTACTCATCATCCTTCATAGACTCCCTGCCTTCCTTGAATCTCTTTTGCCACTCAAAAACTGATGTTCGATTCATGGAAGATGGTCCAAAAACAGCCTGAAGCATTCCATACGTTTCTGTGGCCTTTTTTCCAAGTTTTAAACAGAATTTTATGGCATATCGTTCTTCTAAAGTGTCAGATTGCATTTTTGAAATTCACCAGCTGTGACACTCAGGCTTTAGTAGGGTGTATTCCAATTGCTGCTGTAGCTGTTGATTTGAACCTGAAATCATCAAAATTGGTCAGTCATCTCATAAGATGTATAGCAATAACATTCTGAATGTTCAAGAGTCTACGACAATTTTAAATACCAGTACAAAAAAGTCTGGAAACTTATTGAATTCACCACGTATACTCACTTGTAACAATGTTTTATGAAAAAAGTTAAATTTCTTCTAAACAAAATATACCAGGATTTTTTAATTTCTAATGAAGCCTAATACAGTTGAAATTGAAATTAATTTAGCATCATTGGGTGTCCCATTCTATACGGCCTTGTGCCACATCTAAGCAAAATTTTAGTAAATTACAAGAGATTAGTTTAGCATTATTTATTATCAAACTCTACAGCATCGAAACTCTTTAACCAAAAATAAAAGAGCATAGAATAAAAATGTCTCTATTTACAATAAAAACGAAATAGAAAATTTAAATACTTTAAGCGAAAAGTGATATTATCTTCAAAGGTGCTCTTCTGTGCAAATCCCTTTCAAAAGAGGATTAGAAAAAGAAACAAAAAACAACAAACTACCTCAAAAGCAATAAACTTCAGTGTATGGTATAGCGTTACTAAATAATAGTTTTAATATTGAAGACTAACCTACTAAATTAGACTTCATTAGAAAGATAAAAAAACAAAGAAAAAAAAAGAATCTGTGATCGGAAAACCCACGCAAACGAAAGTATCCAAGGGAATATAATCAGAGTAGTGTAATGGTAAGCAAGCTTGATGAGCAAACCATTAAAACTGAGTTCACGTCTCACTAAGTGCACCATGCGTCCGACAATGTTTCACAGCTTAGCAAAACTTAGTAAATAAGAAAACTGTTTATTCAGTTAAGGCAGTAATTTTACCACCTTTCTATGATACTGAGTACAAAAATAGTTTATATCAATGTTTCTTGCCACTTCTTTGGAATTCTTTTTGCATAAGCAAATAAGATAATACGCATATATATATATATATATATATATATATCTGTCTGTGGATTGATTTATATATATATATATATATATATGTGTGTGTGTGTGTGTGTATTTTCTGTGGTAACTCTAGGTCATCAATCTTACTCAGACTCATATTTTTAACATAATATACAGTGTATAATTCTTAGTCGCTACGAGATTCTTTTATGCTAACCGCTCAATGTCGGAATTAGGGCAAAAGATCTCAGAATCCCCCATAGTCAAGTTTCCATAATTTGATTTAATAAAAAACAGAAAATAATTATTCAAAGTCAGAATTTATCTGTAGTGCTGAAACAAAACTATATTTTTTGATTTAAAGAGAATAAAACACATTTGAGAATTTTCACGATTATTTTCATCATTTCAGCCTGAAATCTTTTCGTCTCTGCCTTTTTATTTGGAAAATTTTGTTTGATTTTAGGACTTATTTTCATGAGCCTGAAATATCAAGCCATGTAATTTTTTTCTTGGGGTAATATTTTTATGAACACTATCATGAAAATTCATCGAAATCAGTATTTTAAGGCATGAATATAAAACAAAATTATGAAAATTAACATGTTAAGATAATTATTCCAGATTGTTCGAGCCAGGTCGTTGAGTCCAACCAAATTAAAGAATTTTTTTCAGTGGGAATTGTTATTGTTGCAAAATAGATTTCGGGCTAAGTGTAAAAAGCTCTCCTCTAAAGTCACAATTGATATATATATATATATATATATATATATATATAAAAGTTGGCCGACCGTAGTCGAAGGAGACTTGAAGACTTCCATTTCAATAGCTACTACACCGATGTGTAGAGAAGGGCGCTACTCCTTTCCTGGATTGCTCCACTTTACCTTTTATCCGTACTTTATAATGCTGAGTGTTAAGCAAGGAACGATCAAGTACCATTTTTTGAGTCTTTGGTATGACTCAACCTGGGATTGAACCCCGGTCTCCCAGGCCATTGGTGAACACTCTAACCATTTATCTAGTGCGTAGAGTGTTCGCCAATGGCCCGGAAGATCTGGTTTCGATCCCAGGTCGAGTCACACCAAAGACTCAAAAAATGGTACTTCATGCCGCCTTGCTTAACACTTACCATGATAAAGTAGGGATCAAGGGTAAAGTAGAGCAATCCAGGAAAGGAGTAGAGACATTCCCAACATCTTGGTGAAGTAGCTATTAAATTTGGAACCTTCGGGTAAACCTCGAATAAGTTTGCCAATTTTAATTATATATATATATATATATAAGCTTGAAAAATGCTTTGTTAAATATGTAGGGTAACGTGTACATTTCATCTCTTGGCCAGAGAACTTTTCTTATTCATTTCAGCATATGCAACTTCACTTACCCTGGGAAATTATATGAAGGAAAATATTGTCACTTATCATTTTAAAATGTGAACATCTTTGAATAAAAAGTAAAGAATTTTTTCATCACGCTATATTTCTCTTCATGGTCTTTCCCAAAGTAGTTCACTTGATGACGTTCATTTCCTTTACCAAGTTTTTTTTTTTATAACAAGAATACATTGTCAGTTTCTTTTCATTGTTTAATGGCATATCAACCTTCATTTGCTATCTAATGTCAAAGCCGTTCTTGTAGAAGCTCTGTAATAGTACTATCTAACCTATAGCCGGAAAGATAAGAGAGTTCATGCCTTTGCCAAAAGTATTAGTCAGAAAGTAAACGTTATTGTGTGACTTGCGTTCGAACCTGCTCACTCTCACAGTGCAGCAGGTTAGCCTCTCCATCATGCGAACTCCCTCCCGATATTTCTGAGAAAGGTTTCAAAATATTTTATTTTTGAAATGATAAGATTGGCTCAGGAACTGGAGCATCTGTAGAAATTGCTCAGGAACTGGAATAGGCATAGAAATTGAACTAGAACTTGATCAGCGGCAGAAATTTGCCAGAAACTGGAACAGGTCGTAGAAATTCGAGTTGAACTGGATGCCGTAAAAACTGTCTTGGACGCCAGAGTGGAAGATTTGGAAATTTGTGATGAGACTGAAGCTTACTAGACATGATGCAATGATTAACGATCAAAGAGACCATTGTTAAGTATTGTTAAAAATATTATCTAAACAATTAAAAACTGAAAAGGTTATCATCAGTATATTTATATATCTATTTTCTTTTTCTCTCTCTATCAATAATGCTTAGAGCGCGCTGATTGCTCTACAGGCATCCTTTGCTGAGAGGTAAGCGCTTTGAATTCGCTTCCATTATTAGCATGGCCTTCTAAGGTACTAGCACAGAACAAATTCGCTTGCTAAATAGTCTTAACTGCTCTACAGGCATTGTTAATCCTACGAAGAGAGTTAAAACTTTTAAAAAAGGGGGTCCTGGGAATGCCACTAAACTTCATCTGGTATTGAGGCTTCCGTTCTGAAAATCTGGGGAGTGTGGAGTGTCTCTCCATTGCACTTAAATTTTCCCTCAAAAACAGAGTAGTAGCAATTTACTAAGCTCTTTGCATTATGCCGTATGAATGGGGCACCCTATGGGAATCGAACTCACTTGTGAAGGCTCGCTTGTCTAGTTTGCTAACCATTACACCATCCAAGGTGCCCAACCCGAAGTAGCATTACCTGTTAATATCCTATCCATGGGTAAAATTGATCAGTTTAAAAATTATTTGAATTCGATAGGACTGTTTGCAAATAAATAAATATATAAAAGAAGAAAGGAAAAACCAGCTACATATATCGCAGAGTCCCTTTGTTGGACTGCAACATCGTAGTAAATAAGCTCCAACTCCGGAAACGCTTTTACGTTAACTTTCTGGCTAATAACCTTGGGAAAAGTATGAACTTCCAATTACAGGTTAAATAATATCACTATTGTTCTGCTACAAGGGTGGCTTTGGCATTAAATATT